>LPNX010784275.1:147359-238438 GCA_001517045.1 Pseudotsuga menziesii
TTACGGGGGGGGAATGGAAAAATGTTGAAAGGATTAGAAGAACCTTGTGAATAAGAAACATATCATTATTATTCCATATAGAGTTGCATCATTGGTATGGGACTCATGGGCATGGAGAACCAAGAAATTGTAAGGTTTCTTGGATCAAGGATGGTAGAAATGCACCTAGATCGAAGGGCGGTGTAAAAACACTACGAAATGAATAAGGGAGTAGAAAAATTGAAAATGGAGTATCGCACAAACAAGGTCATGGAAAATACAATTGAGATACTTCAAGTAAAAGGAAGAGATCAAATCTGCATATTTAGGTATTCTTCTTGTGAATTGCATCATATGTTTTCGTTAATCATAATATATATGTTGGTGTAACTCATATTGTCTTTAACTCATCCTAATTTACTTAATTTATTTATGTTGTGAGGTGTATCCATGAAAATTTTCTAGTATTTATTAATTGAGGAAACAATAAACAAACATGTAAATATTTCTTACAATAAACAATCATGTCAATAGTTCTTGAACTATTTTGAAACATTCTAGTAACATTCTAGAATAATTCTGAATAGTAGAATGTAAAACTATGATTTCAAAGTTGATAATCAAGCGATAATGAACCTTCATGTGAACCATACTGTAGACCTTTTATCTAGAGGATTCATTTCCCAATCAAAATTTGTTTAACCATTAAGTGAAATTGTATCCCTACTAGAATAAAAAAATACCGTATTTCATTTTCTCCTATAAATATATGAGAATTCTGTTTGTTTCTTCAGTGACTTTCATGATACTTTGTCATAAAACTAAAAACCATGATGAATTAAAAATACATATCAATCCTTTTATGTGTCAAATATGTCAAACTTCCCATAAGTTGGTGTTACAAAGTGGCATCAACCAAAGGAGTGTCATAAGAAACAATTAACTTTACATTAGACTAAAATGGTGTTGGTCGAAGGCTTACAATCACTCATATGAAACCAAGAAATTCAATATGTAGCATACTTAGGATAAGAGAGGAACATACCATCAACCATATGCCAAATCTAAACATGCAAAAAATAATTCAATAGGCCTAAATCTGTCATTTCACATTCACTCTTACTATTATTCTTCATTTCCTATATAAATGTAGGTTTGCTACTAGTAAGAATAATATCATCCACATAAAGTACTACAATGAGGAAATCATCATCAAATATATTAACATACATATTTGGATTAGATATACATTTCCTAAAACCATTGTTCAAGAAATAAGTATCAATTTTCTCATACCAAGATCTAGGTTGTTGTTTAAGACCATATAATGACTTGTTTAATTTGCATACCAAACTTGATGTT
The DNA here is from genome assembly GCA_001517045.1 of Pseudotsuga menziesii. NCBI lineage: Eukaryota > Viridiplantae > Streptophyta > Pinopsida > Pinales > Pinaceae > Pseudotsuga > Pseudotsuga menziesii. The sequence continues at coordinate 148,701 of LPNX010784275.1, forward strand.
TCAATGGTAATAAAAATGGGTGTTTGTCACATATAAAAATCTTCACAAATATCATCATTCAAAAATCCACTCTTGACATCCATTTGGTGTATTTCCCATTGAAAGATGCATGAATAAAAGTATACTTCCTATTTTGTTCATCTTACCAATGGGAGAAAAAGTTTCAGTATAATCTATACCTTCTTGTTGAGAAAAACCTTTTTCTACTAACTGTGATTTATGTTTTTCAATATGTCCTTCTATATTAAAATGTGTTTTATATATCCACTTACATCCAACTAAAAGTTTCCAAGAGGAAGGGAAACAAGATCCCAAATATTGTTCTTCACTAACTAGTTATACTCAACAATCATCGCTTTCCCCATTCAGGTGTTGAGATTATTCGAATAACTGAGAAGGGGGGGTTGAATCGGTTGTTCCTAAGATTAAACAATTTTCAACCTTTTAAAACTTTATTATTGTTCACATATTTATCGCCATGATAATGAAACAAATATAAAACAAAATTAATTGTTATCAATCACACATATCATGGGGACAGAGACACATATTCACGAGGAAACTCATAAGAGAAAATTATTTTATTATAAATTAAATTTCTTTGAGCACCAACTCAAGTGAGGCTACAACCTCTGTTTTACAAGCAACAAATTGTGGAGAGCACCAATTCTTCTTATTTTCTAGCACCCACTAGACTTGTACAAGCTCCAACTTGCACACATAAGACTACAAGTATTTCCGAGCACCACTCTACAACCCTTATTCCCTAGATTTAAACTTTGTTCGGTACAATATGTTGAAAAATGGATATAGATATGCTTACCAACTTTGTTACATTCTCTAATATACTTCTACTCCTAATCATTCAAACTTGGCTCCCTTAACTATCTCTATTCTTCGTATGTTCCCCATTTCAGCGTTGGTCACACATTTGTCTCACCCATCATTTTATGCTTTCCAATATTTATTCCCTTCACCTATTCGTATGCCTAAATTTCAGTTTCATAATTGATCAAAACATCGTTCAATGAATCATGGTAGGAAAGGTACCTAATCGATAAGCATTCTAAAATTCTTTAACCATCTTCCACCAGGTTCTTGAATTCATAATTGCTCGAACTGAATTTAGCAATGTGACCAAATATTTCTTTTGTAACTTCTTTAATCGCAATTCCCCAACTTCTATCCCATGGGCTATCTTTCACCAATATAAATTTTCACAAGCTTGCTTCTACAACCTTAGTCTTTCCACAACTCAATCATTCTGCAATTTAGTTTCTGTAACTTAGTTTATGCAACAACCTTTCCACAAGCTCCTTTTTGCAATTATGGATTACAGGTTGTGTGTATGCAATTCCCACTTTTCCCAAAAATTGACTTCTGCAATCATGTGGTCGCAATGGTCCTTTTTGCAATCGAATTTTGGATTTTGGATTATGGATCCACCTTCCCACTTTTCCAAAAATTGGGCTATCGCAAGTCTCTTTCCATATTCAGGTTGCAGATTACAAATTGCGAGCGTTCGTTCAATTTTTCCCGAAATGGGCTTCCACAATTTCCTTTTGCAAATTTATTTCCGCAACTTCTGAGACCCCTCGATTTCTTGTGGGATCCTTCTTGACCTTTGATCTATGATCAAATGCGGATCTCACCTTAACATTGTGTATCTTCACTTTTATTTTGTGGATCGCTTATCTCCCGTACAGGTTTACTTCATGAATCATTTACCACCATCAATCCATCTTTCCTCCTTTAATCTGGTTCATCCAATCTTTGTTGAGTGAATTGAATGTACTCTATGGATCAACCAATCTCTATCGAATTAATTGAATGGAAATAATGTCATAGCTTCTTGACATTCTATATTAAAGGTATTCATCTAGGATGAGTCATAGTTTTCTTCCAGGGGAACTAGTTTGCTTGCATACATGAGTGAAGATCCTAGTTACACTCTGATCTCTACTTATTTGTCCTTCTTCTTGTTGGATCATATGCTTGGAACTTATGTGTTTCTATCAATGACAACTGTATCACAATCTGATCTATTTCTATATGATTGCAATACCTATCACAATTCCAATAGTCTCCCCCTTTTTCCATTAGAGGAAATTTGAGGTCTAAAATGGGCCTCCTAAGAAAAATAATAAAATAATAGTGAAAATAATAAAATAATAGTTATTAATTTTGGAGGAAGAATGAAAAAAACTACATTTTTGTTTGTATTTTCAACATATCTCCCTATGTTTTTACTCAAATTCCCAGCGGGAGAGCTCATTTGATGCATAATTTAATTCCTCGTCCAACAAGTACCCACACTGCATACTTTTTACAGACCCTGCTACCCCAAAAACAAGAAATACCTAAAAAAACGTGATGATGACATCATCATCACATTTTTTCATGTATTTATTATTTTTTGGGTAATATGTCAAAAGTATGCATTGTGGGTACTCGTTGGATGCGGAATTAAATTCTATATCCAACGAGCTCTCTATCTCGAAATTTGAGTAAAAACACAGGGAGATATGTCGAAAATACGAACAAAAAAAGTAGTTTTCTTTTATGAAAAATATGTCAATTCAACCATTATGGTTGACTCANAGAAAATTTATTGTTGGTGCGTTTTCTTATAAGGCCCATTTTAGACCTCAAATTTCCTCTAATGATTGATGGAAACCTTCAAATTATGGATGCATGTTGCACTTGTAACATCGGAGTCTTATCGTCTATAGAAAAAAAAATGTCTCCCCCTTTGACATCAATGTCAAAGAAGACTCTATAACAAAGCTCTTCCTATCAAAGTGAACAAGTTATTTGGAATAAGAAATGATACCCAACTTCTAGCATAAGTACTCCAACTATGTCTTTGGTAAAGGTTTAGTTAAGATATCAACAATCTATTCTTGTAGAAGGAATGAAATTCAATTGAACCACTATGTTTACGACCTGCCCCCTTAAGAAGTGATAATTAATTGGTATGCCCTTAGTCTTGGAATGAAGGAATGGATTCTTGGAAAAACTAATGGAACTAGTATTATCAGAATGGAGAGGAATGGGATTAGCATACTTTACCTCCAAATATTCTAGTGTTTGGATCATCCAGATTAATTTTGTACAATAGTTGGCAGCAGAAATGTATTCAGCTTCTGTAGTAGATAAATATATCAATCCTTGCTTCCTACTGAGCCATCCAACTAAAGAATCACCCAAGAATAATGCTCCTTCACTTGTGTTCTTTCTTGCATCCAAACAATTTTCCTAGTCAACATCTAGATATGACATTAACTGAAGATTATGATTTCTAGGATACTAGAGACCATATGTCATTATTCCCTTCAAATATTTGAATATCCTCTTAAAAACCACCAAAAGACTTTGCTTACGAGAAGATTGAAATCTACCTACCATTCCAACAACTTGCATTATATTAGGACAAGATGTTGTGATGTACAAAATACTACCTATCAATGATCGATATGTTATTTGATCAACATCAAGGGAGGGATCATCCTTGCTAAGCTTACAACCAACAACCATAGGAATACTAACATATGAAGAATATTCCATTTGAAATCTCTTCAACATCTCCTTCAAATACTTTTCATGGGAGAGAAATAATCCTTCAGAACTCTAAATAATGTGGAGGCCAAGGAAGAATGACAATTATCCTATCATTGACATCTAAAACTCATATTGCATGGAATTATCAAACAACTGAATGGAAAAATCATTAGTACATCCAAAAATAATGTCATTTACATAAACCAGAAAACCTAATAAATCATCATGTTCAGATTTGATGTACAAATTATTGTCAACAGTGTTACCAACTATTTTGTACCATAGCTGAACCTCCTATTGAGCCACCATCTGATGAAGATGGTCAATGTTCATGTCTAGTGCAACAAATGTTCAGAATGTTTTTCTTAGCCAATTTTGTCTAGTCATTTTTATTTTTATCCTGAAATGACCATGCCCCATGGGGTTTTGTAATGAAGTGTGCTAGTAGGGTTTTGAGTGGCTCAGTCCCCTAAGATGTATATTACAACTAAGGTGCTCCAGGGAGTTTTTTCCCTTTTCGATTATGCTTTTCCTATAGCTGAGTATAATCGATGAGTTTTTCTCCCGCTTCCTCCAAAGCTGGAATACTCGATTTTGAAATTTGGGCCTTGGGGGTTATTAGAGTCCAACTAGTAAATATGAACCTACTAGACACTATTGGTATGTTCTATGGTCATTTCCTAAGCCCCAGGATGGTTAAAAAATTTGTCAAAAAATAAAACAATTACCAGCGGCGTTGAGTTTTTTTATTTTTATTTTTTTACTATAGAGAATTAATTAAAATTTTCAACTAATTAAACCATTTTGATAATGGTTTAATTGAAAATTTTCAATTTGTAATTATTAAGTGACCTGGGGGATGTTTTTGGCAGATGAACACTTATTTTCTAAGCCAAAACATTCATTTAACCCCTAGACACACTTATCCTAAGTTTTAGACTATTATTTGGCCTTGAAATTAATATTTTCTCAAAAAACCCAAAAATTGAGAAATTTTAATTAAAATAATAAATTGGAGAAAATAAAAATATCTACAAAAAAGGCCAAATTGAATAAAGTAAATGGCTAATTAGCTCAGCAAAAGGCATCTGGGATGATTCCAATCAAGTCTGGACTAATTTGAGTCAGTATCGGAGTGCTACAGTGAACTTCACCTTGGGATTTGTGCCCCTCTCCATGCATGGACATTTTTCCTTTTTTGCACGTTTTTATTGGATTGGTGATACAATTGACGAGGGATGAGTCCACATCACCCCCCCTCATTACTCCAACAATCAGTTACAACTCAGTTGCATCTCAGTTCAACTCCAAATCATCATGTCTAGCTTAGTCAATCAAGAGATTTACTCCGACGTTACTCTTAGTCCAGATTTAGGGTTTTAAGCCCTATCTTTCTTTTCTTTTTGTATAAATAATAGCCTCTTCTTCCCATTTTCATATGGAGAAATTGCAAAAGAACTATGCCAATATTGCAACTGAGATTTGATAATGGAATAAAGTGACTTTGGAGGTCTATGTGTGGGTTATTTGCATGTGGTTTTCACCTTGCGAGGTGATATTGTTTCTCAACCTTCTTTGTCTTTTAATGAATGTTTGATCAATGTTAGCTCATGAAGGTTATTGATATAGCATGGTAGGGTAGTCATTTAAAGTTTTAATTTGATTATCTATGCAAATTTCATTATATATTTGAAGTGAGCAGGAAGTAGCCAGTTATACCAGTGCCTTTCATTATCTATTTTGATTATTACATCCTAGCATTTATCATTTTATTTAATCTGAGTTGCGTTGGTTTCAGGAATCGCTTGGAGAGGAGGGGTTGAAGTTCAACCGGTTTCTCATCAAGGTTTTTTTTTTTACTTCATATTTTCACTATGCAGGTTCTTCAAAGCATTTAAATCCGGCATCAAAAAACATACGGCTAAAAGGGGCTCTTCCTTACCTCTATTAATAAAACTTTAAAAACCCTTTCCTTTTGTTATAAGATCCCCACATCCTTCTTCTTCTTATTCTCTTTCTTGACCCTCTTATCCATCTCTTCTTTCCTCTTTTAGAGAGGAAAAGAGATGTTCCTCTTTTAGAGAGGAACATCAAACCAAGAAGGACTCAAATATTATAGAAAATGCAAAACCCAAGAAGAAAAACATCAACCATAGCTTGCATCCTTGTAAAATCCTTTAAGGCTTATCTATTTAGTTTTCTTTCTTTCTTTTCCTACAAGGGTTAAATTCCTCTGATTTTAATCATTAATAAAGAGGACTAGTGGGGTTAAGCCTCCCACACTTTTTTCAACTTCCCCTATTTGGGGGAAGGGTGTCTTGTCTTTTTATTGCTTAGTTTAAATTTCTTTTAGAATTAGTTTTATTTCCTAATAATTGCTAGATTCAATTTCATTACAGGCATGCCATTTACTTCATCATGTTTCTTTCTCTTCTATTAATTATCTTTAAAAGAACCCAAATACTCTTGAACTTGTCATAAGACAACTCAAGAGCACTCTCTATCGGATAGCACTTGCATTGCATTCCCATCATATATTAGATAAGACTCTTGAATCTCACCATAAGGTGGATCAAGAGCACTCTCTATCGGAGAGCTTGGTTTGTTAATAAAATTTTCAACTCATCATATCCTTAAATTGGAATTTACTATTTTACAGTGTGTATGCTCTACTCGTTTGGGATACCTAGAAGCACTGTAGCTATTTAATCCACAGATTTAAATTCTATTTCACACTTAATAAAATTTACCACCTCGCATTGAGAACAATATTGTAAGTGGGAAAATCTTTACTGTGGATGCTAGGCAGCTCTCCTTATTTCTCATTAGTTGGAAATTTATTGAATGCGTGAATGCAAATTGGATTATCCAACATGTCTTCGAACGAGTCCACTTAGAATATTTTTGGTAATTCTCCTTGCCTAATTAACAAGATCATTCATAAAACGTACACTAAATTTGACCAAGTACATTTCCAAAACGATCTCACAAACATTAGAGACTTAGATTTTCAACATCCTAACTCCATTTTAGGAACTAGTCTATTTATTTTTGTATCATCTAGTTCGGACCATTTGTCCATTTGTTTAAGTTATTTCATGTGTGGATGCTTTAATTATTCTTATCATGCTTTTCAAATAGCAACATGGATTGCGTAATTGGTATTTTTTGTGTCTATCAAAACTCCTAAACAACACTAATTCTCACCATTCATCTAATAACACTTTAAAACAAAAAGCCTTAGACAACCTTTTTAGGGACTAACCCCTTGGCTTCATTAGGAGTTAGCCTAAATGGAGTAGCTGGGATCAAGTGACAACAAATGGCTCTTTGCTTGCCCCCAAGGCCACACCTTTCCCACTTAGGGAAACAAGAGTGCAAAATATTTCTACTGACGGTGTGCATTTGGTAGACAACATCTTTGGTGCTGTTGCCGAGGACAAATCTTTTTGTTCCTGGACGACTTTTAACCTTAGTTTTCTACCTTTTTGATAGTTTTTTTGGTCCAATCAAGTCTATGAAATTAGACTTGATCCATTTGGAGACTCCACTACCAAATAACTTACCAAGGTATTCAACTAGAAGAAACTCTGAAGGCTTACTCAATTTCATCCCTGAGCCTAAACATGTTTATAGGAGGAGATTGAATAAGTTACCTTTTTGATAGTTTTTTTAGTCCAATCAAGTCTATGAAATTAGACTTGATCCATTTGGAGACTCCACTACCAAATAACTTACCAAGGTATTCAACTAGAAGAAACTATGAAGGCTTACTCAATTTCATCCCTGAGCCTAAACAGGTTTATAGGAGGAGATTGAATAAGTTAGTTTCTCATAGGATCCTTCAGAATCTTGGATGTGAATCTGTTTTAGACATCCGCACTTTATTTGAAGAAAATAATAACCAAATTTTTTTTTCTAACATAATGGTGAGTATTTTACTCAACTTGAATTCTCTCAAATAGCAGGTCAACCCCATCATCTTACAGACAAAGATGTAGAGAAGCTCTCTATGTTCACTGGCTCTGATGCCACCACTTCCGCTATGCATATCAGAAGTTTCTCTAGATGTGTCAATTCCTTCATTAGTGATCCTACACTTCAACATGATGATGTTTACATTAAACCCTTTGGTATTTACTTGGATGGAAGAGATGGTGATTGGTACAACAATTTACCAGACAACACCTTTTCTACACTCACAACCTTCAAAATTTTCTTCAGTAACAAGTTTCGTGAAAAGAAGGATCCTAGGAATCAACTCGCTTATTTGAAAAACATAAAGAAGAAGGAACAAGAATATGGATGAGTCTAATGAGAGATTCATAGAACTATCAAATGGCATTCCTGCCACTTATAAACCACATGCACCATCCATCCTAGTTTATTACATTGAATCACTTAGTGGAAAGATGCAGTATCAGATCAAAGATAAGGAACCCACTACTCTTCTTCAAGCACTGGAATTAGCAGTCAATAAAAATACAAACATACAGTCTTTAGGTGATTCTAACCTTCCTGGTTATTCCAGGTCCTCAATCCCTTTAAAGTCAAATGAGCATAAGGAAGAGGATCCTTATAAAAAATCAAGTGATGGAAATGAAGGAGAGACTTGAAAAAATGGAAGGAAAACATATAGCCCAAATTGAGATAATGGAAGATAACAATTTGTCCCAAATGAAAGAAATACAAAAAAAAGTTATAAATATGGAAAGATCATAGTCACAACCTACCCCTAGAAATTTCCCTCCAAAATTGAACCTGAAAAGAAGAGCACCCAACCATGATTACAAGCCTCCTCATGAGATAGAGTCTGCTAACATGGTTGAAACTTATGCGCCTTTCTGTAGAGCATGTGAAGACTCTCATGAGGAATCTACTTGCCATTATGCATGCTATGTTCAAGAGCATGGTTTTCTAGAAGGTTGTAGTCCCAGAGCATCATCAAGCGAGCCTAAGTATATAAACAATGTTGATGATATGCATAATATTTCCAGAGAAAGTTGGAGAGAGGCGAGACAACATAGTCAAAAAATTGATAATTTGAAGTGTTTCGGTGAAAAACCTTCAAAAGAGTAGGTTAACAGCTTGAAAAAGTTCAAAGGTGTTACCTACCAAAGGAAATAAAATGAAGTACTTTCCACATAGAATACTCCTAAGGTAACAATTCCAAATGATGCTAATAAGTCCACTAATTTAGGCTTTGATTTGGGTGATTGGTTGGTTAATGCTAAAATTTTGGTGCTTGTTTCAGAATTATGTAAAATAATTGGATAGAAAGAATTTTTTTTGAAAATATTAGATACCCCAACTGATTCAAGTCCTTCAAAACCTTTAGAGCCTCTCTCAAATCCTCCAAATCCTTCCACCCCTAAGAAGGTCAATTTCTCTGACACAATAACGAACCTCAAACAATGTTTTTGTCGATCCTCCTGTAGTTCTACATACTAGGGACCTAAGAAAAGAAGATCATCCTCCTCTCTATGTATCATTAATGATAGGTGATATTCTTCTACACAATTGTATGTTATATTTAGGATCTAGTTCCAGCATCATGACTAAAAAAGTCATGCAACAACTTAACTTAAAAACTAAAGACCGTACTAGAATGTATGTGCGATGGATTCTAGATCGGTTGAGGTTGAAGGAATGATTGCAAATCATTTGGTTAGGTTGGATGAGTATCTTGACATCCAGATTACCATCGACATCCTTGTTATAGATGTATCGGACAAGTGGGGGATGTTTCTTTCTAGGAAGTGGGTTGCCACTCTAAGAGGATCAATCCAAGTGGACTGGACCTATGCCACTATGTCAGCATCTGAGTTTTCACTTGTTAAATTATATTCTAAGAAAGAGAAAAGGTACCATGTTGAAAATACTCAAAATCCATTAAACCAATGTGTGTACAACTCCGATGAGAATGGAATCTATCAGATTAACTCCACCTTTTGGGCTATTTAAGAAAATATTAAGGATGAAAATTTTGATGAGTTGTGGAAGATGAATTTTGATGGTGCATACTCTAGAGATAGAAAATGGGCTGAGGTTGTAATAAATTCACTTAGGGGTAGGATTTTCAACTTTTATTTCAAGTTAGAGTTTGAGGCTACCAAAAACATAGCAGAATATGAAGCACTTATACTGGGTATTGAAATAGCCAAGGACATGGATATAAAATTGCTAAGCATCAAGGGTGACTCAAATTTAGTTGTCCAACAAATCAAGGGCCAATTTTCATGTAAGTGTAAAAGAATAAAAAAGTATAGAAAAGCAGTTTGGGAGACCATGGAATTCTTTGATGCCTTAAACATAGAAGCAATCCCTAGAGATCATAATAGTGCAGCCGACAAGTTAGCAGTTTCAACATCAACACTTCAACCATCGAAAGAAATGTTAGGAGGTGACTGTCCACTTGAGATAAACTTTAGACCATCTGTACCCGATAATGTTGAACATTGGTAGGACTTTAAAGATGATGAACAAACCTTAAATTTTATTAACATTATAGATGAGTGCTCGAATTTCAAAGCCAATGAGCATGAGTAGAGTAAAGAGTATTAGGAAGAAGGAACCCATTTCGAAAATCCTATTCCACATGGCTTCATAGCCTTAGAAAACATCTTTGATAGATAGGATAGGAGGAAGAACAACATTGACGAGATGAAACCGGGAGACTACATTGAAGTAAAAATTGGGTCAGAAATCGAACCTAAAATGATAAAAGTAGGAAAAGGAACCTCAGAAAAGGAATGGAATGACTTAATGAATCTTGTAAAATAATATAAGGTTGTGTTTTCTTTTACTTATGAAGAATTAAAAGCATATTGGGAGGAAGTCTTCCAGCATACCATCCCTCTCAATCTTGAATGTCAAAAGGAAAACCTTTCCATCAAAAACTTAGGCAAATAAATCCTAAGTTGGCCCCCATTGTAAACAAGGATTTAGAGAAAATGTTAGCAGTAGGAATGTTATAGCTCAAAATGACACATCTCTTCTTGTGACCACTTTCCCATGATTCTGTCACATGTCGACACTTCCATGACAACACTTCATGAAAGTCACTGAAAAAATACCTAACTTGGAGGACCCATATCTTGAGTTTTGTAACTCTGTTTGACCTCATCTTTGCACCAATGGAAAGGTATTTCTATTAGATAAATGTTTCTAGAAGACACCAAAGTCTGAAAATGCCCAAACGTGCCCTAAAAATGAGTTTTTTGATGTGTACATGAGTTTCCTTAAGGAAACCTGCGTACATATGCGAGTTGCTATATATAATAGTCACATACACCTTAAATACATGAATTTATGCATTGAAACCCATGTATACCTCCTTGTGTATGCGACTGTTGTTTTTGTAACCCATGTACACCTCCTAAAAATGTAAAAAAATATGTATTTTGAAATTCGGGTAGTTTGGGTAGTTATGCAACTGACTCCTTCAATTGTAACTGCTTTGTCTTCAACCCTAACTCTTCATTAAGCATATAAATAGAGGTAGGGAGGTCCATCAGAGGATACTTGAATATTTGCATTGTTATGCTGGAGGATTTGGTGCTCTCTTTTCCCACACCTTTGCCCTAGAATCATTCTCCTTGTGTTGCAGAGCTTGGAGGCTGAGTTCCTTGAAGAAGAGAAGTAGTAGAACCAGATCAAGGTTTCATGAGGTGCCGAACTTGAAGAGAAGGTATACTTGTACTTGTTTTCAAGATTAATAAAGATGTGATGTCCTTCTTCTTCCCAAATCTATGTGTCTTGTATATTGAATCTCTGATTGTGATTATATGATGTTATTTATCATATTATGTTTTCATGTTTCATTGAATATAATCTCTTTTCATATAGTCTATTTGGTTTGAGGAAGGTATAACTTGTTTTGTAGGTCTCTTGTAGAAAGAGGAGGAAGAGGAGCAGGAGAAGGGCTAGAGAAATCTTGGACCAGCCTTCAGTTAATCAGGTGTGGACCTTTCTTATCTCTAACTATTGCTTATATATACTTGCAGAACTATATGTATTCACCTTTCAATCCCAGTATGTTGATGGCCTCTTAAACCCTAGCCATAGGATACTTTCCTTTACAACAAGGAATCATAGCTCCTACCATAAATTCGACATGATGTTCCAACTTAATTGTTGTTAGAAAGAAGAATGGGAGTTTGAGGATATGCATATAATTCAGAAACCTAAACATTTCTTATCAGAAGGACAACTATCATTTTCCCAACATGGAGACCCTACTCCAACGGGTCATTGGATCTAGTATGATGTACATGCTTGATGGATTTTAGGATACAACCAGGTTGTTATCCAGGAAGAAGACAGACACAAAACCACATTCACAACCCCTTGGGGTACTTTTGAGTACTTGAGGATGCCGTTTGGTCTTGTTAATGTCGGGGGTACTTTCCAATGGGACATGGACTATGAATTCAAGCAGTTAATTGGTAAAATGATAGAAATTTACCAAGATTAGTTAACTATTTTTTCAAAATAAAGATCCGGCCATGCCAGTCACCTTAAGCAAGTTTTTGAATGATGAAGGAAATACGGTATTTCCTTGAATCCTGCCAAGCCTGTCCTTGGCAGCGATGAAGGGAAACTCCTTGGGCATGTCATATCCAAAGATGGTGTCAAGATTGATCCTAAAAGAATAGAAGCCATCCAGAAAATACCTCTTCCTAGGAATGTGAATGCCCTCTAGTATTTCAATAGGCACATCAACTTTATCAAGAGGTTCATTCCAAATTTGGCCAAACTTATGAAACCCATGCAAGCACTACTCAAGAAAGATGCTAAGTTTGTATGGACTAATGAGGGGAACGAATCCTTTTCAACCATAAAATATGCTATGACCAGGTCTCTGGTATTAGTTAGCCCAAATTATTCTAAATAATTCTTTTTTCCTTTGCATCAAAGGATACAATTGACAGTGTTTTTCTCCAGAAAAACTTCAAAGGGTTTGAGCAGCCTATTGCTTTCAAGAGTAGAGCTTTACAGAACTCAAAATTGAAGTATAATATCATGGAAAAGCAAGCCTATGCCTTGGTTAAATATCTAAGGCATTTTAGGACTTACATTGTCTATTAAAAGGTCATAGGGTATGTTCCCCATGTTGCAGTAAAAGACATATTGTCCCAACATGATTGCTTAGGAATAAGGGGCACACGGGTATCTAAAATTCAAGATTATGACTTAGATATTAAACCAACTAGGTCAATCAAAGGCCAAGGATTGGCTAAGATGTTGACTCAGACTAATGAAAAAGAAATAAACATGATTTTTGAAAACACCATAGTTGAGCCAACCATGACTCCAGCATTACGAGATCTTGATAACCATTGGTATTCATACATCATATATTTCCTTCTCCATCTCACCTGCTTGGATCACCTCAAAGGTCACAAATGACGGGCACTGAGATTGAAAACTGTAAGGTACTACCTTACTCAGGAAGGTTTGGGTTGGATGAATCATGATGGAATCATACTTAGATGCATAAATGAGAAATATTGCAGGAAGATCTTAATTGAGTTTCACTCAGGATTTTGCGGAGGTCACTTTGTAGCAAATACAACTACACATAGAATCCTTCGAGCTCATTACTATTGGCCAACCATATTTGCAGTTGTGCATAAACATGTTAATTGTTTCTAAGAGTGTCAACTCTTCATGGGGAAGCAAAAGTTGGTTCTTCTTCCCCTTACACCTGTAGTAGTCCTTTCTCCCTTTCAACAATGTGGGATTGATTTCATAGGAAAATTCAAAGACAATTCCAAGAATGGGTTTTGTTGGATTATCACTGCAATAGGCTACTTCACCAAGTGGATAGAGACCATACCCACCAAGTCAGCTACTGAAAAGGTTGTTATGGACTTCATAGAGGACAAGATAATCACAATATTTGGAATCCCTCTTAAGATAACAACTAATAATGACAAATCCTTCAGCTCCATTGAGATGACATATTTTTTTCTCAAGTATGGGATTACCCTATCCCATTCATCTGATTATTACCCATAGGGAAATGGAATTTTTGAGTCCACATATAAAAATTTGATGAGGATCCTTAAGAAAATGGTGGGCAATAGCAAACGAGCATGGGATAGCAAGATCAAATATGCTCTTTGGGTCTACAAAATAATGAATAATAATTCCATTGGAAAGTCTCCTTTCAAACTTGTATATGGTCTCACAGCCACCTTGCTAGCCAGCATGCAAATTCTTGTATTTAGAATTATTAGTGAATATGGAACCGAAGGGGAAGAGATGCAAGAGAGGATCAATCAGATTATTAAGTTGGAGGAGAGTAAAAGGGTAGCCTTAGATCAAGCTTTAAGGAATCAAGAAAGTGTAAAGGGTACCTGTTACAAGTGAGCAAAGTTGAGACCTTTCAAGGTTGGGGACACATTCCTTTTATGAGACAAGAGGAGAGAGAAGTCGGGCTAGTATGGAAATTTTGCTAGCCTCTGGAGAGGCCCCTTTATTATATGTGACCTTGTCGAAGAAAACTCTTTCATACTCAACACTATGGATAGAGAAAGGTTACCCCTACCTATGAATGGACAACATCTGAAGTTGTTCTTTGGCAGCAGCCTATAAAAAATGACCATGGGGTCATTTCAAGGCTTTTCTAAACCCTCCCTTGTTGTATCTTTATGTACTTCTAAACTTTTGTACCATATATGCTTGTATATTAATTTGTATTATATTTCATGTATATTATGCTTTGTACTTTATGCTTTATATATTATGTTAGAAAAAATGCAAAAATATTTTATTCTTGGAATTTTATCATAAACATGTGGCCTTACACACTTTTGTTTCCATGCAGGAAGCCGATATTCTAGTGTTCTCGAACACTCTTTTTGAGTGATCAAACGAGTGCCCGTCTCACAATTAGAGCCAGATGTTACCAACTATTCTATACCATAGTTGAACCTCATATTTAGCCGCCATCTAATAAGCATAATCAATGTTCATATCCAGTGCAATAGATGTTCATAATGTTTTTCCTATCCATTTTTGGATAGTCATTTTTTTTATGCTGAAATAACCATGCCGCATGGGATTTTGTAGTAAAGTGTGCTAGTAGGGGTTTTGAGTGGCTCGTTACCCTAAGATGTAGATTTCAAATAAGTTATTCCAGGGAGTTTTGTCCCTTGTCGATTATGATTTTCTTATAGCCAAGTATAATCGATGAGTTTTTCTCCTACTTCCTCCAAAATTGGAATGCCCAATTTTGAAATTTGGGCCTTGGGGGGTTATTAGAGTCCAAATTGTAAATATGAACTTACTAGACACTATTGGTATGTTCTATGGTCATTTCCTAAGCCTCGGGATGCTTTAAAAATTTGTCAAAAAAAAACAATTTCTGGTGGCGTTGAGGTTTTTAATTTTTATTTCTTTACTATAAATAATTAATTAAAATTTTCAATTAATTAAACCATTTTGACCATGGTTTAATTGAAAATTTTAAATTTGTAATAATTAAGTGGTCCGAATAGTGTTTTTGGAAAATGAACACTTATTTTCTAAGCCAAAATACTCATTTAATCCCTAGACAAACTTATCCTAAGTTTTAGACTATTATTTGGTTTTGAAATCAACATTTTCTCAAAAAACCCAAAAAATGAGAAATATTGATTAAATCAATAAAAATAATAAATTGGAGAAAATAAAAATATATCCAAAAAGGCCAAATTGAATATGAATAAAGTAAATGGCTAATTAGCTCGACAAAAATAATCTGGGATGATTCTAATCAAGTATGGACTGATTTGAGTCAGTATCGGAGTGCTACAATGAACTTCACCTTGGATTTTGTGCCCCTCTCCATGCATGGACGTTTTTCCTTTTTGGCACATTTTTATTGGATTGGTGATGAAACCGAGGAGGGATGACGCCACCTCACCCCCCCTCATTACTCCAACACTTAGATACAACTCAGTTGCAGCTCAGTTCATCTCCAAATCATCATGCCGAGCTTAGTCAATCAAGAGATTCACTCTGGTGTTACTCTTAGTCTGGATTTAGGGTTTTAAGTCCTATCTTTATTTTCTTTTTGTATAAATAGGAGTCTCTTCTTCAATTTTCATATGGAAAAATTGCAAGATAACTCTGCCAAGATTGTAACCGATATTGTATAATAGAATAAAGTGACTTTGGAGGTCTATGTGTGGGTTATTTGCATGTGGTTTTCACCTTGCGAGGTGATATTATTTCTCAACCTTCTCTATATTTTAATGAATGTTTGATCAATGTTAGCTCATGAATGATATTAATCTAGCATGGTCGGGTAGTCATTTAAAGTTTTAATTTGATTATCTATGCAATTTTCATTATATATTTTAAGTGGGCAGGAAGTAGTCAATTATACTAGTGCCTTTCATTATCTAGTTTTATTATTACATCCTAGCATTTGATCTGCTTATTTTTATTGAGTTGTGTTTGTTTCAGAAATCGTCAAGAGAAGAGGGGTTGAATTTCAACATGTTTGTCACCAAGGTTTTTTTTTAACTTCATACTTTCACCGTGCAGGTTCTTCAAAGGATTTAAATCCGGCATCAAAAAGCATATGGCTAAAAGGGGCTCTTCCTTACCTCTATTAATCAAAATTTAAAAACATTTTCCTTTGGTTGTAAGATCCCTACATCCTTATTTTTATTCTCTTTTTTTCCCTCTTATCCATCTCTTATTTCCCCTTTTTTGGTTTGCTTCTTTTGCCTTCACTTTTTTTTCTTTTTACTCCTCTTTTTACCTCTTTGTTTTACTGGTTTTTACCCTGTTTTCTCTTCCTTTTTTTCTCTCTTTTTCTCCACTCTTCACTGCCCTCTTTCTCCTTTTATTTTCATCCACACATGCCTTTTGTTGGTTTTCCTATTTACCAAAATTTTGCAGCCAACTTTCCTCTTAATTGGATGCCCTCTTTCACACTTATTTTTAGCGGATTTGGGCACTTTTCCAGCTCCTTTTTTTCCCTTTTTCAAGCCTATTTTCCTCTTTGATTTGCAGTCATATTTATTCCTACTTTGCATCCCTATTTGTGATTTTTGTTTCGGCCATCTAACCTTTTTGTTGGATGCCCCATTTTTCCATCTTTTCAGCTTTCCATTTCTTACTCTTTTCTTTGCATGTTTTTTCCCTAGTTTTGCTTCAAAAAACACTAAGTGTTTGCATTAAAAAAGGAGTTATTTTTGAACTTATATTAGTTTCTTTTTGTCTAACAGTAATGGGTGCTTCGGTACTTGTTTTTTTTGTACAAATATCGAAGAGGAAAAGTGAACCAGGAAGGACTCGAACATTATAGAAATTGCAAAAACCCAAGAAGAAAAAAATCAAGCATAGCTTGCATCCTTATAAAAGCCTTTAAGGATTATCTATTTATTTTCTTTCTTTATTTCTCTACAAGGATTAAAATCCATTCAGTTATAATAATTAATAAAAAGGACTTTTTTCTTACACACTTTTTTCTACTTCCCCTATTTGGGGGAAGGGTGTCTTGTCTTTTCATTGCTTAGTTTAAATTTCTTTTAGACTTAGTTTTATTTCCTACTAATTGCTAGATTCAATTTCATTACACACATTCCATTGACTTAATCATGTTTCTTGATCTTTGATTAATTATCTTAAGAAGAACCCAAAGACACTTGAACCTGTCATAAGACAAGTCAAGATAAACCTCTATCGGAGAGCACTTGCATTGCATTCGCATCATAGATTAGATAAGACTCTTGAATATCACCATGAGGTGAATCAAGAGAAGTCTTTTTCGGAGAGGTTGGTTTTGTTAATAAAATTTTCAACTCATCATCCCCTAAAATTGGAATTTACCATTTTACAATGTGTATGTCTTGATATATTTGTAACTTCGGAATGTACTCACTTGTATATTTCATATATTGTATTTCATTGGTCCCCGGTGTTCCTATTGAGAGATTCATTAATGTAATCAAGTCACGTGAAGTCATAGATATTAAGCCTCCTTTGTAAGTCGGGGATAAAGTCCCCATAGTTGTGGGGAACTAGGGTTATTAGACTCTCCTAGAGAAGTTGGCACTGGTAAGTTATTGGCAAGTTAGAAACTAGTATAAATAGAGAGTGGACCTCTCTATTTGAGATACACACTCCCCAACTATATCCCATAGGTTATAGAGAAGAAGCCCGCTCAAGTGAGAGAGAGAACAGTTGTTGGAGATCATCTCTTTGTCTTTGGGTTTTACTGCTAACATTATTGCTCATTCTACTTCTGAGGAAGTTGCGGGGTTTTCTCCTTTATGGCTTCCCAGAGGAAAATATTTGTGTCTAGTCTCTCTTGTGATTGATTGATGTACATGTTAATATTCTCTCATATAAGATCCTAAGATCATATTGGTTAAATGAAAAAAAAAAAAAACTAACATGGTATTAGAGTTAACCTAAGAAGAAGACACTATGCAGCTGCAGAAGCTAGGGCTTATTACCTTTTGGGTCTCTCTCCACAGATCATCATCAAAAGGAGGTGAGGCTAACTCTCCATTGGAAGACACATCTTTCTATCGAAGCAGAATTTGATTTCAGGCATTTTCATTTTTTTTACCTACCACTGCAGCAGCAATTAGGGATTTTCACAGAAGTGGAATTTTTGAGTGAGCCCAGCATAGGATTTATCTCCTCCTCAAAATTGAAATTTAGAGACCAAGGTTGATATTTTTGGTTGTCTAAAACTTTGGGAAAGTCAAACACTAATTTGACCACGGACCTTAAAAAACCTAAAATACTAAAACTGGTAGTTGTGGTACATTCACTATATCTTGAGATTGAAGAATTTTCAGGAGCCAAAATTTTTATAGACTGAAGATAAAATCCTGATGTACCCTTTGTAAAATTTTCAGCCTCAGATTCTCTATATTCTGGGAGATATGATTCCTCCAAATTAGGGTTCCAGCATCTTCTAGGATTCTTCCCTAAAAAGGACAACTAGAGAGAATTGCTATATCTTGGGATACGAAGGTCCAAATGAAAATTTTCAAGATGTTTCAGATATGGCACAGACTTTATTTTCAGTGGTAAACATTTCAGACCCCTAAGGTGAAACAGTAACATGTGGAATTCCATACAAGTTTTCTATGTTGAAACATCCTAAAAGAAGTCACCCTGGGAAAACTCTTATAAGTCCCAATTAGTGAACTCAATTCTGGTAAAACCCATGGTGTTGGAAAGAGAATAGATGAGGCTACCTCAAGATGAAATTTCACATATAGAGGAGTAGTACTTCCAGAGATACTATAGAAAAAATATAAGAAATTTATGTAGAAGAAATTGGAAAACTAGGGCTTCCTGTTCCGGGAGCTTCCCTCCACTGTTTTTCAGAAGAAGAAAAAAAGTACATTGGACAGATCACCTTGAAGAGGCCCATATTTCTCTCCAATAAGATCAGAAATATTCCAAGTTTTGAAAATTAAGGTTTTTTTGACAAACCCTAAATCAGCCAAATCCGAAACCAGGACAAACACCTCAAATGAGTAAGATCTAATCTTTTTCTATTTACATTTGAGGTTCTTATTTCAAAATGAACTATCACACCATCTTGATCACAAGCTTGGTGAAGCTGAAAAACTTCCAAGCATGGAAGTATGGGATTTCACTGGTTCTTGAAGGAAATGAATTGGACTCTTAGATCAGTGGATAGGTTCTAGTTCAAGAGGGAGACGAGGCTAAAGCCTTACACAAGAAGAACTTGGTCAAGGTTAAGAGGAGTATTGTTGATTCTATCAAGGATCACCTTATACCACAAGTGTCTTCCCTTAAGACACCTAAAGAGATGTTTGATTCCTTGACCAAGCTATTTGAAGGGAATAATATAAATCAAAAGAAGTATAGGAACTTCATGATCCTTGAATAAATTGACTTGGATCGGTATTTCAGTAACAAAGGTTTAGGATCCAAAGGGAGATAAGTTTAAGCCTAGACCCAAGAGAATCATTGTAGATTCTATTAAAGATCATCTCATCTCTCATGTAGGAATTGTTCGATGCTATCAAGAAGCAATCGAAGAAGAATAAGATACTATTATAACCACCTTGAATGGCCTCCTAGGATCATGGGACTCATTCATTTGAGGAATGTCTACCATAAGGAAGTGATTACCTTCAGCAGACTCTAGGAAGAGTGCACACAAGAAGAAGCCCGACTCATAATAAGAGAAGAGAAATTGGGAGCAACTAAGGATCAATCTCTCACAATCCAAAGAAGATCCCTCAAGCGATGAGGAACACTAAGGACTCAACTTTTAAAGAACCTCTTATCCATATTAGCATTTGGATAAGAAATGATGTTGATATGAATGAAGAAGACGATGAAGCTGAAGGCTCAAGAAGGAGTCTACCCATGAAATGAATAAATATAATTATTCAATTTTCATTTCATGATATTATTTTGTTATGCATTTGTTTATATTCAGTTGATTTGTTATGCATGATAGAATGTTTGCATTAATGATAGTATCCTACTAATATGCATGTGATGGGTAAGTATCCCATGGTGCTATACAACTCTCCATTGCTACTTGTCTAGAATGAAACCTCTTTGCTGACATATTGGATTAGTGCACAATCTCAATGATATCACGGTAGAGATGAAAGGAATCTAGAAAGTTTTTGTGAGATATGGATGAATGTTGTATTGGATAAAATAGTTGAATGATTATATTTTTATGCATACAAATTTTCCATTATGAATATGCTTTATGAAATGTTTCTAACCATACAACTAATGCATTTGACTTGTAGGAAGGAGAGTACCAGTTCAAGAAGAATGATGTATAGGATGAAGTGTCGAGACCTGAAGGGAAGAACGTTGTGTATTCCATATGGATCTACATGATCCAACATGTAGTAGATGACAACATCATGGGATACAAGGCAAGATTGTATAACGAGGCTTCTCATAGAAAGAAGGCATAGACTATGAAGAGATATTTGTAGCCAGTGGGAGTTGAGGCACATGAGAGGTAGACTCATGTGTGCAAATTAAAGAAGGCCTAGTATGAACTTAGAAGGAACCCATGGGACAACACATACATGAGGAGCTTGAAGATCACCTAGAGTGATGAAGATATTAACCTTTTCTACAAGGTTGAATATGAAATCCTATAGAGGATGACAAGCTCACAGATGGGTGTGAGAAGAATGTTTTAAAGATAGAGGATCTTAGTATCCAGTGACCCTAGATGGATACATAGAACATTAGTAGCAGAGGAAGCTACTTGTCACTCCAATATAGAATGTTCAATACATAGATTATGAAAGGCAGAGGGAGAATGATGCTCCACTTCAAAGGGAGTGACTACAGAATATCTGGAAGTTCGACATGGTATGACAGGATGGATAGCTTATGGATGGCTCTAGGATTTACAGAGAGTGAAGCAGATTCCAACCTTTACTTCAAGTTCGAAGGAGGAAGACCAGTGATGCTCCTGTTATATGTCGATGAATTGTTTCTGACATAAAAGAGGAACTCATTAAAGATAGGATACTTTCTTCCGAGTTTGAGATAAAGGACTTGGGTATGATGCACTACTTTCTAGGAATGGTGGTGTGGCAGAGTACAGATGGAATCTTCCTTGGACTAGGGAAATATGTAGTGGATATCCTGAAGAGGTTCAGGATGATGGACTGCAAGGCCATGACCACACCTATGGCATCGAACTTGAATCTATTGAGTGATGCTTCATTAGAGTTAGTTGATTCTACGATGTATCATCAGATGATTAGGTCCTTGATGTACCTAATGAATATGAGACCAGATATTTGCTTTACTATGAACACATTGGGCCAGTTCTTGACAGATCTGAGACATGTTCGCCTGATTGCTGCAAAGCATATCCTGAGGTACTTAAAGGGTACAGTTGATTATGGGTTCAAGTATGGGGAGAATCAAAATATTAACCTGGAAGTCTATGTGGATTCATATTGGGAAGGAAGTTCCATTGATAGGAAGAGCACTTCGGGGTGCTGCTTCAGTATGAGATTAGGTGTGATCTCTTGGTTTAGCAGGAAGAAGTCCTCCATGGCACTGAGAATAGTTGAGAGAGGAGCAGTGAGGCTCCAGATTGTGATCCAGATCGATATCTATTGAAATAGATAGTTCTAGCATAGTCAGTGAGACAGGTTTCCTAAGCATAAAATCCTGATGAAGCTCATAGGTTCCTAAGACGTAAATGGTCATGTAGGTTGTCCTCGTATGTAATCAGTCATGGAAAATATTGCAAGTTATCCTTGGACGTAATCATCCTTGATGTGATTCTATGCTATAAATGGCCAAAGTGAAGTTCGAGTACTTCAGGGAGAATCTTGTTGTTCTCAAGATCGAGGTTCCCTCTAAGGGGAAGTGATGAGTTCGTGAGCCCTTCTGACATGGTGGCAGGATTGGTTCATCCCATGGTCAGATGTAAGTGTTGATCCCTTCTGACATGGTGGTAGGTGGGGCTTCCCATGGTCATATGTAAGTGTGGAGCCCTTCTAACATGGTGGTAGGATGGGCCTCCCATGTTCAGATGTAAGCGTAGAGCCTTTCCTCGGATGGTAGATGGTGTGTCCTACCATGCTAGAGGATGTAAGTGCTAGGGGTTTCTGACTGGGTCAGATATAAGTTTTGGGCCTTTCTAACTGGGTCAAATTTAAGTGTTGGTCCTTTCCTCAGATGGTAGATACCATGCCGGAGGATGTAAGTGTTGGGCCTTTCCTCGGATGGTAGATACTATTACAGCTGATTTTACCAAACATGGTTGATCACATATTTATGGCCTTCCATGTCCCTCTGTAGACTCTTTAGACCCCATGGAATGATATTATACTTTGATGTTTCCAATTTCATCCCTAAAAACACCTGTTTATTGTTGTACATGACTTTTAATCCCATACTCACGTGTACACACAAATTTTGACCTCAAACCCACGTACATCGGGATGTGTGCATAAATCCAAATATTTTTGGAGTATTCCTTCATGTGTGTCCAAAACACTTGACTCTTGGCTTTCCATATGCCTCGATATTGCTCAGAATTGAATCTTCATTACCCCTTTGGAGTGCTATATAAGGAAACCCTTGGATACATTGAAGGGGAGGAATTGAAGAGCAACAAAACTATAGTCCATTGTTGTTGTAGCTTGCATATACTTGAGTATGCATCCCTTTGTCCCTTTGGAGCACTTTGTGTTCTTCCCAAGATTTCTTTTTCTTATGAGATTGATACTGAGAGATGGAGGATTGAGGTGATGGAGGGCTAGGTGGAGGACTCAGTTTCTCTAGTTCGCAGATGTAACGATAGAGGTTGTCACTTGTGTAATCTCTGATTTGATTAATAGAAATATATTTTCCTATCCAATAATGTGCATTTGAATGACTATTGAATCCATGGATATGTTTAATTTATTATATATTGTTGATTACATATGCTAGAGTAGATCTAACACCATATTATATAGCATGCTTGTCTTATTTGTTGTTGTTGAGAGCAAATTGCTAATGCAAGCGGGATTGGAAAAATCTCAGCGGGGATCTACTTCAACCATCTGAAATAAGGTATGATTTAAGATCCTTTAGTGTTAGATGTTTGGTTTCTCTTACATATTGGGAAGGGATTGATTTCTTGTGTCTAGTTGTCTCTTGTGGTACACCCCAATCCATAGGAAGTTTCTCTCTGTAACAGAATTGGTGACCATACTGGGGATGTTCCTTGTATTTGTTTGGGGTTGGGGGCACAATCTGCTTGATATTATTGACTTTCTCTTTGTTTCTCCTTGTTTTTGTGTCGCATTTTATAGTATGTTCATACATTGACACTCCCCTTGAGTAGTTTGACCCTTTTCCTACTTTTTACCACTTTCTTCTTTGTATACGCAGGTTTTTGGATAAAAGTTGCGTACATCCATGGGTTTTTGGCCAAAATTCGCATATACATGCATTTTTTTGTCCAAAATCCACGTATACATGTAGTTTTTTGGCCAAAGGTCACGTACATATGTTGTTGTTCTTTATATAGTCATGTACATCCTCTCTTTTGGTTGAGTTTGATGTTGTGGGAAGTTACTGGGTGGGTTGTGAGTGTGGCTGGGTCTTCCTGGGTTCTAATGTTGTATGTTTGATGCTTCTTTTGTGACCAAAGACCGCTTTTTCATTGATTTTTCTTTGAAAGTAGTTTTAGTCATTTATCTTTTTTGTTTTTCCATTAGTGCATTACTCTCTTTGTCTCGGTGTCTTACTGGGCTTGTGTTTTATACTTGCTACAGGGACTAAGAATTTTAAATGAATTTTATTGCATTTTTCATTCTTTTATATTGAAAAATACAAAATAGTTGCACTCTTAGTTACATCTTAGATATGGATTTGAGGAGGTACTTGCATTGGAGTGCTTAGATGAGAGTTGTGTTTAGGATTTCATATAGGAAGGACTGCATTGGCATTCGGAAAGGAATACTTTTACATGCACTTCATGTAGTGGCATACCCCATTCTTCATTCTACACATTGAACTTGGCATTGCTTGTTAGGTGTACATATTTACTTCACTGCTACGTCATAAATTCATTTGTTGCATGGCCATTTCCCTTTGAGTAATCACATCCAATAAAAATCAACGCCTTATAAAATGTATTACACTCTTTTCTTTTATAGGGTGCATCAACAAGATTAGGTTTTAGGGTCTTGGAATAGTTCAGTGTGAATTAATTTTCCAAGACCACTAAAAAAACAATTAGGTGTCTGTCTAGGTGAGATAGAGAAATCCTTGGTATAATTAGTGTTTCTCAAGATGCTCCTCTTACATGGGATTTAAGCACAAGGTAGCGTGAGCAATTGTGATTGGGATAGCCCTTGGTCACTTTTGTGAGCTTCGAAGATATTTCTAGGATTGTATTCGTATCTGGGGGCTCTTTCGAGAGTTTTGGGCTTTGCTACCGTCCCCATACAGTCGATCCCGCCTACGACTGTCTACCTAAGCATTGATTATATTGGGATGACCTTAGTTTCCTTACCTAGGTATTGCAGGGGGTACTTGTAGAGGTTATCAGGTATGTGTCCTGGCCAGGTAGGGGTCGAACAACATAGTCACTTTCTGCATTGAAGCTAAGGGCCACTATAATTGGTTACGTACCTCTGCTTACAGTGTATGGGAGTTTCGAGCCTCTCCTACGTGAGACATACCTGCTACATTTGGGAGCTCACATATCCTCCCCTTGGTTTGCTTGTATTTTGGCTATAGATTCTCTTAGGAGTATGCTCTTTATGCGCTAGTGGGATTTTGGGATCGTGGTTACTTGAGTATATTTATGCTCTCTTGAGTTCATATCCTTTTAATTTTGGCATGACTGGTATCCTGTCACCAGTCCTTGGTTCTAGTACGGACCCTGGTGTCAGACTTGGGGGAATCATATCCGCTTACCGTGCTCATGGATTTGGGAATGGTCATATTCCATCCTCTACTCCATTTGTGGAGGATTTTTATTCCCTTCTCTTGGTCTTTACACCAGTGGTCACCCTCATGGGGGTGGTAGTGAATACGTGAACATTACATTCCTTTTTATGTCCCATCATCCACTGTAATGATTTTTTTGGATGCAGTTGCCATGATCATTCCTCCATTTACCCTATATTTTGGACTCTTTACTAACTGTTTCCAGCTATTTTGGACTAATATTATTTTCATGTAGGCTCCATTTTTTGTACACTCTCTCTCTGAGGTTTTGACCCATTTGTGCCTATCATAGGTATTATGTCTAAACTGGCATATAGGTTAGGATTTCACATCCGTTTGAATTTTGCATGGCCTTATGACCATTTCATCTTAATCCTAGGTATGAACCCATTCCATCTTGGCACAAAACCTTCTTGTTGCTTTTAGAAGTGACATTATTCGAATGGTAGAGCTTTCCCATATATGGGTACCCTAGTTAGGTCCTATATTGCATTTGGTGCCCATGCCGACATTTCTCCTTTAGGATGTGGTATTCCTTTGTATAGTACCACCATGAATTTGAGCAAGAGCTTCATACTCCTCTTGAACTTTATGCTAGCCATTCCCCCAGGACTCCCTTGTACATGTCAAGTTGTAATTGTATTATCATGAGTTTCATTTGCCTTATTGAGCCTTATGCCAGCTTTTCTGAATTTGATTATTAGCTAGATCGCCTAAGCTTCTCTCATGTCTAGCCAAGTAGATCCTTTTTACATATATTTTGCAACTTGATTCCCCATTTTTTTTATCGAGAGGGGACCTTCCCCGGAGTGTCATTATCTTCCACATGTTTCCTTGCATTGAGCATAGGTATGTTCCACTGCCTAGAACTAGTTTGATTGTCCCCTGACACTCATCTCCTCCTAGATTTGTTTCTATAAAGAACGTTTATTATTTTTCAATATTTGAAAAATATTTGAAAAAGTCAAAAAAAAAAAAAAACCAAAAATCCGGATAGGAAAAGATGGTATCTTTGGCAGTAGTCGAGTCGTGTCGCCTTCGAACAGAGCACTGTTTATCACATCCGTTAGTTGGGTTATTAGTTTGAATTTAAGATTTGTACTTGTTGCTCTGAGTTTATATCCACTTCCTAGTTAGGCTTCCAGTCCCTATGGAGCCTATGTTGATGCCTCTTATGTCACAGATATGTCCCAGTTTCCATATCAAAACCATGTTTCTTACCTTCAGTCACTAGTTTCCTTTATGTTCTTGTTAGAAGGAAGTTGAAGCCTGATTCAGCCATTCATCAGTTGTCTTGACTTTGCATGTCAAACATTCCCGGTACTGTACTAGTTCATGCACATCTTGTTCGAGTTATTCCACATTATACAGTGTTGCTGAGTACCTCATGTTGGTTGATGGGGGATTCCTTAATGCCCTCCTTCCACCAGATTCCATCCCATAGACTTCAAATAATTTATTTTGGGATAGGAGTCTGGAGTCATTTGAGTTCCTTGAGACTTGCAGTCATCAGTGGTATATTCTCTCGCCATCGACAATTTTGGGAATACATCAATGTCCCTTGACCAATGGATTCTTCCAAGTGCTCTACCTCAACACATCTATTCACACTTGTTAGATTACACTCTAGTACCTTGATTCCCATTTTCATTATCGGTGGGTGATCTCGCGTCTGTTAACGACATACATCAATGAACGGTAATGAGATGATAGAAAACTATGTTTGACCTCGACACCTCTATTCACATGATAGGACATGTACTCATGGAGGTTTGTGTCGAAGACTTTCTGGATTGGTGGAATTCCACATATGCTACCTCCTTGATTGTGCTAGTGTTCATGAGATTTCATCTCTTGTGATTTGATTCTAGTGTATGTCAAATATATTCAGCCATTATGGAGATCTTGATCCATTATATATCTTTAGCTTCTATGGAGATCTTGATCCATTGTATATCTTCATCATGAAGATTCTGATGTATTATATAGTGTACGTGGCAATGACCACACATGTCACATTTCGTATATCATGCCCATTCATGGCCATTGTAGGCTTATGTATCCAGGACTGCTATATGTATTTGCAGTCATATGCAGAGATTGATTATTGTACTATACTGATGAATGGCTAGTTCTTCCACCTGGTTCTTCATCACTCCACTTCTAGGATGGATCTTATAATGTATTTCATCCATCATGTTACCCTTCTGACCTCACACATTAGGGGGCATCTGTTACAGTTGATTTTACCACACATGGTTGATCACATATTTATGGCCTTCCCTATCCCTCTGCAGACTCTTTAGACCCCATGGACTAATATTATACTTTGATGTTTCCAAGTTCATCCCTAAAAACAATTGTTTATTGTTGTACGTGACTTTGAATCCTATACTCGCGTGTACATGCTACTTTTGACCTCAAACCTACATACATTGGGATGTGTGCATAAATCCAAATATTTTTGGAGTTTTCCTTCATGTGTGTCCAAACCAGTTGAATCCTGGCCTTCCATATGCCTCGATATCACTCAAATTTGACCCTTCAATACCCCTTTAGAGTTCTATATAAGGAACCCCTTGGATACATTGAAGGGGAGGAATTGAAGAGCAATGAAACTATAGTCCATTGTTGTCGTAGCTTGCATATACTTGAGTATGCATCCCTTTGTCCCTTTGGAGCACTTTGTGCTCTTCCCAAGATTTCGTTTGCTTGTGAGCTTGCTATCGAGAGATGGAGGATTGAGGTGGTGGAGGCCCAGGTGGAGGACTCAGTTTTTTCGGTTCGCAAACGTGCCGACAGAGGTTGTCACTTGCGTAATATCTGATTTGATTAATAGAAATATCTTTTACAGTCCAATAATGAGAATTTGAATGTATATTGAATCCATGTATATGTTTAATTTCTTATACATTGTTGATTATATATGGTAGCATAGATTTGACACAATATTATATAGCATGCTTGTCTTGTTTGTTGTTTTTGAGAGCAAATTGCTAACGCAAGAGGGATTAGAAAAAGATCAACGGGGATCTACTTCAACCATCTAGAATAAGGTATGATTTGAGATCCTTTAGTGTTCTATGTTTGGTTTCTCTTGCATATTGGGAAGGGATTGCTTTCTCATCTCTAGGTGTCTATTTTGGTATACCCCAAGCCATAGGAAGTTTCTCTCCATAACATATATCATGTCGGAGGATGTAAGTGCTAGTCCTTTCCTCGAATGGTAGATGGTGTGTCCTACCATGCCAGAGGACGTAAGTATTGGGCCTTTCTGAATGGGTCAAATATAAGTGTTGGGCCTTTCTAAATCGGTTAGATGTAAGTGTTGGACCTTTCCTTGGATGGTAGATACCATGCGGGAGGATGTAAGTGTTGGGCCTTTCTGACTGGGCCAGATATAAGTGTTGGGCCTTTCTGACTGAATTATATGTAAGTGTTGGGAATTTCCTTAGATGGTAGATACCATGCTGGAGGATGTAAGTGCTGGGCCTTTCCTCAGATGGTAGATGGTGTGTCCTACCATGCTAGAGGATGTAAGTGTTGGGCCTTTCTGACTGGGTTAGATGTAAGTGTTGGGCCTTTTTGACTGGGTCAGATATAAGTGTTAGGCCTTTTTTACATGGTGACAGGTTCAGCCTCTGATGGTCAAATATAAGTGTTGGGTGAGCCTTTATGACATGGATGCTAGATGTGTTCCTCCCATGGTCAGATATAAGTGCTGAAGAAGATGAATACCTACATGGAGGCTAGGCCTACAACCAACATGAAAAGGGGATGGCTCTGTAGAACTTCCTGTGATGAGTAGAATTGAGATATAGCACCATTTGATTGAGATAGAAGAGTAGTGATGATGATGATCCAATGATGATCTAGTGATGATCCATCTTTGATGATGATCCAGAGAAGAAGACTTGTGCTGATGAATTGTGTCAAGAGAATACCTTCCTATTTAAGAGGGAGTGTTTATGTATTTGTAACTTCAAAATGTATTCACTTGTATATTTCATATATTGTATTTCATTGGTCCTCGATGTTCCTATCGGGGGATTCATTAATGTAATCAGGTCATGTAAAGTCATAGATATTAACCCTCCTTTGTAAGTCATGGGTAAAGTCCCCATAGTTGTGGGGAACTAGGGTTATTAGACTCTCCTAGAGAATTTGGCCCTGGTAAGTTATTCACAAGTCAGAAACTAGTATAAATAGATAGTGAGCCTCTCTATTTGAGATACACACTCACCCAAATATATCGCATAGGTGAGAGAGAAGAATCTCACTCAAGTGAGAGAGAGAACAACTATTGGAGATCATCTCTTTGTCTTTGGGTTTTACTGCTGCCATTGGTGCTCATTCTATCTCTGAGGAAGTTGTAGGGTTTTCTCCTTTATGATTTCCACAAGGAAAAGCTTTGTATCTATTATCTCTTGTGATTCATTGTTGTGCATGTTATTCTCTCAGATAAGATCCTAAGATCATATTCCTTAAATGAAAAAAAACTAGCAGTATGCTCTACCCGTTCGGGATACCCAGAAGCATTGTAGCTATTTAATTCACATATTTAATTCCAATTTCACACTTAATAAAATTTACCACCTCGCATTGAGTGCAATATTATAAGTGGGAAAATATTTACTATGGATGATAGGTAGCTCTCCTTGTTTCGCATTAGTTGGAAAGTTATGGAATGCTTGACTGCAAACCGGATTGTCCAACATGTCTTCGAACGATGCCAATTAGAATATTTTTAGTAATTCTCCTCACCTAATTAACAAGATTATTCATAAAACGTACACTAACATTTGACCAAGTACATTTTCAAAATGATCTCAAAAACATCAGAGACTTAAATTTTTAGCATCCTGTCTCCATTTTAGGAATTGGTCTATTTATTCTTGTATCATCTGGTTTGGACCATTTTTCCATTTGTTTAAGTTTTTTCATGCGTGGATGCTTTAATTATTCTTATCATGTTTTGAAAATAGACAAGTCGATTGCGTAATTGGTATTTTTTGTGTATATCAAAACTCCTAAACAACACTAATTCTCACCATTCATCTAAGAACACTTTAAAAAAAAAAACCTTAGACAACCATTTTAGGGATTACCCCCCTTGGCTTCGTTAGGAGTTAGCCTAAACGAAGGAGATGAGATCAGCTAACAACACCTGGATATTTTATTTCCCCCAAGGCCACACCTTTCCCGCTTAGGGAAACAACAAGGAAAAATATTTCTGCTCACGATGTGGATTCGGTGGACAACATCTCTGGCACCATTGTCAGGGACAAATCTTTTTGTTCCTGGATGACGTTTAACCTTAGTTTTCTACATTTTAAGTCCAATCAACTCTCTGAAATTAGAATTGAATCCATCTGGAAACACTCCACTATCAAATAACTTACCAAGGTATTCAACTAGAATAAACTATGAAGGCTTACTCAATTTCATCCCTGAGACTAAACAGGTTTATAGGAGGAGAATGAATAAGTTAGTTTCTTGTAGAATCCTTGAGAATCTTGGATCTGATTATATTTTAGACATCCACACTTTATTTGAAGAAAATAATAACAAAAATTGTTTTTTCTAACATAATGGGTGAGTATTTACTTAACTTGAATTCTCTCAGATAGCAGGTCAACCCCATCGTCTTCCAGACAAAGACGTAGAGAAGCTCCCTATGTTCACTAGCTATGATGCCACCACTTCTGCTATGCATCTCAGAAGTTTATCCAGATGTGTTAATTTCTTCATAAGTGATCCTACACATCAACATGATGATGTTTACATGAAACTCTTCGCTCTTTCCTTGTATGGAAGATCTAGTGACTGGTACAACAATTTACCAGACAACTCCTTTGCTACACTTGCAACCTTCAAAACTACCTTCACTAACAAGTTTGGTGAAAAGAAGGAGCCTAGGCATCAACTCCCTTCTTTGAAAAACATAAAGAAGAAGGAGAGTGGGACTATGGATGAGTTCAACGAGAGATTCATAGAACTATCAAATGCAATTCCTACCACTTACAAACCACCTGCACCATCCATCCTGGTTTATTACATTGAAGCACTTAGTGGAAAGATCCAGTATCATATCACTGATAAGGAACCCAGTACTCTTCTCAAGCACATGAATTAGCAGTTAATATAGATAGAAACATCCAGTCTTCAGGTGAGTCTAACCTTCCTGGTTATTCCAGGTCCTCACCCCCTTTAATTTAAATGAGTATAAGGAAGAGGATCCTTACAAAAAACAATTGATGGAAATGAAGGAGAGACTTGAAAAAATGGAAGGAAAAAATATAGCCCAAATTGAGAGAATGGAAGATAAACATTTGTCCCAAATTAAATAAATACATAACAAAGTTATAAATATGGAACGAGCACAGTCACAGCCTACCCCTAGGAATTTCCCTCCAAAAGTGAACTGGAAAAGAAAAGCACCCAACCATGATCAGAGGCCTCTTCATCAGCTAGATTCTGTTAACATAGTTGAAACTTATATGCGTTTCTATAGAGAATGTGAAGACTTTCATGAGGAATCTACTTGCCATTATGCATACTATGTTTAATAGCATGGTTTTCGAGAAGGTTGTGGTCCCAGAGTGTCATCAAGCGAGCCTGAGTATATAAACAATGTTGGTGATATGTATAATATTTCCATAGAAAGTTGGAGAGAGGTGAAACAACATAGTCAGAAAATTATAATTTGACTAAGTGTTTCGGTGAACAACCTTCAAAAGAGAAGGTCAACAACATGCACAATTTCAAAGGTGTTACCTACTAGAAGAAAGAAAATGAAGGATATTCCACACATAATACTCCTAAGGTAACAATTCCAAATGATGCTAATAAGTCCACTGATTTAGGATTTGACTTGGGTGATTGGTTGGTTAATGCTAAAATTCTGGTGCCTGTTTTAGAATTATGTAAAATACCTGGACATAAAGAAATTTTTTTGAAAATCTTAGATACCCCAACCGATTCGATTCCTTCAACACCTTTAGAGCCTCTCTCAAATCCTCCAAATCCTTCCACCTTTAAGAAGGTCACTTTCTCTGACATAGTGGAACGAGCCTCAAACAATGTTTTTGCTGATCCTCTTGTAGTTATACATACTAGGGACCCAAGAAAAGAAGACCATCCCCCTTTCTATGTATTGTTTATGATAGGTGATATTCTTCTACACAATTGTATGTTAGATTCAGGATGTAGTTCTAGCATCATGACTAAAACAGTCATGCACCAGCTTAACTTAAAAACTACAAGACCGTACCAAGATGTATGTGCCATGGATTCTAGAATGGTTGAGGTTGAAGGAATGATTGAAAATCATTTGGTTAGGTTTTCTAAGTATCCAGGAATCCAAATTACCATTGACATCCTTTTTGTCGATGTACCCAACAAGTGGGGGATGTTTCTTTCTAGGAAGTAGGGTGCCACTATAGGAGGATCAATCCAAATGGATTGGACCTATGACACTGTGCCAGCATCTGAGTTTTCACTTGTTAAATTATATTCTGAGAAAGAGAAAAGGTACCATGTTGAAAATCCTTAAAATACATTAAACCAAATTGTGTACAACTCTGATGAGCATGGAATCTATCAGATTAACTCCACCTTTTTGGCCCCTATTCAAGAAAACATTAAGCATGAAAAATTGTATGAGTTGTGGAAGATGAATTTTGATGATGCATACTATAGAGCTGGAAAAGGGGATGGGGTTGTAATAACTTCATGTACGGGTAGTATTTTCAACTTTGATTTCAGGTTATAGCTTGAGGGTACCAACAACGTAGAAGAACATGAATCACTTCTACTGGGTATTGAAATAGCCAAGGACATGAGTATAAAATTTCTAAGCATCAAGGGTGACTCATAAGTAGTTGTCCAACAAATCAAGGGCCAATTGAATGTAAGTGTCAAAGACTAAAAAAGTATAGAAATGCATTTTGGGACACCATGGAATTATTTGATGCCTTAAGCATAGAAGCAATCCCTAGAGATAAGAACAGTGCAGCCAACAAGTTAGCAGTTTTAGCATCAGCACTTCAACCATCGAAAGAAATGTTAGGAGGTGATTCTCCACTCAAGATAAAATTTAGACCACATGTATCCAATAATGTTTAATATTGGAAGGTCTTTAAGGATGATTAACTAATCTTAAATCTTATTAACAGTATAGATGAGTTCACAAATTTCAAAGCCAATGAGCAGGAGAAGGGTAAAGAGTATTAGGAAGAAGGAAACCATTTCAACAATCCTGTGCCACGTGGCTTCATAGCCTTAGAAAAAATATTTGACAAACATGATAGGAGGAAGCACAACATTGACTAGATGAAATTGGGAGACTACATTGAAGTAAACATTGGGTCAGAAAACGAACCTAAAATGATAAAAATAGGAAAAGGAACCTTAGAAAAGGAAAGGAATGACTTAATCAATCTTGTAAGAGAATAGAGGGATGTGTTTGATTTTACTTATGATGAATTAAAATCATATCAGGAGGATGTCCTCCAGCATACCATCCCTATCAAGCATGAATGTCAAAAGGCCAAACCTTTCCGTCAAAAACTTAGGAAAATAAATCCTAAGTTTTCCTCCATTGTAAAGGAGTTAGAGAAAATGTTAGCAACAAGAATCATAGCTCCTACCAGATATCATAGCTCCTACCAGAATCATAGTTGTTGTTAGAAATAATAATGGGAGTCTGAGGATATGCATAGACTTCAGAAACCTAAACATTGCTTATCAGAAAGACAACTATCATCTTCCCAACATGGAGACCCTCCTCCAACGAGTCACTGGATCTAGTATTATGTCCATGCTTGATGGATTTTCAGGATACAACCACGTTGTTATCCAAGAAGAAGATAGACACAAAACCACATTCACAACCCCTTGTGGTACTTTTGATTACTTGAGGATGCCTTTTGGTATTCTTAATGTCAAGGCTACTTTCCAAAGGGCCATGGACTATGCCTTCAAGGGGTTAATTGGTAAAATCATAGAAATTTACCAATATGACTTAACCATTTTTTCAAAAGAAATATACAAACATGTAAGTCACCTTAAGCAGGTTTTTGAATGATGTAGGAAATACAGTATTTCCTTGAATCCTACCAAGTCTGTCGTTGGCATCAATGAAGGGAAACTCCTTGTACATATTATCTCCAAATATGGTGTCAATATTGATCTTGAAATAATTGAATCCATCCAGAAAATACCTCTTCCCAAGAATGTGAAGGCCCTCCAGTCTTTCAACATACACATCAACTTTATCAGGAGGTTCATTCCAAATTTTGCCAAACTCATGAAACCCATGCAAGCACTACTCAAGAAAGATGCTAAGTTTGTATGGACTAATGAGGGGAAGGAAGGTTTTCCCACCATAAAATATGCTATCACTAGGTCTCCGGTCTTAGTCATCTCATATTATTCTAAAGACTTTATGGTTTTTTCCCTTTGCATCAAAGGATACAATTGCTGGTGTTTTTCTCTAGAAAAAATTCAAAGGATTCAAGCAGCCTATTGCTTTCACAAGTAGAGATTTACAGAACTTAGAATTAAAGTATACTATCATGGAAAAGAAATCCTATGCCTTGGTTAAATCTCTAAATCATTTTAGGACTTACATTGGCTATTCAAAGGTCATAGGGTATATCCCTCATGATGCAGTAAAAGACATCTTGTCCCAATAGGATTGCTTAGGAATAAGGGGCACATGGGTATCTAAAATTGAAGAGTATGACTTAGAGATTAAACCAACTAAGTTAATCAAAGTCCAAGGATTGGTTAAGATGTTGACTCAGAATAATGGAAAATCAATAGACATGATTTGTGAAAACACCATAGCTGATCCAACCATGAATCTTGCATTACAGGATCTTGATAACCATTGGTATTCATACATCATATATTTCCTTCTCCATCTCACCTACCTGAATCACCTAAAAGGTCACAAACGACGGGCACTGAGATTGAAAACTACTAGGTATTTCCTTACTTAGGAAGGTTTGGGTTGGAGGAACCCTGATGGAATCATACTTAGATGCATAAATGTGAAATATTCTGGGAAGATCTTAACTAAGTTTCACCCAGGATTTTGCAGAGGTTACTTTGTACCAAATACAACTACCCACAAAATACTTCGAGCTGGTTACTATTGGCCAACCATATTTGTAGATGTGCATAAACATGTTAAGTGTTTCCAAGAGTGTCAACTCTTCACAGGGAAGCAGAAGTTGGTTGCTTTTCCCCTTACACCTGTAGTAGTCGTTGCTCCCTTTCAGCAATGGGGGCTTGATTTCATAGTAAAATTCAAAGAAAACTACAACAATGGGTTTTGTTGGATTATCACTGCAACAGAATACTTCACCAAGTGGGTAGAGGCCATACCCACCAAGTCAGCTACTGAAAAGGTTTTTATGGACTTCATAGAGGACAAGTTAATCACAATATTCAGAATCCCTGCTAAGATAACAATTGATAATGACAAATCCTTCAATTCCATCGAGATGACATATTTTTATATTAAGTGTGGCATTACCCTATCCCATTCATCTGATTATTACCCACACGGAAATGGACTTGCTAAGTCCACAAATAAAAATTTGATGAACATCCTTAAGAAAATGGCGGGCAATAACAAACGGGCATGGGATAACAAGATCAAAAGATGCTCTTTGGGCCGACAGAATCACGAAGAAGAATTCCATTGGAAATTATCCTTTTGAGCTTGTATATGGTCTCATAGCCACCTTGCCAGTTAGCATGAATATTCATGTCTTCAGAATTATCAGTGAATAGGACATCGAAGGGGAAGATATGGAACAGAGGATCAATCAGATTATTAAGTAGGATGAGAGCATAAGGGAAGCCTTAGATCAAGCTTTAAGGTATCATGAAAGTGTAAAGGGTACCTTTGACAAGTCAGCAAAGATGATACCTTTCAAGGTTGGGGACGCAATCCTTTTATGGGACAAGCGGA
This sequence comes from Pseudotsuga menziesii, assembly GCA_001517045.1. NCBI lineage: Eukaryota > Viridiplantae > Streptophyta > Pinopsida > Pinales > Pinaceae > Pseudotsuga > Pseudotsuga menziesii. The sequence continues at coordinate 184,702 of LPNX010784275.1, forward strand.
GAGAGAATTTGGGCAAGCATGGAAAGTTTGATAGCCTCTAGAGAGGCCCCTTTATTATATGTGACCTTGTCGGCACAAACTCTTTCATACTCAACACTATGGAAGGATAAAGGTTACCCTTACCTATGAATAGACAACATCTGAAGTTGTTCTTCGAGTGCAACCTCTAAAAAATGACCATGGGGTCATTTCAGGGGTTTTCTAAACCCTCTGTTGTTGTATCTTTATTTAATTCTAAATTTTTGGACCATATATGATTGTAGATTAATTTGTATTATATTTCATGTATATTATGCTTTGTACTTTATGCTTTATATCTTATGTTAGAAAAGATGCAAAAATATTTTATTCTTGGAATTTTATCATGAACATGTGGCCTTACATACTTTTGTTTCCATGTAAGAAGCATATATTCTAGGGTTCTTGAACATTCTTTTTGAGTGATCAAATGAGTGCCCGTCTTGCAATTGGAGATAGATGTTACCAACTATTTTGTACCATAGTTGAACCTCCTGTTGAGCCACCATCTGATGAACATGGTCAATGTTCATATCCAGTGATACAAGTGTTCATAATATTTTTCCTAGCCAATTTTGGCTACTCATTTTTATTTTTATGCTGAAATGACCACGCCCCATGGGGTTTTGTAATAAAGTGTGCTAGTAGGGGTTTTCAGTGGATCGGTCCCCTAAGATGTATATTTCAACTAAGGTATTCTAGGGAGTTTTTTTCCTTGTTGATTATGCTTTGCCTATAGCATAGTATAATCGATGAATTTTTCTCCCGCTTCCTGCAAAGCTGGAATGCCCAATTTTGAAATTTGGGCCTTAGGGGGTTATTAGAGTCCAACTAGTAAATATGAACCTACTAGACATTATTGGTATGTTCTATGGTCATTTGCTAAGCCCTCAGATGCTTTGAAAATTTGTCAAGAAAACAAAATTTACAGGCAGCATTGAGTTTTTAATTTTTTTTTTTACTATAGAGAATTAATTAAAATTTTCAATTAATTAAACCATTTTGACCATGGTTTAATTGAAAATTTTCAATTTGTAATAATTAAGTGGTCTGGGGTGTGTTTTTTGCAAATGAACACTTATTTCCTAATCCAAAACACTAATTTAACCCCTAGACACACTTATCCTAAGTTTCAGACTATTATTTGGCCTTGAAATTAATATTTTCTCAAAAAACCCAAAAACTGGGAAATATTAATTAAAATAATAAAAAATAATAATTTGGAGAAAACAAAAATATCTCCAAAAAAAGGCCAAATTGAATAAAGTAAATGGATAATTATCTCGGCAAAAAGCATCTGGGATGATTCCAATCAAGTCTGGACTGATTTGAGTCAGTATCATAGTGCTACAGTAAACTTCACCTTAGGATTTGTGCCCCTCTCCATGCATGGACATTTTTCGTTTTTGGCACATTTTTATTGGATTGGTGATAAAACCGAGAAGGGATGAGGCCAACTCACCCCCTCATTACTCCAACACTTAGTTACAACTCAGCTGCAACTCAGTTCAACTCCAAATCATCATGCTGAGTTTAGTCAATCAAGAGATTCACTCCGTTGTTACTCTTAGTCCGGATTTGGAGTTGTAAACCCTATCTCTCTTTTCTTTTTGTATAAGTAAGAGTCTCTTCTTCGCATTTGCATATGGAAAAATTGCAAGAGAACTCTGCCAAGATTGTAACCGAGATTTGATAATGGAATAAAGTGACTTTGGATGTCTATGTGTGGGTTATTTGTGTGTGGTTTTCACCTTGAGAGGTGATATTGTTTCTCAACATTCTCTGTATTTTAATGAATGTTTGATCAATTTTATCTCATTAAGGATATTAATATAGCACGGTAGGGTAGTCATTTAAAGTTTTAATTTGATTATCTATGCAATTTTCATTATATATTTGAAGTGGACAGGAAGTAGTCAGTTATACTAGTTCCTTTCATTAACTATTTTGATTATTGCATCCTAGCATTTGATCAATTTATTTGTATTGAGTTGTGTTGGTTTTAGGAATATCCAGGAGAGGAGGTTTTGTAGTTCAATCTATTTCTTATCAAGGGTTTTCTTTAACTTCATACTTTCACCATGCAGGTTCTTCAAAGCATTTAAATCCGGCATAAAAAATATACGGCTTAAAGGGGCTCTTCCTTACCTCTAATAATCAAAATTTAAAAACCTTTTCCTTTGGTTGTAAGATTCCCACATCCTTATTCTTCTTCTCTTTTTTTCCCTTCTTATCCATCTCTTATTTCCCCTTTTTTGGCTTGCTTCTTTTTCCTTCACTTTTTGTCTTTTTACTCCTCTTTTTACCTCTTTGTTTTATTGGCTTTTACCCTTTTTTTCCTTCCTTTTTTGCTCTCTTTTTCTCCACTCTTCGCTGCCCTCTTTCTCCTTTTATTTGAATCCATACATTCTTTTTGTTGGTTTTCCTGTTTACCAAAATTTTTCAGCCAACTTTCCTCTTAGTTGGCTGCCCTCTTTCACACCTATTTTCAGCCCTTTTGGGCGCTTTTTCAGCTCCTGTTTGGCCCTTTTTCAAGCCTCTTTTCTTCTCTGATTTGTAATCATATTTATTCCTACTTGGATACCCTGTTTTTTATATTTTTTGCATCCATTTAACCTTTTTGTTGGCTGCCTCATTTTTCAATATTTTCAGCTTTCCATTTTACTCTTTTCTTTGCATGTTTTTCCCCTAGTTTTTGCTTCAAAAAACACTAAGTTTTTGCATTAAAAAAAGAGTTATTTTTGCACTTAGATTAGTTTATTTTTGTCTAACAATAATGGGTGCTTGAGTACTTGTTTGTTTTTTTCATATATCAAATATTAAAAACCTAACTAGGAAGGACTCGAAGATTATAGAAATTGCAAAAAACTAAGAGGAAAAATATCAAGCATAGTTTGCATCCTTGTAAAATCCTTTAAGGTTTATCTATTTAGTTTTCTTTATTGCTTTCTCTACAAGGTTTAAAATCCCTCTGATTGTAATCATTAATAAAGAGGACTAGTGGGGTTAAGCCTCCCACACTTTTTCTACTTCCCCTATTTGGGGGAAGGGTGTCTTGTATTTTCATTACTTGGTTTAAATTTCTTTTAGAGTTAGTTTTATTTCCTACTAATTGATAGATTAAATTTCATTACATGCATGCCATTTAATTCATCATGTTTCTTGCTATTTGATTAATTATCTTAAAAAGAACCCAAATACTCTTGAACCTGTCATAAGACAAGTCAAGAGCACTATCTATCAAAGAGCACTTGCATTGCATTCGCATCATAGATTAGACAAGACTCTTGAATCTCACCATAAGGTGGATCAAGCGCACTCTCTGTCGGAGAGTTTTTTTGTTAATAAAATTTGCAACTCATCATCCCCTAAAATTGGAATTTACCATTTTATAGTGTGTATTCTATATCCGTTCAGGATACCTAGAAGCACTGTAGCTATTTAATTTACATACTTAATTCTAATTTCACACTTAATAAAATTTATCACCTCACATTGAGCACAATATTCTAAGTGGGGAAATATTTACTGTAGATGCTGGGTAGCTCTCCTTGTTTCATAGTAGTTGGAAAGTTATTGAATGCACGACTGCAAACCAGATTGTTCAACATGTCTTCGAATGAGGCCACTTAGAATATTTTTGGTAATTCTCCTCTCCTAATTAACAAGATCATTCATTAAATGTACACTAAAATTTGACCAAGTACATTTTCAAAACGATCTCATAAACATCAGAGACTTAGATTTTCAACATACTGACTCCATTTTAGGCATTGGTCTATTTATTCTTGTATCATCTAGTTTGGACCATTTTTCCATTTATTTAAGTTATTTCATGCGTGGATGCTTTAATTAATTTTATCATGTTTTGCAAATAGCAATGTGGATTGTGTAATTGGTATTTTTTTTGTATATAAAAACTCCTAAATGACACTAATTCTCAACATTCATCTAATAACAATTTAAAACAAAAATCCTTAGGCAATATTTTTAGGGACTACCCCCCTTAACTTAATTAGGAGTTAGCCTAAACAGAGGAGCTGGGATCAAGTGATAGCACCTGGATCTTTTCTTTCCCCCCATTCCACACCTTTCCTGCTTAGGGAAACAACAATGCAAAATATTTCTGCTGAGGGTGTGCATTCGGCGGACAAAAAACAATACCTTTCTTGAATCCTTTTTCCTATAGATACTTATGCAGTCTATAATACAAGGCTCTTGGCAGTTATTTCAATCTATATATTGCCTTCTTTAGTTTGCAGACATGGCTAGGATTGTCTGTTAGTTGGAATCCTTCAAGTTGCTCCATATAAACTTCTTCTTGTAGATCTCCATTGAGAAATGATGACTTAACATCCATCTAATACACTTTGAAGTTCTTATAACTAGCATAGGAAAGAAACATTCTAATAGCTTCCAATCTTGCCACTGGTGCAAAGGTTTCATCAAAATCATGTCCCTCAACTTGGGCATACCCCTTATAGACCAATCAGTATTTATTCCTCACAATTTGTCCCTATTCATTTATCTTATTTTTAAACACCCATTTGGATCCTATTACATTCTTATCTGCAAGTCTAGGAAAAAATTCCCACGTATTATTATTTTCAATCTGATCAAGCTCTTCATTCATGGCTCTAATCTAATATTCATCCTCATAGGATTCTTCAAATTTCTTAGCTTAATCATAGATAGAAAAGAAACAAGATATTGTTCTGAATATTTAATAAATTTACTTCTTGTCTGAACTCCTTTATTCTTGTCACCAATTATCTTATTTTTAGGATGATTCTTTTTAACAATTCTAGAAGTTGTTTTTGTTTCTTTATGTTGTTTTGATTCTTCCTGAATTTTTATACTTTTATCATCTGACTCTGAATCTTCCTTTTCTGATTCTTGGGCATGTTCTTCCTCAAGTTCAATGGTATCCATTGTATTTGATTCAATACTACTTATTTGACTATGATTCACAGGAATTCCTTCATCTATTTTAATGTCAATACAATTAACCAATTTATACAACCTTTTATTATAGCATATCTATCCTTTACTCTTTGTGGAATACCTTAGGAAAATACCTTCACTGTCTCTGTCATCATATTTTCCAAGATGTTCATCATTATTTTTAATATAGAATTTACTTCCAAAGACTTTAAAATGTTTAATAGAGGCATGTCTTCCAAAATATAGTTCATAAGGAGTCTTATCATTGTTTCACCTTAGATGAGCTTTGTTAAGAATATGGATAGTTGTGTGAATTGCCTCTACCCAATATGTCTGAGCAATATTTTTCTCATTCATCATTGATCTCTCCATCTATTGAACTGATCTGTTCTATCTCCCAACTACTCCATTCTGCTGTGGAGTCCATGTGTTAGTATATTCTCCTTTTATTCCATGTATATCAAAAAATTATTTGAAGCCTTATGAATTAAATTCTCCTACTCTATTAGGCCTTACTAGCTTCAGAATTTGACCTGTATGATTCTCAGTTAGAACCTTAAATACTTTGAACTTTTCAAATGCTTGATATTTTTTCTTCAGAAAGGAAACCCAAGTGAGTCTAGAGTAACCAGCAATGACCAACATAAAATATATTTCTCTTTTTGTGTCTTCCTTCCTTGATGGTCCACACAAATCCATATGCGCTAACTGAGGAGGATTCTATATTGATGTGAAATTATTATATTTAAATTGTGTGCGAGTCAGCTTTCCCATTTCACAAGATTTACATACAGAATCATATGGATTTGATATTTTTGGAATATCTTTTACTGCTTCATTGTTTATAAGCTTGATTATGTGATCAAAGTTTATGTGTCTAATTCTCCTATGCCATAGTCATCTTTCATCATACTTTCTTAAATGACATTCTTCTTTTTCTTCTTTCAAAACATAGACATTGTTTTTAGTTCTTATGCCTTTTGCAACTAATTGTCCTGAGGGTACAGATTTTATTTTACAATCTCTAGAAGTGAAAACAACTTCACACCCTCTGTCATAGACCTAACTAAAATTGAGAATATTATGCTTCAGACCATCTACAAACAACACATCTTGAGCTTTCCCTTTTCCATTACTAAAACCTACCATTCCTTTTCGCTTGATTTTCCCTAGAGAATCATTTCCAAAAGTTACATTTCATGATTTACTTTCACTTAGAAACAAAAACTTACTTTTATCACCAGTCATGTGTATGGAGCATCCACTATCAATATATGAGGGGTCCTTATTTTCAGTAGAAAGTACTAATCCACACTTATTACTTTCTTTCTTCTTACAAACTTTAATATTTTTAGCTGAGTAATTCATTCTTGAATCTGGTCTATAATTCTTTAGGTGACATTTTAAGGCTTTGTGTCCATAGTTATGACAAATATAACATTCTGGATCATTGTACAATAGATCAAAAGGGTTGGTATTTCTATTATGAGTTATTTTTACAGTTGTAAACTGTGTTGTATGAAGTTGTTGGTTACTCGATGATTTTCTTCTTCTATCTTGCAGTAGTTCATCATTATTTGGAATCCTCAGTTGCATACTTATAAAATTAAAAGCACATTTTAAACCTTTATGGCCAAAATTAGAACAACAATAACAATAGGCATGGAAAAAATAAAGGTACCTGAATCTCGGATGTCTTCTTGGAATTGGTTTCCTCATCTTTTGTTGGATTTGTTCCTAAGAAAATATTGATTGAAATTTATGATCGGAATCTCCAATTTTGATGCTTGTTTCATTTTCATTCTCTTTTTTTTGCAAGATATGTTCATATTCTGACTGTTTGTTGCTTTGAATTTTAATCAACTTACCTGATTTCTTTCTTTCTAAGTGACTGTTACTCAATCCTTATTCATAGTCGAGGCATATTTTTAACAAAGAATATTTTTGCTTGCACGGAATTTTATTTAGTTCTTATGAATCTTAAATACTTAAAAGAATTTGTTGATACAAAGCTTGAAGTTTCTCCAATTCTTTTCTAGTTTTCACTACTTCTTCTTCCAATGCTTCACATCTCATTTTCTTCTCTATTAATTGTTGTTTTAGAATATATTCTATTTTCTTTGCCTCTTATAATTCTATTTTTAATAGAGAAAAAGCTTCACTTGCTTTTCTATCATTCTTTTCATATTGCATCATCAATTGTTTTTGTTTCCTCTTCTTTAGTTTGAGTGTATCAATCTCTTCCAGAGCACTGATTAGTTCACCCTCCATATCAACCACAACTTCTTCATCATTTAGGTCACTTCTTGTATATCCATTTTCAAACTCTTCTATGCCATAAGCATAAAATTATTCACTTTATCTTCACAAGATAAATCATTGTCTATCTCTTCTAAGGAATCAACATCATTTGCACATAAGCTTTTCTTTTTATATTTAGTCTCTTTATTGTATTTCTTGAACATGTAGTTCTCTTCATCATCAGAAGTCTGGCCCTTTTTCTTCCAAGGACATTTAGATGCAAAATGGCATATCTTACCACATTTGAAACATTTAAAGGGCATCTTGCCTTTATATTTACCTGATCCTTTTTTCAACCTTCTTCCAAATTTGGGCTCAATCACATCCAGTTCAGAATCAATGTTCTTATCTACTTTAAAGGATGCTTCTCTAGTGGCAGATTTATCTTTACTAATCCTCATTTCATAAGCAGTTAAAGTTAATAGGAATTGGTTAATAGCCAGAGTTTTAAGATCATTTAATTCTTTTATTGCAGAAACTTTGGGATTAAATCTATTAGGAAAAGATCTCAAAATTCTATGAACTAAGGATTCTTCCTCAATATTTTCACAAAGAACTTTCATAGCATTCATGGTCTCTTCTACTCTTAATAAATACTTACTAACAGCCTCATCCTCATTCATATTTAACTGTTCAAGTTTCAGTCTATATGTCTACAATTTGGCATCTTTTACTTTCTCATTTCCTTCATAACTACTTATAAGTTTGTCTCACATCTATTTTTCATATTCAAGATGCATCACCTTAAATGTAATGATCCAAATTCTGATATACAGATCATATCACTGATATTTCTACAACTTTAATTAAATTCCTGATCTAAAACTTGTAGACACTAAGTAAAATTTCAGACTAGGAAAATGAAGGTATTTTGCTGAGAAATTCATAAGTATGGAAGAAAGAAGAGGGAAAAAACCAAGGAGAGTTTCATAACATTGAATTCATCTTCCCCAGCACATTTATATTAGGGTCCATTTAGGTTTCAGAGTCATCTATGCTGAAACTCACTCCCATGCTTCTGGGTCACCCAACCGTGAAACTAGGAAGACTTATTCATTTCATTTCAAATAGCGGCTTGGTAAAAGACACAAAATATGTTTTCAAAAATTTATACATCATCCAATAAGGTTCATGACCATTTGTTATAGTTATAGAGAAGTTTGGAGAATTTAGGAATTATTTGGGAAAATTTGGCAATTTTCTCCTAGGGAATTCCTTCGCAATGGAGGATACTCAAACAATGTATGGAATAAAATAATTTTCATTATGTAAGTATGTATATATATAGGGGTCTATCAGTGACACACACCAACTTTCAGAATCGAAATTGAGTTAATACAACTCAAATAATTGAAGAAACAAGTAGACTAGTCAATTTAGCCTAGTCATCTAGCTAGGGTGCATAGTGTTGGAGGAGCTAGTTGACTAGCCGACTTAGTCAATGAACTGACTAATTAGAGATTAGGTCAGCCACCTAAGGTCATGTCAGTTGACAGAACTGAAATGTACTTATTTGTAACTGTTTTGTAAATCATATATATTAGGCTGTTGAGCGAACTTGGTTTAGTTCTTTGTATTGTATGGACTCTTCTATTATAATATAATTTGTTATTCCTACATCTGTGTTTTTTTCTCTTGTCTCTGATATGTATGTATGATTTTAAATGTGTATTATTGGTAACCCTTCATGATTTGTGAGATTACAACATTGGTTCTGTTGTCGGTAGTACATATCTAAGACGAATACAAACAGATGATATTAGAGCAGGAAAGTAAGGACTGGTGGGAGCGCAAGATAGAAAATTATTTGCAAAATTACGCATGAAGAAATAGATTAATGACTGCTTAGGAAAAAGAAATATTCTTTACTGAAACCCATGAGAAGTTTGTAGAATCGGTACCCCAGCTTTTGAAGAAACTTCTGGATGAAAAATCCAGAAGAAAATAAAGAACAACAGCTGCTTGAGAAACTGATTCGAGGGGGAAGGATAAACCTGTCAGAGTGGTTTGAAAAGATCACCGATGATTTCTGCGATAAGCAAGCTATAGAAGAAAGAACTTTAGTAGAGACCATTCAGAAGAAATTCTATACAGACCTTACCGATCAGTTCTTGTGCTCCTTAACAACCTTGCTGTTCAAGTTCTTGATAGAAAAAGGAGTGGGTCATATTGTCGAACTTCATCCATCACTACGTGAACCGCCACCAAATACCAACTGGGCATAGAAACAAAATAAGTGGGAGAAATTCATCTCCAAAAGGGAGTGGGAATATTTCCTAAGCAAGTAAACAGAACTATTCAAGCTTTCTAAAGCGTCGTGTAGGATATGGGGGGGTAGCTAGTCATATGTCGGGGTAAAGTGGAGAGGATTCAGTCGACTAAAAGAGATACCGTCACCAGCGATGAAAATTCGGCCTAAAAAGGAAATTAAACGAACAGTGTCACACAAAGGTACGATGGATTTACAGAAAATAGAGAGAGAGAAGAGGCTACAAAGAAGGGAAGAAAGAAGATAAATATCTATAGCTTGCAAAGAGGAATGAATACTAGGGGGACATACCAAGAAAGAAATCTACCAGAGTTGGGTCATGACCAACAAGAAGAAGGCGTCAATGAAGAAGCATCACCCATGGAAGAAGATCTATGGATAGAGTAGCGAGAAGCTCTCCAAATAGAAGTCCCTCAAGAGATAAGACCTCTGTCTCCAACGAATCCGAGTACTAGAATACAAGCCATTGTCAAATAAGATTTAAGACTAAGAGCTGGTGATTTTGGTATATGGAGCCGACTAGACGATGAGGTAAACAATGATAGTCATCTACTTATCCGTCGACCAGAAGAAGGAAACTAGGTCATGCTTCAGGCGTACCCATCTAATTGAAGTATCCACTTACTTTACCCAACACACGAAGGAACACCCCCCCTTCCAAATATAGCTTTGGAGAATACAAAAAAATATGACCTGCAGACAAATAATTGCAGTTGGACATTGACAGAATAAGTCGACCCCGACTAACTGCTTATCAGAGAAGAAACGACAGATAAAAGAACCGACAAAAACAAGAGTTCTGTCGACAATATTTCTACATAAATAAATAAACAAAACATCCCACTACCCACACCACCACCCCCACCATCGCCACCTCCTGAAGAAGATAGCGACAGGGAATCTGACATGGGTCACAGATCAATGCATATCCCTCTATATGAGGGCGACGAAGATCCTAGATGACATTGGTCCATCTACAAGTCGACATGGGAGGAAAACCAAGTCACAAATGAGGATAGATAGATGGCGTAGTTCGCTGGTGCCTTGAGGAAAAGAGCATTAACATGGTATATGACCTTTTCTGAAAGAACCCCTCAAGAAGCTAAAGAAGAAATCAAAGCACAATTCTTATTGTTCTTTAAAACCCTAGATGGAAAACATCTGGCAGCTAAGAAATTAAAAAGGACATCACAAAAGCCAGCAGAATCTATCCACAACTACAAAAAATGCTGGAAATACCTTCTCAGCCAACTCGATTATGTAATTGATGAACAATTGTTAATTTAGTGGTTTCTTGCAGGTCTTTCATAGAAAATTCGGCAGCATATAAGCCTGGAGACATTCAAGACATATGAAGATGCTCTTACTAAATCCTTACAAATGGAAATGGATGAAGACTTCCCAACATATCCCACAGATAATAGACTAGAAGAACAGCTCGAGATCATGCAGAAATCCTTAAAAGAGCTAAACCTTAAGAATTAGGACATCTGGTGCATGAAATGCTCAATGGCTGGACTTCAAAAGATAACTGCTGACAGGAGATCAACCAACAGGATGTTCGATTTGTGCAAACAAAGTGTTTTTGCGACATCTGCCAAGAACATGGAGAACACCCCACAAAAGATTGCCTGTTTAACATGAAGAATGGAAAAGCATATTGGTGTGCAATCTGTGAAACTAAAAATCATACCACTGCCGACTGCCACCTAAACCTAAAAAATTGACAAAATTACCAGGCAGTCTATCAGATGAATGCAGTTGCACAGAATAACGAGAATACTCAATACGAACAAAATAATCAAAGGTATAATGGTCATCGATATGAGCATTGGTTCGACAACCAATGTGGAGGATATGGAGGTCGAGGTCAATTCTTTGGGAATCGAGACAACCAACCACGTCGGCCCATCCAATGTTTCACATGCTACAAAGAAGGACACCGATATGTAGACTGCCCATATAAGGACATAACTAATTTAAAATCCTGTACTAGTTGTGGAGTAGGGGATCACTCATTGGAGGATTTCCCTACTATTATTGATAAAATTAATAAGAAGAATAATGTTAATGTCTTGTCGTGCGTACAAAAACATGATATTATCAATACAAATAATTTGCATATAGTAACCCGACAAGGGACAAAAAATGGAGATGATAATCCACGAATAAGAAAAATAAAAAAAAAGAATGATTATCCTGATCCAGTTAAACAAAAAGAACTGTATAAAGATGCAACGAATGTATTTAGAGAATTTGCTCGACAAGAAGAAGCTGACAATAATCGACAAAGCATGATAAAAGAATTAATACACTTAGTACAAAATGATAAAATGATATCTCAATTCATCGACTTATTGTATGAAATAAAACACAACAATAACACCAAAAAACAAACAAAAATTATATGCAGCCTAAACCAAAAAGACAAAAGTGATGTCGACCCACCTATTGACCTAGAAATTGAAGGGTACCAAGTAAGGCAAGTTGTGCTCGACTTCGGATCACAAGTAAACATTATGACTCACAATACTTTGGAACAATTGGGTAGACCTCGACTATACGAGTCAGGAATATACTTGAAACTAGTTGACCAAGGCCTGATTGAACCTATCAGAGTGTGGAAAAATATCGACACAACGATAAAAGGAATATCGACTAAAGTCGACTTTGAAATTATTGACCCTAAGGAAGGATCCAGCTCCTTCCCAGCATTAGTAGGTCGACCTTCGAGAATAAAAATGAAAGCCTCGATATCCTTAGACAAGGAAAGAATAAAACTAAAAGGGAATGGACAAAAAGTCATAGTACCTATCCATCCATCCCAAGGAGAACCTTGGATAGAACCTATTGATGAAGAAGTGGACATCCAACAACTATATTAGATACAAAACAATGAGGACTACACAAAACCTAATATCTATGGTGAACTGCACTTAGGGAATGAAGATTCAGTAGGGTACAACTCAGATGCAGAATTATATGATTGAGAAGTCGAGAACTATGAAACACAAGCAAGAGGATGCTAGCCCATTCAAAAAGTATAGAAGAAACCAGTCCAACAGTGCTTCGTGATGTCCATCATCCCAAAAATATTTGAAAAGAAAACTAGGGAATATCCTACCCTGAAACCAACAAATGTAAATATCACACAAATCCCAAGATATAAAGAAAGAGAACCACCAGCTATGCACATAGAAAAAGTATCCAGGAACATTGGTGAACATGGCCGACTCCAAATCCTAGTGGAAACTTTCACAGGATAAGCTACTAGATGGTGGGATACCCGTAAATCAAGACTGCAAACATCGACAACAGCTTCGACTTACTTTATAGAAATATTCAGAGGAAAGAAGTTAACCAACCAGGCCCAAATACCTATATTTATCTAAGGACAGGATCCAGAAGACCACATAAGAACATGTGAAAAAGAATGAAAAAGACTTGGGTATAAGGATGAATGTACATGGCCACACCTGTTTCCATCAACGCTATCCAACTTACCAAATAAATGGTACAAAATGGAAGAAGATGGAGGTGAAACATTCCTATGGCACGAATTAAGAAAGAATTTTGTCAAATATTTCAGCTTTATACCACAAGATGAAAACTTGATCGAAACTGCAAAACAAATCAAGGAATTTGTAGAACCAATAGAGAACAAAACCCTAAAATATGACTGACCAACAATAAAATGCAATAATATACAAACCGGGACAATACCATAGTCAACAAAACTACAGATGGAAAATGAAAATACAAAAGGAAAAAAGCTTTAGATGGAAATCAAACCATGCCGAAATGAAAAAACCAATTTGCACAATACTCAAAGTTGAGACAACAGACAAAGGAGACACCGACTGAATGACTGCAGCATAATTTCCTGCTAAAGAAGGGAGTCAATTAATCAATGAAACAAAAGCACCTAAATGGTTAGACGCTAAAGTGAAAACTAAAGAAGTGGACATATCAAATGATGATCGACCAAAAATAGAAAAAATTGGAGACTACTAGACTGAAGCACAAACAACAGAAATAGTAAACCTACTAAAGTAATTCCAGGATGTATTTTCTAGAGACTACAAGGATCTCAAAGGTCTAGTACATGAAATGGGTGAAATGAATATCGACATTAAACTTGATGTTCGACCTGTAAAGAAAAAACCATATAAACTAGCTCATAAATACATGGAGATAGTCAAGAAAGAGATTGATAATATGCTTGCAGCAGGAATTATCTACCCTATTGACCAATCAGAATGGGCAAGTCCAATGGTTGTTCAACCAAAGAAACATGATCCAACCAATCTAAGGATCTGTGTCGACTTCAGAGAACTTAATAAAGTTACACTAACAGACCCATTTCTGACACCTTATGCAGATGAAATCTTAAATGAGGTCACAACACATGAATGCTACTCATTTACAGATGGATTCTCAGGTTATAACCAAGTACCAATAGCCAAAGAAGACCAAAAGAAAGAAAACATTCGTATGTGAATTTGGCTCATTTGCTTACAGAGTTATGCCTTTTGGACTAAAAAACGCACCTGCAGTATTTTCAAGAATTGTGATCAAAACATTTCAGGAATACATTTACAAAATGATGGCAGTATATTTTGATGATTGGACAATATAATCTATGCTAAAAGATCATTGCAAATGGCTAAGGCTCATGTTGGAACGATGCCAACAAATCCAACTATCTCTGGACATCAACAAGTGCATATTTCTGACCCCTATAGGGATACTATTAGGACACATTGTCTGTAAAGAGGGTATCAAGGTCAACTTCACAAAAATAAAAATCATTCTTGACTTAAACCACCAGTGAACACAAAACAAGTCAGGGTACTACTCGGTCATATAGGATATTACAAAAAATTCATAAGATACTCTTCAGAAATGACATACCCACTAGAAGAATTGTTAAGAGACGACCAAGAGTTCGACTAGACAGAAGAATGCAACATATCATTTGAAACGCTAAAAATAAAACTAGTTGAAGCACCCATTCTAAGATTTCCAAACTGGTCGACCAAATTCCATGTACACATCAACGCATCAGGTCTGGCAATAGGAGCAATCCTAACTCAACCAGGAGACAACGGAATGGACTACCTTATAGTTTACAGCAGCAAAAAATTAAATAAAGAAAAAATAAACTATTCAATAACAGAGAGAGAAACATTAGGAATGGTCTTCGCACTACAGAAGTATCGACACTACCTACTTGCTAATCCGTTTATATTTTATACAGACCACCAAGCACTAAAATACCTTGTAAATAAACCCTTACACCATGGGAGAATTTGTCAATGGCTACTTCTATTCCAAGAATTCAAATTTGAAGTCATCATCAGACAAAGGAAGTTAAATGTCGGACCCGACCACTTATCATGAATCGACACAGGAGAGGAACCGACGGGAGTCGAAGAGCACTTACTATATGCACATCTATTCAGAATAGAAGTAGTCCCGACAGAATTAGAGGAAATAGCTCAGTTTTTAAAAGATGGACAAGCACCAGAAAGCATGAATATGAAGAAGAAACAAATCTTAGCCATGAAAGCTGCACCATATAGCCTCATAGATGGATTCTTATATAAAATGGGCTTGGAAGACATCCCAAGAAGGTGTGTATTAGAACATTAAAGAAATAATATTATGTATGAAGCACATTATGGACCTGTAGGAGGACATTTTCAAGCAGACACGACTGCCAAGAAAATCCAACAGTCAGGGTTGTGGTGGCCGACACTTCACAAAGACTGTAAAAAGTTTGTAAGCCAATCTGACAAATGCTAACGACTAGGTCGACCTTTTCCTAGCACAGAACTTCCATTAATGTCAATAAACCCAAGTTTGACATTTGAAATTTGGGCCATCGACTTCATAGGACCATTACCCATACCAGCGAAAAGAGTAGGTGCAAGGTACATAATAACTGCAGTAGAGTATGTAACCAAATGGGCAGAAGTAGAACAAGTCGACACATGTTCCAGTGAGATAGCTGCTAAATTCATCTATGAAAATATAATCACCAGGTTTGGATTCCCAATAACCCTAATCAGCGACCAAGGTTCACACTTTTTCAATAATACCATCAAGGCTCTGACGAAACAGTTCAAAATCGACTACCAACAGAGTACAGCTTATCACCCTCAGTCGAATGGATAAATTGAAGCATTTAATAAAACATTAACAAAATTCCTAACAAAAATATGTAACACCAACAAAGATGACTGGGATGAAAAGATACCCGTAGTACTATGGGCATACAGAACATCATACAAGCGTTCAACTAACCAAACACCGTTTCGACTAGTTTATGGACAAGAAGCAGTAGTTCCACTACATTTTCGACAACATGCACCTATTATCCCATAGATTTTACATGTCAATATAGAACAAGGAAGGAAGGAGCGACTAATACAATTAAGTAAACTAGAAGAACATCGACTGTTCACTTTACAGCATCAATAAATCTAGAAACAACAACAGAAGGCATGGCATGATCGTAACATAAAAAGCAATAACTTGTCGATAGGGGACCTTTCCTTATTATACAACAGTCGAGTAAAAGGAAAACCCAAAAAGATAGATATAGAATTGATGGGACCCTATGTAGTCGAAGAGATTCATGCCAATGGATCAGTCTGACTAAGGACGTCAAAAGGCATAGTATTTCAGAAACTTGTTAATGGTGACCGACTAAAGCAGTACAAAAACTAAAACAAGTTCAAAAAAAAAAACAGGCATAGAACGACCATAACGGTTAGACAAAAACTATAAAAATCTGAAAAAAAAAATCAAAAAGACAAAAATAGAACCAATACCATAAACCAGGATGACAGGAAATCAACATTTTGATAGCTGACATTATACCCACCGACATACCACCATCAACCGTTGATGACTACGAGCGTCAAAATCAACTCACCATTAAAGTCACATCACGCCTTCATGACTACGAGCGTCAAAATCAACTCACCATTAACGCAAACTCAAGTGATTATGTTGGACCATCACGTCCGCCATTAATACACCCATCAACAAAAACGTCAAACGCATCGCCTATAAATACTGGACCGAAAGAGGATCATTTACAGTATTTTGAACGAAGAGAGCAACTTAGCAAATAGAAAACCGAGAACCAAGAAACTCTAAGAAAAGTCAAACATAAAACCGACAAAATGGCACCAAAAAAACCAGAGCTACGACCAAGACTAAGGAACTACAAACTGGTGAGACCCCATTAATGAGGAGGCTAAGGAACATAAAGAATGCCAAGGTTCAAGAGACCTCTTGGGAAAAAACATGGGCCGAGATCAAGGAATGGGCCTATGTCGACAAGAAACCAACACCAGCCGCAGAGAAGATAAAGTACAGTACTATCATGAACTACATGAACACAGCATTCATGGCAAGTTTTGGAGGTACAAAGGAAACAACAGTTAAATTCATCATAAGCCGATACCACAACGATAGATTCTACTTCGACAGGCTAGTCGAGATCTCTAGGAAAGTAATATACAAATTGACTGGTTTATCCAACAAAGGTTACCCAATACCAGTCGGCATAAAATAAGGGCTGGTAGAGTAACTAACTGGATCACCATCGGGAAAAAACTCAAAAGGGCTAAAGATTATCCAGATACAAGATCAAACACCAAAAATTGTGGCTAAAATCATAGCAACGGGGCTTACACCCATAGGTTGAGGAAGCGACCTAAAAATAGATATGCTACAGGCAGTGAATACCATTGCCGACACATGGAAAATCTATAAATGGGTTGAGTATGTCGCCGACATGCTCAAAGGCATCTAGGAAAAATTCCAAGAGTCAGGAGGGATTATAAGGTTCTCATCCCTTATAATATGGATAGTGATGTACTACTTGTGCCCTGTCGGGGAAAAGTAGTTTCAAGAACCCACAAGATTCCATATGTGGAGATTCAAACCATTCGCTCAAACTCAAACAATGAAGGAACTGGAAAACGACAAGGTGCTATTAGAAAACTGGTTCCAACAGCTTAAAATATAGACGACCAGATGGAGGGTGCCCCAGAACATCCAATGAATTCTACCCAAAACCATGCACATACAACTGTAACTTGACCATACAATGGTTTGGTACATGTAGGGAACCAAGGAAAAAGAAAATAATCTTGACTACTATCCTACAGTTGAAGAGATATTTCGGGAGCTAGCTCGACAGTTTGGCACAAAACTGTCGATACCAGCAAAGGCCAAGGAGACAACCCTAACAATAGAGGAGACACTAACAGACCAAGAAAAATAAGAATATTATGAACTTCGGTTATACATCGGCACATTTTTGTCAGAGGAAATACCAACAGAAGACACCAGTTGACTGCAAATTACAATCATACCAGCAACAGCCCAAAGGGAAGGGGCACAGACAGAACAATAGGTAACTAATCTAGCTGAAGAAATCATTGGCCCAACTCAACAACAAGGGGGAGGAAAAAGACTAGGGGATGACATGGAAACTGAAAAACCCGAGTATATTATAACCAAAGAAAACATCCGTAAGATATCAAAGGAAATAGCAGCTTCAAGAAAAAGGAGAAAAATTCAGGAACAAAAACAGCGGAAGGGGAAGTGGAAGCTTATCATTGAAGAATCATCAAAAGATGAAGACAAATTAGTAGCCACGGTAGTCGACATCATAGAAGATGCTGCAGCAAGCAAAATTCTAGTGGAGGCATAGTTGCAAAAATTTGTCAAAGCGGGAGCACAGTAAGGTCGGGCGAAAAATGTAAAGAGCACAAATACCTCAAGGGCCAAAAATGTTGTTGATCTAGTGTCTACACCCCCACCCCCATCCCCGACCATTAAAGTCACACAGGAAAAACTTCCAGAGCTCCCCTCAATAAGCCCGGTCGACATATGCAAGAATGCTATGCTGGACACCTTGAAGGAGAGGCTCGACCAAGATAGAGACTTCCAAGCGTACATCGAAAAACTACCTGAGTTACTCACCTCTGTGAAAAATATCACCACCAAAATGCCTCTGTTTGAAATTGGTGGGTCACGAAAGCCTGCTCCTTCACAACCTAAATGAATACCCCAAAAACCGACATTTGTGGGAGTAATAACATCCACATTTGTGAGGAACCTCGACACAATAGCTCAATTTGTCACAAGTCGGACCTCATCCTTCATCCCAACTAACCCCGAACCCCCTCCACCAGCCAATGAACCAACAGGAAATGAGGAAGAAGAGAACATGGAAGAAATAAATCGAGAAATCGATGAAGTTTTCTCTGACATCCCGGAAGGTTCACCCCTACAAATCAATGAACCAACACCCAAACACATACCCACCACTCCAATCACACTTGACCATTCACCATCACCATCACCACCATCATCCCCCAACCCAGAATCTATAACCGAACCAGTTTCACCTGAACCACCTCTGTAGCAACCATTAGTACCAACAACATATGTATCAGGAACCTCTGTACAAAATCCCCCAGATACACACCCAGCAGCAACATTCATACTGTAGCCCCACCTATAAGTTCCCCTAACCACTATAGACTGGAAACCAGACAACCCATTGCTAGAAATTCTGACTCTTACAGCTACACAAATACATCAACAAGTAGAGAAAACGCATAAGAAAAAGAGAGATAGAAATAAGAGGGACCATCAACCACAAGCGACAATGGTTCATATCAGCCAACTTGGGTCAACCACAGTAGTCGATGCAACAAAGCTGAGGGATGGAGACTTGGGACAACTCTTGGAAACCCTGGCCATCAAAGCAAAGACAAGGAGCCAAAATAGACGTAAGGAGCTTGATGACAATGAAAGGGAAAAAGTCGAGTTCCTAAACAAATGCCAAAACCTTGCACAGTCTTTGATACCAGGACCAGCAGAGGTCGACACCGACAAGCTGCTAGAGAAAGCGTATCAGTTGTTTGAAAGCATGGTGTCGGCACTACAGACATAGATGAAAAACACAAGGGAAGAGAAAAAAGAAGAAACAGCTCGACTATTGATGCAACATCACATAACCTTCTCTGAATCTTACAAAATGCTTCAAGATCACATGGAGCAGTCGGTCATCATAGAAGGAGTACTGCAGGAATGGCCTGCTTATTATGGGCAAGTCTTCTAGTAGACCATATAGACCCAGCAAGAAATCCAAGCACTGGAGAAGAGGAAGAGCATGGAAGAAGCACTCAAAAGCACTATCGAAGATCAAATCATGCTTGAAACAACCAAACTGCAGAAGCTCAAGTGACAAGCACGCCAGTGGGTGCAGTAGGCAATTTCGAGTTTGGACAAATTAGACATCATCTTCCCACAGATGAAAAGAATTTTTGAGATAGCAGCAGAAAAGGACCAGTTTATGGGTCCCGACATGGAAAGGATAGCAAACCTTTCCATTCAAGAAAATACGTCGACACTCTCAAGTCTTACAACATTAACCATCAACATCCCAAAATTACTGCAAAGTTGGACGTAATTTCAACATCAGCTGGTAGTGATAGCAGAAGCAATTGTGGAAGTCTGTGTACAGAAAATACCAACTATCAAACTTCACATCCCATAAAAGGATAAAGAAAGAAATAACTACTAAGAAAACCAAATAATTTTTTAGTACCTCCCTTGTTTCTTCGAGACGAAGAACAATTTTGTTTGTGGGGGAGATGTTGGAGGAGCTAGTCGACTAGCCGACTAAGTCGATCGACCGACTAATTAGAGATTAGGTCGGCCACCTAAGGTCATGTCGGTTGACAGAAACTATTTTGTAAATCATATATATTAGGCTGTTGAGCCAGATGAGAACTTGGTTCAGTTATGTGTATTGTATGGACTCTTCTATTATAAATAATTTGTTATTCCTACATCTGTGTTCTTGTCTCTTGTCTCTGATATGTCTGTATGATTTTAAATGCGTACTATTGGTAACCCTTTGTGATCTGTGAGAATAAAACACATAGAAACACATGAAATTCATGGCATAAGTGCATCATATCTATGAAATTAAATTAATAGAGCCTTATATAGATGATATCAACCTATTTCATCATTCATAATAATTTTGATAGCCTTGACTCATTTATTATTGCATTTACTTTACCAAAAACCATCAGTTACACATGGTTGAAGCTCATTGACAGAAGATGTGACACATGAACTAATGGGATAGTATGTTGATAGTAATACATAGATATTTATCAAATGGAATTGGATGAATGAACTCTCCAAAATAGAGCTCAAAACAGTGGGCAAGAGGCCCAAAATCAGACATCAAACTGGGTGGGAGCATAGGTGAAGCTTGGGATTCACTGGAGCTTGAATTTATTGAGATTGTGGCTGCAATAGATGACTGATATGATCTCACTGGATTATCATAATGTGCTCCATAGCTATAATGAGAAAGGAATGGGAATGGAGGAGTGGGGAAGGAATCATTTGCGGCTCATCTCCCAAAGGTCTGAGGTACATCACTCAGAAATCTATGCTTCACATAAGCATGAACCAATTATTCCTCAACCAAACTAGTAAATGGATCTTGAATTCTCCTTTAATAGATATCTAGGTGACCTACTTAAGAAGTAGAGGAAATAGGTAACATTTGAGACCAAGTCATCCTCCTAAAACCCTAACCCTAATCAAGTCATGTGCCCTCCTTGAGCAAATTGGAATGTAGGGGCCGTATGGACATGTTTCACTGTCCAATTCATACATCTAACTTAGCAATTGCACCCTCCTTACTCAAAGAGTTTCTTCTCTTATCCTTGACAAATTTTATTCTCTTCCTTACTTTTGATATTGAGTCTCTAAAAGGAAACTGTTCCCTCCTTTGTCAACATTTTCCTGTGTTTCCTATGATATATTTTCTGAGTCTCCAAAAGGAAACTACTCCCTCATTTGTCAATTGTTTCCTCTTTTGTATCTGACTTCTTTTTTCATAGCTTTTGGGAACTTTCCATTTTCTTTCTGACTTCTTTTGTCATAGAGTTTCCACTTTTCCTCCTTGGCAAGTTGTCTTTCCCAAGTGCACCCTCCTAACATGGAAATCTTATTTCCATATAATTAAATTACATCATAAATAATAATGATAAATAAAAACCAAGTACATGCCTCAATAATAATTCTTAGCAAAATTTCCTGATGATAATGAATTGATTCCACTTAGTAACCTAGGTGCCTAGCAAGGTCCACACTTTTGGTGGTAAAAATGTGGGGACATGACATTCCACCCCTCCCAAATATGCTTGTCCTCAAGAAGAAGCACTCCATAGTGCTGTAAATGTTTCCACCATGTAGGAGAACTGAAGCATGAACTAATGTGCAAAAAAAAAATTGGCTTGCTCCATCAAGCCAGCATGTAAATTTTTCCCAAAAACAAGCAATGCCAGGGTCCCATAGCTTGCATTGCACCCCCTTCAGTGATAATTACTTCCCAAACAACTTATCAAAAAAAATTATGCACGGATCCCATTTCCTTAACTGTAAGTATCCAAACATTTGTATCCACCATAAAAATTTATCATTACAGCAAATGAAATTCATGATGTGGAAATCATACCACTACACTGAAAATTCGAGACTCTAAATGCAAAATTGGAAATCGATGGGACTTCCCCACCCAACATAAAGTTATTTATGTCCTTGATGCACATCAGCACTGAATCTCACAATTATTTTGCTACGATGACAGGTGTGAATTCCCCATCCCAAGACAATTATGGGCATCCTCCAACATCCATTGATTCCCATGTTTCTCACATAAGATGTAGGATGTGTCTGCTGAAAATTCCACGGTGTAAGAAAAAGGTAGACCCTAAAAAGTGCATAAATTCAACAATTCTCTACCCATTCCTTCCATATATGAATAAATCCTCCAACTATCAGATCCATATGGTGATTTTATTGCTTTCCCATGTGCACAATCCGAATGGCTCAACTCTCTGCCACTGGTCATGCAATCACCACCATGAATGGAGGAATCAAAGAAAGTGTATGGATGCATTTGTTTTGGCTGAGAAGGGGGTGATTATCTCAATAAATCCCCATGGATGAGTGTGGGACCCTCCTACTCCTTACTTGGAACTAATAGGAAGAATACCCTCACCCAATTGTCATTATCATGTGTTGTAGTTGTAGTAAAATGTGTAGTGGATGGAAATTCATGAACCAATTTGAAAATTTAGTAAAAATCATCCACCAAGAAAGTAGTTGAATCCTTGACTCCTTTGATTGATTCATAGGTTGTACAATCTCGTTCCTCCCCCAATAATATACACTTTTCACCAAGATGTATCTCCAAATCTCTCTGAAAAAGTGCAAGTGCTTGGTCTCTATCTTGTTTTCTTTCAATTCATTCAGGAACATACAAATCACCATGCACCTCTTGTGCATAGGTACTAGAGGTATATGATGGCTGCAAAATATATCTTCGTGTCTTCCCACATGTCAGGATAATCTCAATCACAGTAAAGAATTTATTGCAGAAATTAAACTCTTTACCTCCTAACGTCTTTGTTCCAATGATGTCTCTATCCACCCAATCAATGGATGAATAAGGAATTTTATTTGTTGATTCATATGGAATGTGATCATCCACCTCCTTTGGATCAGATTCTACCATCCATAATGGTTTTTTATAATTTCTATCTTTCCAAGCATGTGTGTCAAACAACCCTTCACTGATGCAAGTAATTCTAATACATCTTTAATCCTCTATTTCTGTGATATTTTTATCTACCCCACCCATGAATAGATTATCATATTTACTTCCTGATTCACTTGGTATGTACTCAGTTATATTTATCATAGCTAAGATCTCCTCTATTGCATTATGCATACCAACAGGTGCTTGGCCAAAATATTCTTCATAGTGGCTCTTCACAAACACCTACAAATATGCACTTTTCTCATGTCCTTCCTCCACATGATATTTCCCCATTATACCCAAAACATTTAATTCCATGCAATATGAAAGGTGTGACTCCCACAACTCCTTTTCAAGTTTATAGTTCTACAACTTTGACTCTTGAAGGGATCTTTGTGTTCTCTACAATGAGTTACTGGTGATCTTTAACTCATGAGTGAGCATAGATGATTATTCTTCCTCCTTCTTGAGCACACTATGGTACATCTAAGCCACCATGAGGAGATGATATCTATCAAACAATAAGTTCACATATCTCTCCTTCATCTTGGTCATGACTTCTTTCAATGCTATGCACTCCTCCAGAAAGGATTCTTCTTCCATCTCTCCTCCAGAATATTTCCAACAACATCTTGCCGCTAAGGCATTGATGTCAACAAGGTTGTTCATGGCTTACAAAAACTTTTATCTGTCCTCCTTAAGTGGTCCACTATGATGAAGTGGTTCACAAATAATCTCCTCCATCAGTGTTTCTTCCTCTAACATCTAAAATATAATACTACTTTTCTTGTGGCATGGATCAACAACACAAAACTCATTCTCATCATACAAGTCAGCCTTTGAATTTTCTGCAAAATCACTTCCATGGTGTGAAGTGGAGGGTATCTCTGAAGGCTGGAATGACATGTGATCTATACAAAAATCAGACATAATTTAATTCCTTGGAATTTCAGCTTCATCATGCTTCAAGAGAGTCCAATATTCTGAACTATGTCCATCCCTTTGTATCAAATTTTTCTCCTTCAAATTTCCTAGTCCACATCCAGCTAGTGGGGGCTTTTCTTCCAATTCCTTAGGGAGTTCAGATGATGAATTCATATATGATATTTTTTCTTCTTTTGTATCTAATCCAAAATATCCCTTTTCACCATTGATAACATAACCTTGCTTTGCACTAATTTTGTGTTCACTAACAGAGAGACTAGGAGTAAGTTCATCCCTCTCACAATTGTCATTCATCTTCCAGTCCTTATATGAAAGTGAATAATTTTTATCTTCCCAAGGATTAGATGGTTGTAGGAGAACATGGCTGCTTCAAAAATAAGAACCTTCATAATACATGTTCTTCACTTTTTTCTCTCCCTCTACAGATACTTTGGTGGCCTTCTCCTCCACCAAATTTTCTTGTTCACACCTACGCGATGTGGCCTTGTTTTCTTCTTCATTATGTGGCTCAAGAGGTGACTATAAATCTGATTTGTGTACCTATTTTCTATCTAATACAAAATATGTCTCACTACCCATACAACATCCAACACCTTGAGTATTAGAATTAATGTTCCATTGATATTCGGGCAATGAGTGCCATTATATTTTAATTATTATGCAGTGTAAAGGAATGAATAATAGCCACTGAACAAAGTAAATATCACTGGGAACATACAAGTATTTCTTAGTATAATTACAGTATAAAATTCATTAATCCTAGCAGTATACAACAGTGTTACATAAAATAGAATTCGAATCATGTGGATAGGATTTGAATCACCAACTCACTCTAATTACGTGGCTAACTAGAAGTGTATAAATCACTATCAAAGCTGACTAGCTAAGCTCCAATTTTCTAACATGCTCTCTCAATCAGTTATAATCATTTAAAATAGTCTAACTGATGTGGTAAGTGAGAAGTAGGTGAGAATAGGTGCCTTACCACATGCATCCATGCAATACTGGTGCCAACTGAACTAGAGGACATCTAACTGAATGTAACTAAAGCATAACTAAGCTTGACTAGTCACCAACTACCAACAACTGAAGGAGGTTGGAGCTGGAGCTCCCCGTGGCTCCTAAATTGTAGGGATTGTTCTAGGAGGCACATAAACTGATGCATGAATGTGCAATTAGTTGTAGTTATCCTCTATTTGTGTTCCCCACACTCTAGTGACTGGTACATGTTTCCCCATTAGGCCAAGTGGACCCAATGGTACTAGTGGACCCAATAGTAACTAAATGAATCCGAAGTTAGGAAAATATAATATAATATAATAGTTTGGACAAGGGAGGATTATAAATATTAAATCCTCCCATTAATCCTAACTTGGACAACTGGGAGCCTTGGTAATAAGGCAAAAATTCACCAATATACAAATCTAAAAGAATTAAAAAATGTTTTTTAATAAACCGAATAAATGCGGGAAAACCTCATGGGAACCCCCCCCCCCCCCCCACCTAAAAATAAGAAGGAATGGGAAAATAAAATATATCCTTAGAAGAAAAGAAGCTTTCTCCTTAGAAAATAACTTGTCAAAACTCTGTTGCATTTTGCGGCACTATGCAGCGGTATGATTATTCTATGTAGCAACATCCTAAAGTTGTGCATGTGAACCTCTCAATGTCCTTCTGAACTGATGGATGTGTGTGTTTCTTCTATATGGAAGAGGTAGATAGTGATCAATTTTCTTCTTCTATGGTCCAAGTGGTTGATCATTCGCTGTCATCATATGGTATTTTCCTGGAACTTTGTTGCACGACTCTATAGGGAGAAAATCTGTGTGAGAGAGAGAAACATGCTCATTCTAATACTAGGACCTAGTTCTCCTTCTGTCTTCTGGATTCCTAGCACCATCCCCTGCTGCAGCAATGATATTTTGAGCCCATATAGGCTTAGGCATTTGGTTTCAAATGGTTGTTGGATCTGGATCTAGATTATCATGAGGTTCAACCTCAATACAAAGATCATGTTGATCTTGATCCACTTCATATGAATATGAAACATGTAACAAATCATCATCATCAAAAGGTATTGGAAGAGTTGTTATACCTTCTTCTACTTCAGATGGTGGTGGATCACACAACTGATCTTCTTCAAACTGAACACTCCACTCAATGAAGCATTTCCTAGTTGCAACCTCCATCAACCTGTATTCCTTTTCATCTTTTGCATATCCCAGCAGAATGCATTCTCTACTTTGGGCTTGGAAATCCTTTCTCTTATCAATGGGTATTCTATCCCAAGCTTTGGAACCAAAAACTCTCAAGTGAGAGACATTAATCTTATGCCCATGTCGTGCTTCGAATGGAGTGTCCCCAACCACTGATTTATGAGGCACTCTATTCTATAAGTATGACTCATAGTTTACAATTTCTTCCCAAAGAAAAGGAGGAATATTATTGGCATGGAGGATACATGTTTCCATCTCCTTCAGTGTCCATTTTTCCTCTCAGCCACACCATTCTGATGTGGTGTGTATGGAATTGAGTGTTCCATTCGAATCCCCTCTGATTCACAATAATGTTGGAAATATATTTTAATGTTCCCTCCTCCTTTATTAGATATTATGGACTTGATATTTTTCCTGAAACTATTCTCAGCCATAGCTTTAAAAACTTTAAAAATTTCAAAAACTTTTGATTTATGTTTCATGAAGTATATCCAACATAACCTAGAAAAATCATCAATAAAAGTGAGGAAATACCTGCAACCATTAATGGATGTTGTGGTAATTGGTCCTACCACATCACTATGTATCAAATAAACTATAGAGGAAGCTCTATGTTCCTTCCCAAGTTCATACCTCTTCTCTGGATGCTTACCTACCAAGCAACCATAACATACTCCATCGAAAGTTTGGATGAGAGGAAAACCTTCAACCATTTTATCATTGTGGAGTTGCTGGAGATATTTGAAATTGAGATGCCCAAATCTCTCTTGCCATATATTACTAGTGTTGTTATCATGATTTAATAAAGTTGTAGGAGCTGAGACAGGAAAAAAATGTGAGAAATCATAAGCCTTTGTAGCATGATTAGCAATACCTTTCGCTATGAGCCTTCCAGTATTTTCTTTTTGTGATCTCAACCGAGTCTAAGTCAAATGTAACTCTCTTGGGAGAGCATGTATGGATCATCTGATAAATAGACAACAAATTAGTTGTAAGAAAGGGAACATAGAGAACACTTTTGAACTCACCATGTTGTATTTTAACTGAACCTCTTCCCACTGCTGGAATTTGGGAGTCATTTACCATGTGAATGCTAGGCCCTTTTGATAGTGTGAGGGTATAGAAATATTCCTTGGAGGAAACCATGTGGTTGGATGCTCCCGAATCAATCACATAGGTTTTGAATTGAGTAAGGCTAGCCTTAAAGTCATGGAACCTCTCGTGATATTATGTATGTGGTACAACATCAGAATTCTTTGATCCATGTGGAAGATCAATGTTTTTCTGTCCAAGGAGGGAAAACAGTTGGTCAACCTGCTTCTTCATACAATAGCTTTCAGGATGAAAACCCCTCATACAATAGGGAAACTTTGTCTTTTCAAACTTTTTCTTTTTCTTGGAGCACAAAGCTCCTTTAGAATACTTATGGCCCTCTTTAGACTTCAAATCACATGCTTTAGGATCCTTACCCTTATGCCTCCCTTTAGCTTGCACATTGGTAGATTCTGTCATCAGTAGAGCTTGGTTTTTGGAAGTTTTTAGGACTCCCATCTGGTCCAACTTTTCTTGTTCTTGTATTAAGAACTCGACAAAGACATAAAGTGAAGGCATATTCCAATTGGGAATGGAAGATCTTCCTAAATGGAAGGTAGAGACAAATACAGAATACTCGAAACCAAGTTTGTTGAGTACGGAGAGAACAATATGCTCATCCTTTCTTTATATTCCACATTCTTACATTATAGTGCAAGAGACTTGAATTTGGTAAAAAAATTGTTGTATGCTCTCAAAACTACTGGGTTGCAATGATATTAGATCATTCTCAAGAATGTGTCCTTGAATCTCATATTTATTTCTAAATAATAATTTGAGCTTCTCCCAAGATTCTTTGGGACTTCTCTATACCTCAAGATTAAAGAGGAGGTCTATGGATATGTGAGCACAAAGGAATTAGAAGACTTCATACAACCCATTCAAGAACTTGTTATTCTTAGCATGATGATGAGGTTTAGTCTCTTTGCCTATTTCCATCCTATACATGCCAAGCTTGCACAAGGAGACCTGCATATATTCCCTCCAATCAACATAGTTGAAGGGTGCCAAGATCCAGGATAAGGAAGATTGATTCTCCATCAATTCTTCTTTCGATCAGTAAATTTCTTCAATCAAGCTATGTAGCACTTGTAAGAAAACACTATAAAAACAAAACCAATTCACACTATGTCAGAATCAAGACTTCCCTCT
Organism: Pseudotsuga menziesii; assembly: GCA_001517045.1. Classification (NCBI taxonomy): domain Eukaryota; kingdom Viridiplantae; phylum Streptophyta; class Pinopsida; order Pinales; family Pinaceae; genus Pseudotsuga; species Pseudotsuga menziesii. The sequence continues at coordinate 213,305 of LPNX010784275.1, forward strand.
CGACATGTACACTTTTTCATGGTCTGTTAAGCCTGCACCTCCACTCTGAATGGATCCAAAGTTAGAAAGAGACTCTTTGCAGGACTTCTGTTGAAACCCAACTTCTTTTGGTGTACAATGGAGAGTAGACAAACTTGATGCTTTCCTAAGGAAGCTCAGATACCATAATATAATTAATGTTCCATTGATATTTAGGAAATTAGTGCCATTGGATTTTAATTAATATGCAATGTAAAGGAATGAATAATACCCATTGAACAAAACAAATCTCATAGGAAACAAACAAGTATTTCTCAGTATAATTACAGTACAAAATTCATTAATCCTAGTAGTATACAATAGTGTTGCATAAAGGAGAATTCAAATCATGTGGATAGGATTCGAATCACCAACTCAATCTGACTACATGGCTAACTAGAATTGTCGAAATCATTATTGGAGATGACTAGCTAAGCTAATTGTCTAATCCAATCTCTCGATCAGTTATAATCAATTAAACTAGTCTAAATGATGTGGGACCTTCCCACATGCATTGATGCAATACTTGTGCTAATTGATATGGAGGACATATAACTGAATGTAACTAAAGCATAACTAAGCTTGACTAGTCACCAACTACCAACAACTAAAGGAGGTTGGTGACGGCACTCCCAGTGGCTCCTAAATTGTAGGGATTGGTTTAGGAGGCACATAAAATGATGCATGAATGTGAAATTAGTTGCAGCTAGCCTCCATCTGTGTTCCCCGCACACAAGTGACTGGTACATGTGGCCCCATTAGGCCAAGTGGACCCAATGGTACTAGTGGACTCAATAATAACTAAATGTCTCCTAAGTTAGGAAAATATAATCTAATAAACAAGTTTGGACAAGGGAGGATTATAAATTCTAACATTGAGAAGTAATATGGAGATCACCCACCTAGAAACTTGAAGTGCCTTGATCTGGCCTCTTCATCTTGAGTGGTACTCAACCCATGTATTTTGGAATCTTTGCTTAAATAAAATCCAAACAGTATCTTACTTCTTGGACAAGAAGATGGATTTGATGAATCTTCCCTTTTGGATCCTCTTTTGTCTCCAGGTGGAAACCATCCATTATCCACTTTCTTGCACACTCCATCAACCATGTGTGCAATATTTCTCATGTTTTCCATAATTTAGGGATGTTTGAATGGATTATGTATTTCTAAGGTACATTTTTCTTGAAAAGATAATACCTCCCTTATCTCTTCTTTCAAGGAACAATATTCCATGAAATACTAGGAATATTTCTTAGAGTTCTTCCCATTAAACACTTGACCACCATTGCTAGTAGATTTCTTCCAAACAGATTCATCATAAGATACAGGAAAGAAATCATCAACATCATCCCTACATAATATATACGAGGTACTCCATTTGGTATCTTCATAATCTTCTTCTTCATACTGCTCAATGTCTTCTTCAATCATTGGTAGCAGCCTCATAGCTGCAACTGGATTTAGTGATTTGCAAAATTTTATTCACTAGAGATTACCTTCTACACAAGTGGAGGAAATTCCTCTAATACCACTGCAATGATCTGAATTTTGATATACAAATCAGATCCAGGATATTTTTTAAGGATTCTAATATTATACTTAAGTATAGTATTCTAGGTGTTTGTTTTGGATTGAAAAAAACATGTTTATAGATAGGTAGGTGAATATTAAATATGAAACATAAAATTAACACCAAAATGTGTAATGTTTGGCGAATATTATGATAAAAAAACATATTTTATGTAAATATAGGAGATATTAGACACTAAAAATGACCAAATAGCGAAATTATTTTTTGGAAAAAACCCAAAAAATAGCCAATTGGATAAATTTCACCCCTAAAAATTACCTTGATCACATCATTAATATTGCTACAACTTTAATTAAATTATTGATTTAAAACTTGCAGACACTCAGTAAAATTTTAGAATAGGAAAATAAAGGTATTTTGCTGAGAAATTCATAAGTATGGAAGGAGGCAGAGGGAAAAAGCCAAGGATAGTTTCAAAAAATTTAATTCATATTCACTAACACATTTAGATCGGAGACCATTTAGGTTTCAGAGTCAACTATGTTGAACCTTACTCCCACGCTACTCCGCCACCCCACTGTGAAACTAGGAAGAATTATTCAGTTCCTTTCAAACAGGGGTTTGGGGAAAGGAACATAGATGTTTTCATACATTTATATATAATAAAATATGGATATTTTAGGATTTATTTGGGAAAATTAGGCAATTTTGGCCTAGGGAAGTCATGCGCAATGGAGGCTACTCAAACAGTGTATGGCCTCAACTAATTTTTAGTATGTAAGTATTTGTGGATAGAGGGGTCTATCAGTGAAACACACCAACTTTCAAAACTAAAATTGAGTGAATAGAAATAACATAATTGAACAAACAACTAGACTAGTCAATTTATCCTGGTCATCTAGCTAGGGTGCATAGAAACACATGGAATTTGTGGCAAAAGTGCATAAGATATGTGAAATGAAATTAATATATCCTAATACATCTGATATTAACATATTACATCACTCGTAATCATTATCATATCCTTGACTCGTTTATTATTGCATTTACTTGACCAAAAACCCTTAGTTAAGCATGGATTGAAGCTCATTGACAGAAGATGTGACATATGAACTAATGGGATAGTATTTTTACAGTAATACAGAGATATTTATCAAATTTATTTCACGGGTGCGTAAAAAAATGGAAGTGGAGAACTGACCACTCCAAAATAGAGCTCAAAATGGTGGTAAGGAGGCCCAAAATCCTACATGAGAGTAACTAGGAGTGCAGGCGAAGCTTGGGATTCATTGGAGCTAAATTTACTAAGATGGTGGCTATAATAGATGACTAGTATGATCTCAATGTTTGATCATCATGTGCTCCACACCTGCAATGAGAAAATAATGGGAATAGAGGAGTGGGGAAGGAAGGACTTGGGGCTCATCTCCCAAAGGTCTGAGGTACATCACTCAGAAATCTATGCTTCACATAAGCATCAACCAATTATTCCTCAACCAAAATAGTAAATGGATCTCAAATTATATTTTAATAGATCTCCAAGTGACCTGCTTAGCAAGTAGAGGCAATAGGTGACCTCTGAGAGCAAGTCATCCACCTAAAACCCTAACCCTAGCAAACTCATGCACCCTCCTTGAGAAAATTGGAATGTAGGGGATATGTGGAGATGTTTCCCTAGTCATCCATCTGACTTAGAAACTTCCCCCTTTTTAGTCAAATAGTTGATATTTTTTATCCCTGACAGCTTTTGAGACTGAGTCTCCAAAAGGAAATTACGCTATCCTTTGTCAAAAAAGTTCCTGCTTTTCCTATGATAGCTTTTTCGAGTCTCCAAAAAGAAACTACGCCCTCCTTTGTCAATTTTTTCATCTTTTGTATATGACTTCTTTTTTCATATCTTTTGTGCACTTTACCTTTTCTCTCTGACTGATTTTTGCACAGAGTTTCCAGTTTTCCTCCTTGGAAAGTTGGCTTTCCCAAGTGTGCCCTCCTGACATGGAAATCTTATTTCCACATAATTAAATTGCATCATAAATAATAATGATAAATAAAAACCAATTACATGCCTCAATAATACTTATTAGAAAAATTTCCCTAGGTTAATGAATTAATGCCACTTAGTCCCCCGAGGTGTTTAGCAAGGTCCACACTTTTCGTGGTCATAATGTGGGGACATGTGTTAGTTTTTCAACAATTTAAGCTAGCATTATGATCTTAGGATCTTTTCACTAAGAGAATAACAAGCACAGCAATAAACATAAGCACATCACAAGAGACAAGAGACACAAAGAGTTTTCCTCGGGGAAACCATGAAGGAGAAAACCCCGCAACTTCCTTAGAGATAAAATCAGCACCAAAACAGTAAGAGATATCCCAACAGCAGTGGCCTTCTTGTCCCAGTATATTTCCTCCTCCACAAGTGCGCCTCACTTAAGAGAGTGAATGATGTGTGTGAAAAATAGAGAGTCTCACTCTCTATTTATATTCTTCTATTAACTTGAATTGCATTTTCACACGTAGGCTCGACCTAACATTACTTACCCGAGCCTACACCTTAATTAGTGTATAATAACTTGAGTGCCCCAAAACTGTGGGGACTTACCTAATGACTTGATTACATTATTAATCCTCCCGATCGAAACATCGGGGCATGACCACATGACTCAAATACATAATAGAGACATCCCGGAATAAACATCAGGTTACAATATATAAGATACATAGAAGAATACATTCCGAAGTTACATATACATCAACACTCCCTCTTAACTAGGAACGTATTCTTTCGACACAATTTTCAGCACTGGTATTCTTCTCTGTATCAACTGGATCATCTCTTGATCTGGATCATCATCACTGAACTGGATCTGGATCATCACTCAATCTGGATCATTACTGCTGGATCATCATTACTGGATCTGGATCATCACTCGATCTGGATCATTACTGCTGAATCATCATTACTGGATCTGGATCATCACTCGATCTGGATCAACACTGGTGCTATCTCATGATTCTTCTCGTCATAAGAAGTTCTACAGAGCCAGCCCTTTTTCATGCTGGTTGTAGGCCTACCCTCATGTAGGTCTTCGCCCAGTACTTACATCTAACCTGCTTGTCAGAAAGGCATGCCCAGCACTCACATCTGATCATGTAGTAAACTACAATCCCATCAGAAAGGCCCAGCACTCACATTCACCAGCATGATAGGACACACCTACTATCATCTGTGAAATGGCTCAGCACTTACAAACACCAGCATGATAGGACACACCTACTATCATCTGTGGAAAGGCACAGCGCTCACATCCACCAGCATGGTAGGACACACCTAATACCATCTGTGGAAAGGCTCAGCACTTACAATCACCAACATGGTAGGACACACCTACTACCATCTGTGAAAAGGCTCTGCACTTACAATCACCAGCATGGTAGGACACACCTACTACCATCTGTGAAAAGGAACTACACTTAGAGTCACCAGCATGATAGGACACACCTACTATCATCTGCGAAATGGCACAGCACTTACAATCACCAGCATGATAGGACACACCTACTATCATCTATGACAAGGCTTAGCACTTACATCCATCCAAGCGGAAACACATCCTGCTCACAATGATGGAAGGGAATGCACTCATATCTTATCATAAGGGGAACACATCCCAGTAATCATATCAAAATGGCCCCCAGTCCTCCTCGACTGAGCTACCTGGTAACTGACCAGGTGCCTCCATTCTCCTAGAGAATGGTAGTTTCCCTTACATCCGACCTGCTCGTCAGAATGACCAACACTCACATCTGACATGGAAGGAACTTAATCCTTTAGCCATGAACAGAATGGTTCAGCCCTTACATCTGATCAAGTGGGAACACAACCCTCTATCACATCAGAATGGCTACTCAGTTCTTACACTGAGTGTTCCTAGTAACTGACCAGGTGCCTCCATTCCTAGAATGGCAATTGCTCTTACATCTGTCCTACTCGACAGAATGGCCAGCACTCATATCTGACATGGAAGGGAGCAACCCTACCACCATGACAGAATGGCTCAGCCCTTATATCTGACCTACTCGTTAGAATGGCTATGGATCTCAGCACTCATATCTAACATGGAAGGAACCAATCCTCTCACCATGACAGAATGGCTCAGCCCTTACATCTGACCATGGAAGGAACCAATCCTCTCACCATGTCAGAATGGCTATGGATCTCATCACTTTCTCTAAGAGGAAGGCTCGATCTGGAGAACACCAAGTCTCTCTCTGAAGTACTCGAACTTCAGCCTAGCCAATGGCTTCATCAATACATCAGCTATATGTTCCTCCGTCACAACATACAGGAGCTTCACTACTCCTCTTTGCACCATATCCCTGATATAGTGATATTTGATCTCGATATGCTTTGACCTGTCATGAAACACTGGATTCTCTGACAACCTACGCAACTCTGGTTGTCACAATGTATACAAGTAGCATCTAACTGGAGATCAAATATATCAGACAGTAGCTTCCGCAGCCATACTGCCTCACAACTAGCTGAACAAGCTGCGACATACTCTGCTTCAGCTGTACTCAGTGCCACACAGGATTGCTTCCTGCTAAACCAAGAGATCACACCTGATCCCGTACTGAAGCAACACCCTGAAGTACTCTTCCTATCGATGGCACTGCCTGCCCAATCTGAGTCAACATAACCCTCCAGGTTAATCTTCTGATTCACATCATACTTGAGCCCATAATCAATTGTACCCTTCAGGTACCTCAGAATATGCTTTGCAGCTGTCAAGTGAACACTCCTCGGATCTGTCAAGTACTAGCTCAAGGTGTTCACAGCAAAGCAAATGTCTGGTCTCATGTTCGTCAGGTACATCAATGACCCAATCATCTGACGATACATTGTAGCATCAATCGACTCTGATGAAGCATCACTCAATAGCTTCAGGTTCAATGCCATAGGTGTGGTCATGCAGTCCATCATCCTGAACCTCTTCAGGATCTCTATTGCATACTTCCCTTGCCCAAGGAATATCCCATATGTTCTCTGCCACACCTCCATGCCTAGAACAATAGTGCATCGACACATAACAGGAGCATCACTAGTCTTCTATCTTCAACCTTGAAGCCAAGGTTGGAATCCGCTTTACTCTCAATAAATCCTAGAGTCATCAGTAATCTTCCCATCCTGTCGTATCATGTCAAACCTTGTATCTTCTGTAGTCACTCCCTCTGAAGAAAAGCATCGTACTCCCTCTGTCTTCTGTTCTCTATGCACTAAAAACATTCTGTACCGGAGTGACAAGTAGCTTCCTATGCTACTAATATTCTATGTGACCATCTAGTGTTTAGACTTGCATCTTCAACCTTGTAGCAAAGGTTAATATCTTCATCAATCTCATCATGTATGTGTTCAAACTCTTACTGGCTGCAAATGCCTCTTCGTAGTATAGGCCTTCTTTTCGTGAGAATCCTCGTGCTACGAATCTTGCTTTGTATCCCACGATGTTTCCATCTACTGCATGATGGAACTATGAACTTTTCTTCAGGTCTCAATACTGCACCCTAACATCATTCTTCTTGAACTGGTCTTCCCTTTCTTCTTGGTGGATGGAAGGTTCTGCATCAATGATGTCACTGCACTCGTCATATTATTCTTTGTCTTTGAACTGTCGTCACTTGTTCTTCGGAAAAAGTCTTCATTCTTCTTTGCTTGTAGGCGATTATGTATGCGGTCTTTCCTACAAGTCAAATGCAATTGTATGGTTAGAAACATTTCATAAAGAATATTTATACTAGCAAGTTCTTATGCATAAATATATGATCATGCAACTACTTTAGCCAATACAATATTCATCCATATCTCACTGAAACTTTCTAGATGCCTTCCATCTCTACCAGGACAACATTGAGATTGTGCACTAATCCAATATGTCAGCAAAGAGGTTTCATTCTAGATAAGTAGCAATGGAGAATTTGTATAGCACCATGAGCTACTTACCCATCACATGCATATTATTAGTATACTGTCATTAATGCAAACATCCTATCATGCATAATACAATAACTAAATATAAACAAATGCATAACAAAACAATATCATGAAATGACAATTGAATACTTATCTTTATTTGTTTCGTGGGTATACTCCTTCTTGAGTCTTCATCTTCATCGTCTTCTTCATTCATGATAGCATCGTTTCTAATCCAAATTCTACGGTGGATAAGAAGTTCTTCAAGAGTTGAGATATTCATATTCCTCATTGCTTGAGGTATCTTCTTTGGATGGTGAGAGCTTGATCTTCAATTGCTCCCATCTTCTCTTCTCTTCTTATGAGTCGATCTTCTTCTTCTTCCTAGATTCTACTGAAAGTAATCACTTCTTTCTGGCACACATTCCTCGAATGAATGAATCCTACGATCCTGGGAGGCCATTCAAGGTGGCCATCACCACTTCTGCATTCTTCACTTTTTCTTTTACCGCTTCAAGTTGTTCTTGATTTGAGAGAATTTTATGACTGCATGGTCTCTTCATTCTAGATCTTCACATTCTTCAACTAGATTCTTTAGGTCATATTCTAATTTTTGTTCTTCCCTTCAAATAGCTTGAAATTCTGTTCTTCCGTTCTGCAACCCCATTTTGTTGTGGATTATAAGGATTTGACAACTCCCTCTTAATCCATGCTTCTTTGCATAGCTCTTTGAATTCATTCGAAGTGAATTCTCCACCATTATCTGATCGAATGGTCTTGATCTTCTTTTCAGTATGGTTCTTGATCAAGGCTTTGAATTCCTTAAACTTGCTAAACACTTCATCTTTGTTTTTCATAAAGTAAATCCATGTCTTTCTAGAAAAATCATCAATAAAAGAAACATAGTATGCATACCCGCTTAGTGAGTTTGATGACATTGGACCGCATACATCGGAGTGGATGATTTCTAGAATGCCTTTGGCTTTGCTTTTGCTGCTATGAAATGTCGTCTTTGTATTCTTCCCTTTCGTACATCCTTTTCAAACTCCATCATGCTTTGTTTGGAATGCAATAGGTAGTGCTCTGTAGTGCACATTTGTAGGCCTTCTATGCCAAAGCTCATTTGGCTCTACCGTATCATGGATCAAGGCTTGTTCTGGATGACCCTTCAATTTGTACAAGCCTCCTTCTTGTTCTCCAATCACTACCGCATCATCAATTTTCTTTCCTTTTGGACACATGATGACTTGACCATCGATGAATGCAACCCACATTCCTTTTGCATCCAAGTCTGAAATGGATAGAAGATTCTTCTTAAGTCCTGGAACAAACAATACTTCTTTCATTGTTAGAGACTTACCAGAGTCTATCTTGTATGAAGATTCCCCACTACCTTTTATTGGATATTGGTAGTCATCTCCTAGTGTCACCTTGTGAGGTGATTCATGTCTGACAGTCTTACAAAGGATTCCTTGAATCCCGTCATCTATTTGGAAGCCCCGCTATCTATAAGCCAATCATCATTTCCATGAGTAATGTTACCTGTGAGAGTTGATATTAGAACATATTCATCCTCGCTTGAAGAATCTTCACTTTCATATATGGATCTCTTTTTGGATGGTTCATCATCCTCTGTAGCATGAGCATGATGTCTTCTTTGGCCTCATCTCCCTCTGAAACTGGAATCTCTATACTCATGTAGGTGTCCAATCTAGTTTCTTCAGAGAGATCAAATAATTCTATGCTTGGAATTTTTCAAATTCACCAAGCTTATCATCAAGCTATTGTGATAGATCATATTGAAATGAGAACCTCAAATAGAAATACAAAAGATTAGATCTTACCGATTTGAGGTGTCCGTCCTTGTCCCGGAGTTCGCTGATCTAGGGTTTGTCGCAGAAACCCTAATTTTCAAAACTTGGAAATTTTAGATCTAACTAGACAAAAAAATAGATCTCTTCAAATGGAGCTGTCCAATGTACTCCTTTTCTGAAAACAGTGGAGGGAAGCTCCCGAAACAGGAAGCCCTAATTTATTGATTTCTTCTGCAGAAATTCCTGTTACTGTTTCTATGATATATCTGAAATTAATGATCCTCTATGTATGAAATTTTTCACTGAGGTAACCTCACACGTCCTAGATCCAACACCATAGGTTTCATTAGAATTGGTTACACCATTTGGGATTTATGATCCTTTTCCCAAGATGACCTGTTACAGGACTGTTCAGACTAGCGAAGTTGTACGGAATTCCATGTGTCACTGGTTCATCTTCTGAGTCTGATATTCATACCACCAAAATTAAAGTCCGTGAAATTTCTATAACATCTTCAGGAATTCCATTTGGACTTCTGTATCTCAAGATATTGCAGATCTCCCCAGATGTCCTGTTTAGGGATGAATTCTGGAAGAGGATGGAACCCTAACTTGCAGAGATCATATCTCCTGGAGTACAGCGAATCTGAGTCTGATTTTTGGACATAGGATTCATCAGGATTTTATATTTGGTCCTTGAAACTTTCAGCTTCTGATACTTCGCCAATATTGGAATATAGTGACTGTACCAAAACTTAGCATTTTTAGTATTTAGGGTTTCTCCTAGCTTAGGGTCAAACTAGGGTTTGGCTTTCCTGGAGTTTCACCCAACCAAATTTCTTGATCCAGGTCTCTAAACTTCGGTTTTGATGAGGATAATAACCCTATTCTAGTCTCACTCAAAAATTCCTCTTCTATAGAAAGCCCTAATTTCCACATCGAAACTGAAAATGCTTGAGATTGAATTTCGCATCGACAGAAAGATGCACCCTTCAATGGGGAGTCATCTTAGCATACTTTTTCTGAAAATCTGTGGAGGAAGATCCACAAAATAGGAAGCCCTAGTTCCTATAGCTGAACAATGTCTTCTTCTTAGGTTAGCTCTGATTCCATGTTAGTTTTTCAACAATTTAAGCTAGCATTATGATCTTAGGATCTTTTCACTAAGAGAATAACAAGCACAGCAATAAACATAAGCACATCACAAGAGACAAGAGACACAAAGAGTTTTCCTCTGGGAAACCATAAAGGAGAAAACCCCACAACTTCCTTAGAGATAAAATCAGCACCAAAACAGTAAGATATCTCCCAACAGCAGTGGCCTTCTTGTCCCAGTATATTTCCTCCTCCACAAGTGCACCTCACTTAAGAGAGTGAATGATGTGTGTGATAAATAGAGAGTCTCACTCTCTATTTATATTCTTCCGTTCACTTGAATTGCATTTTCACACGTAGGCTCGACCTAACATTACTTACCCGAGCCTACACCTTAATTAGTGTATAATAACTCGAGTGCCCCGAAACTGTGGGGACTTACCTAATGACTTGATATGAATTGATTACATTATTAATCCTCCCGATCGAAACATCGGGGCATGACCACATGACTCAAATACATAATAGATACATCTCGGAATAAACATTGGGTTACAATATATAAGATACATAGAAGAATACATTCTGAAGTTACATATACATCAAAAACATGAAATTAACAAACTTAGCTTATGAAAGACCACTCAGGATAGCATTCATTGCCTTAGCGTTAAAAATAAATTCCAACTTATCATCTTTGGAGGCTAGCACAATTGGATTTACATAGCTAGTGCCTACTACATCCCAAACATAAACACCCAACAACATTACATATTTTCTCATTCTAACATTCCAGAAGCTAAAATTTGTTCAATCAAATAGAGGAACCATATTGGTTAAATCCCCTTCATGACTTGTCATGTTTAAGATTACATATCTACCTTTAAATAAAAGGAACCTACTATGATACAAATTGTTGAGATTATTCAAATAACTTAGAAGCGGGGAGTTGAATCAGTTATTCCTAATCTTAAACAATTTTTGACATTTTATAACTTTATTATTGTTCACATATTTACAGCCATGATAATGCAACAAATATAAAACATAAGTGATTGTTATCAATCACACATATGATGGGGACAAAGAAAGGTATTCATGAGGAAACTCATAAGGCTACAACCTCTATTTTACAAGCAACAATTTATGGAGATCACCATCTCTCTTGGTTTTCTATCACCCACTAGACTTGTACAAGCTCCAACTTGCACACATAAGACTACAAGTATTTTCGAGCACCACCCTACCACCCTTATTCACTAGATTTAAATGTTCTTCAATACAATATGATGAAAATGAGATATAGATATGCTTACCAGCTCTGTTTCATTCTCTGATCTAATTATGCTTCTACTCATTCAAACTTGGCTCCCTTCACTATCTCTATTCTGTGTATATTCACCATTTCAGCGATGGTCACACATTTCTCTCACCCATCGTTCTATGCTTGCCAATATTTATTCCCTTCACCTATTAGTATGCCTGAATTTCAATTTCATAATTGATAAAAAACCATTCAATGACTCATGGCAAGAAAGGAACCCAATCGATAAGCATTCTAAACTTCTTTAACCATCTGTTGCTAGGTTCTTGAATTCATAACTGCTTAAACTAAATTTAGTAACGTGGCCAAATATTTCTTCTTTAACTTTTGTCCCATGGGCTCTCTTTCCACAATACAACTTTTCACAAGCTTTCTTCTGCAACCTTAGTCTTTCTGCAACTCAATATTTCTGTAATTGTGGATTATGGGTTGCAGGTATGCAATTCCTAGTTTTCCCAAAATCTGACTTCCACAATCATGCAGGTGCAATGGTCCTTTCAACAATCATATTGTGGATTGTATATTGAGGACCCACCTTCCCAATTTTCCAAAAATTGGGATTCTGCAATTTTCCATTTGCAAGTCTCTAATTTCCACAGTCGGGTTGCAGATTACAGATTGCGGGGGTGCCTTCAACTTTTCCCGAAATGGGATTCTGTAATTTCCTTTCACAAATATATTTCTGCAACTTTTGAGAGCCATCGATTTCTTGCGGGCTCCTTCCTGACCTTCGATCTACAATCAAATGTGGATCTCACCTCAACATGACGAATGTTCACTTTTCTTTTGTGGATCGCTTATCTCCCGTATAGGTTCACTTCATGAATCCTTTCACATCGTCGATCCATCTTTCCTCCTTTAATCTGGTTCGTCCAATATTTGTCAAGTGAATTGAATGTACTCTCTAGATCGTCCAATATCTCTCGAATGAATTGAATGGACATGATGTCTCAACGTATTTATTTTCTATATTGAAGGTATTCATCTAGGCTGAGCTGTAGTTTTCTTCCTCAGGGGAACTAGTTTTCTTGCATACATGAGCGTAGAGCCTAATTACACTCTGATCTCTGCTTATTTGTCCTCCTTTTTGTTGGATTATGCGCTTGGAACTTATGTGTTTCCATCAATGACAACTGCATCACAATATGATATGTTTCTATATGATTGCAATACCTATCATGATGCCAACATCAAGTTTATCTTTGTCATGATCATATGTAGATGGATCATCTATGGTCAATACTTTAGTCATAAGAGAAAATTCAAATCTAGGTCGATGATTATGGTAAGGAATACCAATCTTAGAACTTGTAGATTAAATAGTTTTCTAGGCCCAAAAAATAAGAGGAGTAGAGGTTGGAACAATTCGAGTATCTTTGAAATATTCAGGTGGAGAACTTGAATAAGAAGTTGAAGTATGATTAAGGGTAGGAACATAAATAGAGGAAAGGGAAACACATATAGGAGCAACATAAGATCAAGGAAAATTCAAGGTAACATGAGGTTTAAAATACTAAGAGGGGGAGATACTTCATTGAATTGAACATCTCACTATATGATAACACCTTGGGTAGATGGATCGAACAACTTGTATGCTTTCTAATCCTCATAATTACCATTAAAAATATATTTGTTGTACTTTATCTCTAACGTTTTCCATTTTCATTAGGAATATGTTCTCGTCGTTCATTGCCAAATATCTTAAAGTTACTAATATCAGGTTTTATTCCATTCCATTTTTATTCATGGGTAACCTACAAAGTTTCTTTGGTAGGGACTCTGATCAAAATATAGTTACCGCAACAAGTAGTTTCATCCCAAACATGTTACGTAATCCTTTGGAATAAAGCATAAATCTAGCCATTTCAACCAAAGCCCTATTCTTTCTTTCATATACCCAGTTTTCTTGAGGTGTATAAGGAACAATATTTTGATGGTGATTCCCATGATTAGATAAATATGGATTGAATTACATTTTAGTGAATTTCCCCAATTATCAGTTCTTGAAGTCTTAATACTTATGCTATATTCATTTTCAACCATGGATTTAAAATTCTGAAATATACCAAAGGTTTCACTTTTACTCTTCAAAAAATAAACCCAATATTTTCTACTATAATCATCAATAAAAGTAATAAAATAGACTACATGAGAAAAAGAAGAATCTTCAACAGGACCACAAATATCACTAAGAATTAGTTGCAATGGTTCGTTGGCATGCTAATATTAACCTTTATCAAACATTTCCTATGATGTTTATCAAGGAGACAACCTTACACCTTTAATGGAGGAGATTAAAGGTTAGCCAAGTACCATTTTATACATGATTTCATTTTTTCCATAATTCAAGTGACCTTAATTGCTCATTTCATAATTTATTTTTTCATCATTATGAGAAACATAGGATTAAAAGGGTTTATTTTTATATGAATTAAAACTAACAAACTTATATAAACCAACATCATGATCAACAGGACTTCGAGAAACAATTTTGAATTTATGTTTGATATATTTTAACATTTATTTGGCCAAGCTTCACTTATAACATTTTTGACAATAATGATAAATAGAAAAAAAATTGGTGGGTATGCCGTGTGTTGGGCAAAATATTGTCTTGAATAATTTACCTAATATTTAATTATCAACCGGGGTTAGTAGGCTTAGAGTTGCTACAAAATATATGCGAAGGTAGAGATTATCATGGTAATACTTTGATAAGCTAAAGATCAAAAGACCTTGATTTGAACTCCTAAGGATCTAATATAGCTAAGTTAATAAAACAAATGTCAAGGAAGAGTGGTATCCAATCATGAACAATGTTTTGACAATGAAACTATTCTTTGTGGAGATATTGATTTTTACTTGAGAGAATGACTACATCAAGAAGGATTTACAATATTATACATACACTAACTAATGTACATAAATCAACCAAATCATCTTAATTCCACTCTCCTTGATTATTTTGAGGGTAAGCATTTACTGTAATAGGAATTGAGGCAGGAGAGGTATCAAAATGGCTCTCAAAAGAAGTATAAAAGATGAATGGAATTAAGTCTAGTTTGATCTCCACAAAAATGTGCAAACTAAGAAATGTCCAGTTGCAAGAAACAGTAAACATTATTGTTTATAAATACACAATTCCTTCTCACAAAATACTATATAAAAGTAGACATGAGTATGATCAAACATCAGACTTATGAAAAATGATCTAAATTCTATCTTACAGATCCCTAATTACATGATTAAGAGGAAAAGTTGTATTATGTGTAAAGCATTTAATCTATTAATGTATGTAACTTAGACCTCATATAAAAAGGAACAACTTAAATCAAAGTCTCAGTTACAAATCAATACAATGAGTTAAATTACATAATATAATTCCTATGTATAAAGTAAAAAGAAAGAGGAAAGAGAAATAAGGTTTAACAAGGAGCCTACACAATCTCATCTAAGGATCTTTAAGAGAAAATATAAACATTATCTAACCTTTATCATCAAGACAAAATCAGAAAAATTGAGAAAATAAGCTTTAAAACAAATTAAAAATACACGAGACTGAATGAATGGAAGAGCAAAATGGGGAGAATGGATGGAGAACGTAAGAGAAACGTAAAGTAATGTATATTTAATAAATGTAGAATGTGAATTACATAATAGGTGACCCGGTAATTTATATCATAAGTGGGGAAGAGAGGTGACTTTTCAAGTCACCTCTTAGTTTATTTACATTAATTAACCTAGCTTAATAATAAAATTTGGTTTTCGGTACATTGCCTTTCCCTTAAGGAAACTTTGTCCTGAAAGCTTATTTGACGACAATGACTACGTGAACTATCGCAACATCTCTGATGTGGACATTTGTATGGGTTGTTACTGGCACTTTTTGTCTCTGGTTCTATTTTTATTAGGTCTTTAGTTTTTCTGTTTGTTTGGAGTGCCATAGGTATTAATTCTTGCACATGATCTAGGAACTAGGAATCAAAATCATCAAAGAATAATTAACAAAATACTCATGAATTGGAAAATAATCAGAACCAGAATTGGTTTTATCTCTGTGTATTTAATAAACAATAAAGGGTTACAATACCAATGATGAGCAATGGCTTAACTCCATGAAGAATTCGAATACCTAAGGAGACAATTCGAATTCAGTGAGTGAGTCTAGCTTAATTAACTCTCAACCATGCAATCTCACTCAGTTAACCACTTGACCAAAACCCTAATTGACTCACCAAACCCTAACTGAAGTCGGAGTGCAATAAATGACTGAATCTCAACTGAAGGAGATCAAACATATGTCATAGCAATCCAATCATCAAGTGCTAGTGCTCCATGACTCCAACGAACCCCGATGAGGTTAACTGAATCTGAACTGACCATCAGAAGTTGGTGGAGGTGCCTTGTTGACTCCAGTTCATTAAATAATAATAAATTATCATTAAATAATATATTTAATTAATGGATGCACCTTAACTAACTGTATCTAACTGGTTGAACTGATTGTAACCACCAGTTAGCAATTAGGTGCATTAATGTCACACAGATCACCCATGGAGTGCTCCAGCTAGACTCCTTGACTGTAGGAGAAGGATAAGTTATCCTCCTTGACTGTAGGTAGGCATGGGTGTGACTGGATGATGGAAATTAATGCTCCACTGATGTCAATTAAACTTAGGATAGTGGTTTAACTAGGCGAATTTGACCAAAAGAGTGTGTATGATGGTAAATGTCTCCAACACCCCCCCTTAAGCTATACTCAAGAAGAGTTAGAAAAAATATATGCATAAAAATGCTAAGGCCCTGGAAACAAAGGGCATAGGTCACCCTGTACAATAAAGTAACTGCTTAATATAACCAAGGAAACGGGGAAAACCTCATGGGAAAAATACCCCCCCTCAAACTAAGAAGTAAATCAAGAATTGGTTCTTCTATGCAACAACATCCTGAGACTGTGCATGTGAACCTCTGAATCCAAACTAAATGATTATGTCAGGAGGAATCTTCCACTTTGGAAGAAGAACAATGCACTCAACTGAATCAGAAATATAAACAGCTGCACGGTGAAAACTGGACCCATGTAGAGCAACTGAAATAATCTGAAGAGAGAGCAAAGGTTCTTGAGGATTTGAACCATGTGTGGAACAATAAAGAAATTGATATGTTGCAGCCCTGAATAGAAAACCATGATTGGTAAAATCAGCCCCAAATCTTAGGAGCAAGTGTCCAAATGGATGCAGAATGTCTTCCTCTTTACTAGTTCTGTGAGGAGATGAGCTTGTGACCAAAGGTAGAGAATCCCTGGGAATCTGGAGAGCGAATGATTGAGATCCATAATCTGATATAGATTCTGAAATATCTAATGATTCACAAAATAAAATATTAGCAACCTCATAAGAGGAAACTAACACCAAATCCCCAGTAGCAAAATTGAAGAAAAACTGCGGTACTTGATTTTTCACACCGGAATCGGTGAGAGCAGCTACAAGCATGGCTGAAATATCTTGGATTTTAAAATATGAAAAAAATAATATCAGATCAGAATGTAAATCAGATCTAAATAGGTTCACAACAGATCTAAAGCTATGAAATGAAATCAAATCCCTAGCAGCAGTTTTGTAGGAGACTTGCAGTACTTGTTTCTTCACACCATTGATGAGAACAGCTACAAGCAGTACTGAAGGTTTATGAACTAGAAATTTTGAACCAAGAAATATCAGATCAGATCCAAATAAGATCATATTAGATCCAATAAGGTTCATATCAGATCCAAAATTATGGTCAACCGAGACGGTGGATGCACAGTTGCCTTTTTCTTCAAAATTCTGAATTTTGGTGCATGCAATCCTGCAGGAATTTGCTGGAAGATATAGATCATGGGGAGCGAATTGGCCACTCTTATAATCTGATATTTCTTCCAAAATATCCAAGTTTTTACATATTTGCACACCAGGAGCAACATTAGAGGGAGAAAAATCAAATTTCTCTTCACTTTCGGAAGCAATTACTGGTAAATTTTGCACAGAATTCAAACGAAAATCACCGTTGAATGTTTGCATGGAAGTGCAGCAGTATTTTTCTTCAATATCATAGATTCAAATGTCTTCTTCTGTTTCAGCAATATGAGAAGATGAGATATCAGAGATCTCATGAACTTCTGGAGCATCAAGGGAAGGAGTCACTTCATGGAGACTTTCTTCAATTCAAATTGAATGTGTAGAAGATTCTGCTTCATCTTCATCTTGAACAACTTCATCAGAGAGAGTAGAGGCTGAGAGTTTTGAGTGAAGAACTTGTTGCAGCTACAACGATTCCCCCCAAATTTCTTAAATTTTGGGCCCCTCCTCATGACTTAGCTTTGTTTTTAATCATTGGATTCTTTGATTTTTTCGGTCATGCTTAATTTTGGATGATTCTAAAGATTAACTCTCGCCCCGGTTTTCAAATTTGATTGTGATGGAAATTGTTGTGGTTCGCAGTTTTATTTGCTTGTCGATCGGATCAAGTTTCTTTATTTTGGGTCGCCGTTTCAGAGGTGAAGCCAGTTTTTGTCCGTTGTTGAATTTTGAGAACTGTCCAAAACACTTAAATCATTTTTATACATCGGGCATCGAAAATATGTTTGATCGAAGGCCGTTACCTTTTCACTTTCTCCATTGCAGCTCTCAAAGCAACTCAGCGCCCAAAGTCCAAAATGCACTGCCAGCCGATGCGTCAGTCTTTTAGTCGCTTGCCCGTAACTTTTCTTCTTCCACCGTTGTGGCTGGGAAATCCATTTAGCATCCGATGTAAAATGTCTTCCGAATTCCAATTGAGAGTCTTCCCACCCTTAAGTCTCGTGTCCCTAACCTTTTCGCTTCCATCGTTGCGGCTCCCAAATCAATTTGCCACCCGAAGTGGAAAGCGCTCCGCTGCCGATGCAGGTCACTTGTTCGTTTTCTTTTTCCTTTCCTGCTGTTGCGGCTGTGTGAACCAATTGGCTTCCGAAGTTATTATCATTTCGGCTTCCGATTTAAAGTTTTCCCACCGGTGGATTGGTCTACCCTTCCGACGTCAGTATTTTGAGCCTCCGAAGAGTTTCCTGTTGACCGTCATTGGTTAGGTTTGTCGAACCTGTAGGTGGACGAAGTAGTATAAGTGATGCAACTGGCCATTTCTTGTGGATTAGCCGCTTTAATTGATTTAATTTGACGTTTCATTTTAGCATGCAATCCCGGTGAATGATGCACGATTGATCAATTGTAGAAAAATCCAAAAGACTGCTCATATTTCCATAGCGCGAAGATACAGATGGGAGACAGGAACTCAAGGGGAAAAATGAATAGCGACAGGGACACAGATCTGAAAGGTCCAGCAGTTACCCAACTGATCATGAGCATACGAAGAAAATATGGAGAGAGGGATAGGAAACGTTCGAGAAACCGAAAGGTCATATGTTTGGAGGGCAGCCCAAGCAGTCTGCAGTTATAGTTTAAATATTTGAAAGTAGAACTTGGACAAGGACTTTTTCCCTGGAAAAAATTTGTAAACCATTTGCTTGTAAGAGGAACTATTTCATTTTACAATCAAAAACTGCAACTTTTGCCTGTTGGAGAAAGCGTAATGTGGAATGTATCTATGTGATTAAATGACCAATGTTGAAGGGGAACTATTTCATTTTTAGTTGTGTTTCATTAACTGTGAGAGTGTTTTAACTTCCTGAACCTATGTTCTCGTTTGAATGCTTTTTAGTATATATTGTGATGTTTTCCACTGTGAGTAATAAAGGTTGTTCATAAACAATTGGCTATCTGGTTGTTCAAATATCTGTAATTGTTCATGTGTCTTGAAAGTAGTATCATCTATCTGTGACTTTTCATGATGCATGTACTAAATATGTTACTCACCAATGAATGATAATTGTGCTCCCTAGGGATAGATAGTTTATTTAGTATTTATTTTCCTGCATGATTTGGATACTTGAGAGTTCTAAGATGAGAGGTAAGAACCTGCGCATCACATTGTGACTGCTCTTTGCATCTTTATCACCCTGCACTGTTAATTAGGCACTTGCATCTCATACTTAAGTCAAAATACAAAAAATCGATGGACCGAGCCGTAATCGATAAAACTCTTTGTTTTGTTACTTGACCTACGGTAGCCGGACCGCAAACCGGATGGATTCCCTACACCAAATAGTCATGGGCTAGTTGGGAACGTTGACTGGGGAGAATTCCTTACTGTTGTTGCCTGCGAATTTCCAAGCCTCAATAGTTTTGGCGCTAGAAGGAGGGCCGCCAGTGTATGGCTGGCCGAGGAAACCCATTTTCCCAAGAATATTCCACCGGTAACAGTTCTGAAAGTAGTGGGCTTCATAATCCAATTCCGGAAGAGAGAGAACATCTATATTCTGTTGGCAACAAAATTTTTAATGATCTGAGAAGACACACCAAGGCATATGTAAAGAATATTGGAGGATTTCCAATCATCCCTAAATTGCCCAGAAGAGAATATAAAAGAAAAGATCGTCCTATAGTAGAAGACTCAGTGTTGGTTGGAGACTGGGAAGAACTGGTAGAAACAGCCTTACAGGAAGTTGTGCTACCTTTGAATCAAGAAGGCCCAGATACCCCTCACAGTTCTCCTACTCATACTCCAATTGGCTCACCTCCTCACTCTCCACCTAGACTCATGGCAGGAGTAAATGCTAATCCACCACCTAACCCACCAAATCCACCACCTACTTGGAGAGACAGATCACCGTTAAACCTAACACCTCCATTACACGACCTACCTCAAGCCTTTGACAAGATGTGGCCCAAGTTCGACCCAAATGAGAAAATACTAGTAGATGATCACTTACAAAGTTTTTACTTGGAAATTGAAGGATTAAGGGCCAGGGGGTATGAAGATGTAGTCTGCAGATTGTTCCTGCATACCCTTAAAGGAGCCGCAGCATCATGGTACTTTGGGTTTCCTACTAACTCTATCCCTGATTGGGATACCTTCGAAATAATTTTCAGAAGTAAGTATGCAACTCAGAAAACTCATGCAGCCCTCATGAAAGGGCTATGCGCCTTGAAGAAAGAAAGAAAGGAAAAGGTGCACAGTTTCACACAAAGGTTTGCAGCCTATCTCAAAAAAAAATCTGCAACAGATAAACCTTCAGACAAAGTTCTGATTGAATATTATACTTCAGCTTTAGGCCCTGATTTGGCCATGTTTGCCAAAGGTAGGGCCAAGCCTACTTTGACGGAAACCTATGAAGAGGCAGAAGTAGTGGAAGCTGAAAGAGAGAGTATTGAAGATTATCCATAACAGTCAGGAGAGAAAGGTGCAGGAAGGAAAGCCTTATTGTTTACTAATCCTAAGGAAGAGAAATCACCAGATTATGAAAATATGGCAAAATGATGCAGAAGCTTTCCAACAAAATCATAGATTTGGAGAAAGAGAAAGAAACACAAAAGTTTTATAAGCCATATTATAAGAAAAGAGAGGATAACAAGCAGTCTCAACCTCCTCCTCACAATACTGCATCTATGAATTTAATAGAGGTAGGCATGGACAATTTTTTCACTTTCCACCAACAGCCCCACTCTGAAAAGAATTGTCCTCAATGGATAAATTCGATGACGTTGGTCATGAATCAGCTGTTGGATTCTAGATTAACAGAAGATGGAGATGAAGAGAGAAAAGAGAATACTACGTCAACAAAGGAACAAGAAGAGGAAACCATGGTTTTGTGGGATTCTGTTTCGTTATTTGATGCAGAAGAGGAAAAGAATCAGGGCTACAAGTTTATGGAAACCAGCATGGCAACAAGGAGCCAAGGGCCAATTAAAGAAAACAGTCTCATTCTACCAAAGATCAAAAGGCTGCAAAGAAATGTAAAGAAATTTCAAAATAAATCCTTAGCCGATGAGACTCTAGAATTCACTATTACCAGCCAAGAACCTAGGCAAAAAGATACGCTGGCCAAGCCCAATGAAGAAAAGGTGACTGCTGATAAACCGCTCCTCATTGAGCCACAGATGGATTATGATATCATGGAGGACATTGAAGAGAATAAAGGAAAACGTTTCACTGTTTTCAATGTGTAAAGTACCATAGCAAAAGGAAAGATTATTGAAAGCACTTGAAGCTTTGGATGAGGGGCTTCCCACTGACAATTAGCCTCAGGAAGAAGAAGAAATCAGTGAAACCAGCGTTGGAGGTAAGTCTAAAAGAAAACATCCACCTTTCCTCCTCACGTTTGAAATTTTCAATCATAATGTACATAACTTCTTGGTAGACTCAGGAGCGTCGGTTAATGTCATGCCAATATCAGTCTGTAAAAGGATAAATGGGTAGCCCAAGCCATCTACTTGGAGAGTTGTTCAGTTGGATAGGATAGATGTAAAGGTAATGGGTGAGATGGAAGATGTCCTAGTCTATCTGGCATCCAATGATAAAGTATGCCAGGTCATTAATATCATGGTGGCTGATATACTAGACGTGTACAGTCTTGTCCTGAGCAGAGATTGGTCGGACAAACTAAATGGATATTTTGCCTCGGATTGGTCGCATCTGTGGCTGCTGTACAAAGGAAGTATGAACCAGATCAAGATCTTAAGAGAGCCTCACATGAAATACAATGTCACTTGACTGGAGGAGAAGAATGAACCAGTGGATTCTGTATTGGGAAATTATTTTATCGAATTGGAACCAGGAAATTACCAAGCAGAAGAAGCCAGTAGCACATCTGACACTCAGCTTGATCTCCTTCGATTCTCACAGGCTGATGAGATTGACTATAACATAGTAGACTTAGTAGTAGGAATAGATTCACATTCAGTAGTTAGTGATTTTTGGACTTTGTTTTTTGATGGCTCTAAGACATTAGAGGGGTTAGGGGATGGCTATGTCCTAATCGACCCCCAGAAGAATAAACATTTTCTTTCCTGTATATTAGAGTTTGAGTGTACTAATAATACAGCTGAGTACGAAGCGCTGGTGCAGGGTTTGCGGAAAGAGATTGAATTAAAGGTAAGTAATCTAAAAGTTTTTGGGGATTCTGAAATTATTGTGAAACAAATCCAGAATAAAATACATTGTGTTTCCCCTCACTTGAAAGCTTACCAAAATGAGGTATGGGACCTGCTTAAATGTTTTGATGCATTCAATATTATTTCAATTCCAAGACTTAAAAATGCAGCAGCTGACTTTCTGGCCACATCATCTGCTAGGCTCGTACCCACTAATAATCGATGCTCTGTCGAATTGCTTTTCAGGCCCTTAGTACCGGATATGATCACTAACCTGTGAGTGTTTGATGATGATCACCATATAATAGAATGCTTAACAAATGATGAGGTGTTCAAAGGGGTGATTATAGATGATGAAGAACATCAGGCTGAGATGAAATATGACAATTTCATCCCTAAAGGAGTTAGAACATTGGAAAGAATGTTCGATTTAAATGAAAAGTTCAGAATACCAGCCAACGTGAAGACTCACAACACATCTCTACAGTTCGAGCTGTTAAATTTAGGGACTGAGGAGAGTCCTAAATTTGTAAACCTTGGCAAATTTTGTTCACCAGCGGAAAGAGACAAGTTCGTCAGTCTGTTTAAACAATATAAATATGTTTTCACATGGACATATGAATATTTGAAAACATACGACACCAACATCATCAAGCATGTCGTCCCCATCAAAGCTGGCGTCAAGTCGTATCAGCAACCTTTGAGGAAAATGCATCCAAAATTGGAACCACTGATTCAGAGTGAAGTGAAGAAATTATTGGATGCTAGGATCATTTTTAAAGTCAGACACTCTGAGTGGGTATCAAATCTGGTGCCGGTAAGAAAACAATCTGGAGAAATCAGACTCTGCGTGGATTTCAGAAATTTAAACCGTGCCTCAGACAAAGATAACTATCCTGTTCCACCCATGGAGCAGCTGATACAAATGGCTTCAGGCTCTGAACTGTTTTCATTATTAGACGGTTTCTTTGGCTACAATCAAGTATTAGTAGCCGAAGAAGACATATTGAAGACCATGTTCAGGACCAAGTGTGGAAATTTTGCCTATAGAAGGATGCCCTTTGGGCTGATTAATGCTGGAGCAACGTTTCAGAGGGCTACGGACATAGCTTTCCACAGATTGATTGGCCGAAGTGCTGTAGTATACCTTGACGATATTACAATATTCTC
This sequence comes from Pseudotsuga menziesii, assembly GCA_001517045.1. NCBI lineage: Eukaryota > Viridiplantae > Streptophyta > Pinopsida > Pinales > Pinaceae > Pseudotsuga > Pseudotsuga menziesii. The sequence goes on from LPNX010784275.1 coordinate 237,237, forward strand.
GAAGAGAAGAGAACAACACGCATTTCACTTAAGGCAAATTTTTGAACGCTGTCGGAAATATGGCATCTCACTCAATCCTAAGAAGTGTGTGTTCATTGTCATGGAGGGCAAGTTGTTGGGTCACATAGTTTCAAAGAAAGGAATCTCTATAGATCCAGAAATAATTAAGGCTATTGAACAAATCCCCTTGCCCCATAATAAAAAGGGGATGCAATCATTTATGGGAATGATAAACTTCGTGCGAAGATTTATGCCTGATTTTGCTCAGATTGTCAAGCCATTGCAGCAGATGGTAAAGAAAAATGCACTATTCAAGTGGACTGAAATTGAGAAGAGCGCATTCAACAAAATCAAAACTGCTGTTGCACATGAACCCTCCCTAAAAATCCCAGATTTTGACAAAGATTTTATCTTGTATACCTTTGCATCCGATGATTCACTAGCAGCTGTGCTCACCCAAAAGGAAGATGGGGGGGATGAATTCCCAATATCCTTTATGAGTACTAGTCTACAGGGGGGAAAATTGAATTACCCAGCTGTTGATAAACAAGCTTATGCTGTATTCAAAGTAGTAAAGCAATTCAGGCCTTATATTTTAAAAAATAGAACCAAGGTGATCGTCCCCTACCCAGCTGTAAGGTCTCTTCTTGTACAGAAGGAGTTAGGAGAAAGAAGAGGCAACTGGGTAACAACTCTTCAAGAGTAAGACCTTGAATTCAAGCCAGCATCTATAGTTAAAGGACAGGGGTTGTGCAAACAGATGACTGAAAATGGAAAAAATGAAGAACACGCCCAGGAACATGAAGCCAAATTACATGTAATGGAGGTATGTCCTTTGTTTACAGCCCCCGAGTCTTGGTATAGAGACCTTGTGCATTACCTATAGGCAGGGCTGTTCCCAGAACATTGGAGTTCCAATCAAAGAAGGGCGCTACGTCTTAAATCAGCCTCCTATCAACTTGTTGAAGGAGTATTATTTAGAAAGAATTATGACAGGGTTCTTCTCAGATGCTTAGAAAAGGAAGATGCAAAGAAAGTAATGTCAGAATTGCATGACGGTCCTACTGGGGGACATTATTCAGGAGATACTACAACCCACAAAATCCTCAGGGCAGGTTACTATTGGCCTACGCTCTTCAAAGATGCACATGCACATGTCAGGAAGTGTGATATTTTCCAAAGGTGTAGTGGGAGACAACCTA
>LPNX010784275.1:238520-286020 GCA_001517045.1 Pseudotsuga menziesii
CTAAATCCTGTGATGATCACGGAACCATTCAAGCAATGGGGGTTGGATATCATTGGAGAAATAAAACCAAATTCCTCCCTACAACATAAGTACATTCTGACCGCGACTGATTATTTCACTCGCTGAGTCGAAGCAGTTCCGCTGCGCAAGATAAATCAAGACGAGGTCATCAGTTTCCTGCAGGACCACATCATGACCAAGTTTGGAGTTCTAGTTTCTTTAGTTTTTTATAATGCTACATACTTGTCATCAATTAAATTAACTGATTTTTCTCATGATAAAGGGATAAAAATGCATTATTCTGCTAATTACTATCCACAAGGAAATGGCCTCGCTGAATCCACTAACAAAAATCTGATTAGGATTTTAAAGAAGACTGTGATAGAAAACCAGAGGAGCTGGCACTCAGCGCTACCAAACGCCCTTTGGGCCGATAGAGTCACCTCCAAGTCTGCGATAGGAGTGTCACCGTATACCCTTGTGTATGGTAAAGAAACCATTCTTCCTCCCAACATCATGCTACCCTCTTCCATAATAGCTCAAGAGTCCAGAGGGTCGGAGAATGAAGTTTTGCAGATGAGGATATGCAATCTTCTAAAAGCATAAGAGGCTAGATCTAAAGCCAGGGAATGCTTTAACCAACAGCAAGAGTTAGTAAAGAGATGGTTCGACAAACATAAAGCTGGAACAAAAGACTTTGAAGTAGGAGACTTAGTACTCAAATGGGATCACCCCCATGATGAGAAAGGAAAGCACACTAAATTCCAGCAGTTGTGGGTAGGCCCTTTTCAGATTGCAGCAAAGCTTGGCCCTTCTACTTATAAGTTGCAAGATCTACAGGGGTGGGAAGAGAACTTACCAGTGAATGGTTTGGTTCTCAAGCCTTATTTTTCCTGAGTTTCGTTGAGTTTTTTTGTCTTGTATATGATTAATCTATTTGGCTGTCTTTTGAGTCATGTTTTTCAGTTTTTTTTAGTTTTTTTTCTTGATTCCAATAAAGGGAACGAACCCGCGGTTGCATGGAGAACATCAAAATGTTTGGGAATGATTAACATGTTTGGGTCTCAGACTATGTGTTGCTAAAAGAACTTCTTCCAGTTTAGCAGTTTTCTCGAATAAGCTCTATGTGCATTGAAGGCCTGCTTAACACCTGTGAAATAAACCGGATTCGAAGAGTCTAGAATACTATGTTGAGGCTCCATCCATGTCACACTTAAAATGTTCTAAAGAGAAACAACAGAGAACCCATGGAAAGGAGCAAGGTGAATAGTATATTAAATATAAATGATCCCATGCCAAGAGATGAATCCCAAAAGGCAAATAAGAGTCCAAAAATCCTATGAAAGCATCATACATCAAAGCAGATGCTGAATCATAAGTACTAAATTGCCGAAAGATACTCTCCGTCCATGAGCTGAAACATGAAGCACACCGCTCACACAAAAGGACACTATGGGATAGAGGATCCTGAATTAAAATTCAGTAAGAAAGGCATGCAGGAGGACTCATATGAAAAGGGACAAAAGTCCAAAAAAGCACACAAAAAAGTGCTAAAAAGGCATGGGAATGAGGAACAAACGAATATTTCTATTTACCATATGCTACAATCCTATGGTGTCCAAGCTACCAGCTACCTGAAGACAAAATTAATAATGAAACTCATCCTCTGGCCTCAACAGAGTTATCTGGACTTGAAAATCTTGGTTTCCACTCTCCCAAATTAGACTACCATCAATGATTAAAGGTACACACTTCCGTCATTCGAGAAATCCAGATAGCTGGAAGAATTCGATAGATGCATTTGTTTTTAAATAGTCTGTCACTCAAAGAACAATCACCTAGAGATCTAGGTTCACCAGGTAATCGCCAATTGTTGCAGCTGCAACGATTCCCCCCAAATTTCTTAAATTTTGGGCCCCTCCTCATGATTTAGCGTTGTTTTTAATCATTGGATTCTTTGATTTTTTCGGTCATGCTTAATTTTGGATGATTCTAAAGATTAACTCTCTCCCTGGTTTTCAAATTTGATTGTGATGGAAATTGTTGCAGGTTGCAATTTTATTTGCTTGTCGATCGGATCAAGTTTCTTTGTTTTGGGTCGCCGTTTCAGAGATGAAGCTAGTTTTTGTCCGTTGTTGAATTTTGAGAACTGTCCAAAACACTTAAATCATTTTTATACATCGGGAATCGAAAATATGTTTGATCGGAGGCCATTACCTTTTCGCTTCCGCCATTGCAGCTCTCAAAGCAACTCAGCGCCCGAAGTCCAAAACGCACTGCCAGCCGATGCATCAGTCTTTTAGTCGCTTGCCCGTAACTTTTCTTCTTCCATCGTTGCGGCTAGGAAATCCATTTAGTGTCCAATGTAAAATGTCTTCTGACTTCTGATTGAGAGTCTTCCCGCCCTCAAGTCTCATGTCCCTAACCTTTTCTCTTCCGCCGTTACGGCTCCCAAATCAATTTGCCACCCGAAGTGGAAAGTGCTCTGCTACCGATGCAGGTCACTTGTTCGTTTTCTTTTTCCTTTCACGCCATTGTAGCTATGTGAACCAATTGGCTTCCGAAGTTATTATCGTTTCGGCTTTCGATTGAAAGTTTTCCCGCTGGCCGATTGGTCTACCCTTCCGACATTAGTATTTTGAGCCACCGAAGAGTTTCCTGTTGACCGTCATTGGTTAGGTTTGTCGAACCTGTAGGTGGACGAAGTAGTATAAGTGATGCACCTGGCCATTTCTTGTGGATTAGCCGCTTTAATTGATTTAATTTGACATTTCATTTTAGCATGCAATCCCGGTGAAAGATGCATGATTGGTCAATTGCAGAAAAATCCAAAAGACTACTCATATTTCTGTGGCGTGAAGATACAGATGGGAGACAGGAACTCAAGGGGAAAAATGAATAGCGACAGGGACACAGATCTGAAAGGTCCAGCAGTTACCCAACTGATCATGATCATACGAAGAAAATATGGAGAGAGGGATACGAAACGTTCGAGAAATCGAAAGGTCATACGTTTGGAGGGTATCCCAAGCAGTCTGCAGTTATAGTTTAAATATTTGAAAGTAGAACTTGGACAAGGACTTTTTCCCTGGAAAAAATTTGTAAACCATTTGCTTGTAAGAGGAACTATTTCGTTTTACAATCAGAAACTGCAACTTTTGCCTGTTGGAGAAAGCATAATGTGGAATTTATCTATGTGATTAAATGAACAATGTTGAAGGGGAACTATTTCATTTTCAGCAGTTTTTCATTAACTGTGAGAGTGTTTTAACTTCCTGAACTTATGTTCTTGTTTGAATTCTTTTTAGTATATATTGTGATGTTTTCCACTGTGAGTAATAAAGGTTGTTCATAAACAATTGGCTATCTGGTTGTTCAAATATCTTTAATTGTTCATGTGTCTTGAAAGTAGTATCAGCTATCTGTGACTTTTCATGATGCATGTACTAAATATGTTACTCACCAATGAATGATAATTCTGCTCCCTAGGGATAGATAGTTTATTTAGTATTTATTTTCCTGCATGATTTGGATGCTTGCGAGTTCTAAGACGAGAGGTAAGAACCTGTGCATCACATTGTGACTGCTCTTTGCATCTTTATCACCCTGCACTGTTAATTAGGCACTTGCATCTCATACTTAAGTCAAAATACAAAAACTCGATGGACCGGGCCGTAACCGGTAAAACCCTTTGTTTTGTTACTTGACCTACGATAGCCGGACCACAAACCGGATGGATTCCCTACACCAAACAGTCACGGGCTAGTTGGGAACATTGACTGGGGAGAATCCCTTACTGTTGTTGCCTGCAAATTTCTAGGCCTCAACAGAACTCTTGTGGTGCTGTCCGTGATCTCCAAAGTACTATTATGATCCTCATTGTGCTTGCCAAAGGTTTTTTCCAATATTGTCTAGACTTCCTTTGGGTATTCAACAGAACCAAGACTAAGGTAGTACAAGCTATCAGAAAGGGCTAGACATATTTCTCCAATAGCTCTATCACCGTCATTTAGCCAGCCATTCTCATTCTCATAAGACTATTTTCCAATTCCAATAGACACCTCATAGAGACCTCATCTCTTCAGAGATGCAATCATCTTCAACTTCCATTTCGAATAGCTTGTGAAAGGGGTGAGAAGAGGGATTGATGAGTCCATTTGAAGTTGTACCTGATAAAACCTGCAAATCAAAACAAAAGAGGCACCGTAAGGTCGGACAGCCTGCACATTTTAGGCTTTCATCACACCCAGCATAGTCAATCAAGCAAGCTTGATCAACAAGATCTTTACTTGGGGTATTAAGTGGTAAGCCTTGGATTTTGGTGTAGTGCTGGATTTTTGAGATATTGCTCAAATTTCATGGAGAAATCTGTCAAAAATATTGTTTTTGAGAGATTGTTCTTTTTGCCGCCGCATGCTCTGATACCATATTAATTCTTGCACATGATCTAGGAACTAGGAATCAAAATCATCAAAGAATAATTAACAAAATACTCATGAATTGGAAAATAATCAGAACCAGAATTGGTTTTCTCTCTGTATATTTAATAAACAATAAAGGGTTACAATACCAATGCTAAGCAATGGCTTAAATCCATGAAGAATTCGAATACCTAAGGAGACAATTCGAATTCAGTGAGTGAGTCTAGGTTAACTGACTCTCAACCATGAAATCTCACTCAGTTAACCACTTGACCAAAACCCTAATTGACTCACCAAACCCTAACTGAAGTCGGAGTGCAATAAATGACTGAATCTCAACTGAAGGAGATCAAACATATGTCATAGCAATCCAATCATCAAGTGCTCATGCTCCATGACTCCAATGAACCCCGATGAGGTTAACTGAAGCTGAACTGACCATCAGAAGTTGGTGGAGGTGCCTTTTTGACTCCAGTTCATTAAATAATAATAAATAATCATTAAATAATATATTTAATGAATGGAGGTGCCTTAACTTACTGTAACTGACTGGTTGAACTGATTGTAACCACCAGTTAGCAATTAGGTGCATTAATGTCACACAGATCACCCCTGGAGTGCTCCAGTTAGCCTCCTTGACTGTAGGAGAAGGCTAAGTTAGCCTCCTTGACTGTAGGTAGGCGTGGGTGTGACTGGATGATGGAAACTAATGCTCCATTGATGTCAATTAAACTTAGGATAGTGGTTTAACTAGGCCAATTTGACCAAAAGAGTGTGTATGATGGTAAATGTCTCCAACAATAGGTAACTCTTGAAACACCTTGCGATATTTTCAAATTAGTTCTTGTGTCTCTGGTTGTTTGTCCATATCTCCTTCACTTGTTAGAATCTCCATTTCTTGACATTGAATTATGTACGTTGGTGCATCTTTCCAACGTAGCTTTTCCATCTGATGTGATGTAACCAGTTGTGTTGGAGGTGGTTGGAACCCATATAATTTGTGTGTTTTCCCAAACACATGGAATTCAATAAAATTTTCTTGGTGATTTGTAGAGTATGTACCCAAGGTTTGTAACCATTGTATTCCTAATACTACGTCGATTCCTCCCAGTGGCACCGCAAAGAAATCTGATTCTAAGTTATATTCTTGTATTTGTAACTTAACCTTGTGACATTTTCCCACGTTGTCAATCTTCTTGCCATCTGCTACCATAATTGTCATGTTAGGTACTTGACGAATAAATACGTTAAATACTCTACCAAGGTTGACATTAACGAAGTTATGGGTGCTTCTAGAGTCGATAAGAACTGTGACGTTATTATTTTTTATATGACCTTTAATCTTCAATGTTTGCGGTTGGGAGATTCCAGTAATAGCAGATAATGAGATTTGTGGGGAGTCATCCTCGATTCCTGGGTGGTAGTCTTGTTGTCTATTTACATCATTCTCAATTGGTTCATTGAATCCTAGCTCTGCTTCACAAGCATATAATTTATTTTGTAAGCATCTGTGATTAGGATCCCATTTGTCTCCACAAAACTTACATTTTCCTTCTTTTATTCTCTGGGCCTCTAAAGTGGGATTTGTTCCTTCCTGAAGTTAAGGCAGTGTATACCTTGGATTTCCTATGTATCTTGATTGGAGGGGGTTCTTTTTGGAGTCGTCTTGGTCGACGTTTGTATGAACATATTTGCTTTCAATAATCCTGGCTTTACGTCATTCTTCCTCCATGGTAGAGATGTTGTGTAACTCTAGTTCATCATTGATGTGTTGTTTTAGACCATGTATGTAGGTTTGTAGTCATTGGTCATCGGTTAAAAATGGGACTCGAGTTGACAACGCTTCCCATTCACAGGTGTACTCATCGACACTATTTTTTTGTTGTAACCTTGTGATTTTGGCAAAGAAGTATTTTTCTTCAATGCCTTGGAATCTTTTGATGAGGTCATTCCTGAAGCTAACCCAGTTGTAAGAACATATTCTTATAGTATTGTTCCACCATAAGTACTAGTTGTAAGTGCTGCCTTCTAGATGCATGGAATCATATTTAATTTTCTTTCCGTCGTAATGGATGTTGTGGAGTCTAGGTATTCCTTGGCTTTGTTAATCCACGCTATGCATTGTCGTTCATCCCTGTCGTATTTGGGTAACTTGACTTTCACCCATATTTGGTGTCCTTGTGTATTTGAATTTGAGGACAACATGTTGAATAGAAGGTTTGGCTGCTCCGGTGTTTTGGGAGAGTTTGGTTGAAGGTCATTTGATATTTGTAATCTGTCCAAGATGGCAGTTAAAACTACTTGATTTTTCTTTTGGTCTTCCTATAGAGTGAGGAAGCTATTCTCTATTCATGATGTAAATTGTGTCCACTTTGATGTCAAATTGTCACTGGTTTGTTTGATCTTTTTATGAAGTTCCTCGTAGTTCTTGTTAATTTTCTCATTGATTTGATCGAACCAAGCATCCATCGATCTCGTGATTGCAATATTCTCACTGCTAAACATGGATTTATTTTTATTTGATGTATGATACTAGCCCACCACAGTTGGTTTTTCTTTTTAAGTAATTATAATAATAATTATTATTATTATATAGTTTTTTATTAATTAATTAATAATAATATTTAATAAATAATAATAATAATATATATTATTAATATTAAAATTATTATTATGAAAATTGTTTATCTAGCACACCGTGGAGCAATGGCGAGCAACAGAAGGAAAGAATGGAGCAATGGAAAGCAGTGGGAGGGAGGTGGAAGGGAATGGAGGATGGGGGCGACGGTAGTAGCATGGAGCAACAAGGAGAGGGGATGGAGGAGGGGGGGCAACAGTGGCAGCTGGAGCAGTGGGAAGAGGGAATAGAGCGGTAGAGGATGGGGGAGGCATGGATCGAAGGGGGGGGCAAAGAAAGGTGGAGGTGTGGATGGAAGGACAAGGTAGAGAATGGTGGTGGGAAGAGGATGGAGGCAACGGAAATTGTGTGGCAGCAGTGTGGGGTGGATGGAGGGTAAGGAGGAGGTGGGTCGGTGAGTGGTGGAGGAGGGAGTTGGAAGGTAGCCACGAGTAGAGATGGGAGTGTGCGCGGAACGTTTGGAAGGGTGGAGCATTGGAAAATGTGGATCAGATGAGTGAGGGGAAGTAATGGAATAACGAAGGGAGAAGGAGGTGGGTGCAATGGAGCTGGGCCGGTGCTGAGAGCTGAGAGGCTCTGATACCAATGGAAGAGCAAAAATGGGAGAATGTATAGAGAACGTAAGAAAAACATAATCTAATGTATATTTAATAAATGTAGAAGGTGAATTACATAATAGGTGAACCAGTAATTTATACCTTAAGTGGGGAAGAGAGGTGACTTTTCAAGTCACCTCTTAGTTTATTTACATTAATTAACCTAGCTTAATAATAAAATTTGGTTTTTGTTACAATGAACAACTGTATAACATGTGGAAATGAAGGTCTATATAAAGGGTGGAATAGACTATCTGTATGACAGTCTATTTGAAGAAAATACTAAAACTTTAAGGAAATAGTAAATTTAAATGCTTTATTGAAGGGCATGTTCCTCATGCATGTACTAATGCAATGTAAAAGCAAGAAGTAAACCTGCTTTAATGACTGAATTCCATAGCAATATAACCTAAGCTAATTTCATAATTCAAAACATCATTTAACAAACTAACATACTCTTAAGCAAATTCATGATACAAACTGGAATAAACAGAACTAGATTCACTACGATTTAATCAAAGGAATTTAATCTAGAAATCAAGCAATTAATTATAAAGAAACTTGAAAACTATATTAGACACAACCGGTTGCTACTGATAAAAAGGAACCTACATGCTCAACATAATATTAAACTGAAATCTATGCTACATGAAACATGAATGATTACGGAAACAAAACTAAACAACTTATAAACAGAATTATACTAATTGTAGAGGAAGAAATAAAAAAGCCTATGCAAAGATGTAAAAACTCTGTTTGTCGGGGGGGCCTTCGAATGAAAAGAGTGATGTTTCTTCTAATCAAACTCGACCATACACAGCGCAACAAGACTTTCATTAAATTAAAAGGGTAGCATTACAAAGTTTTCAAACTTCACTAATTGTATCAAATAAAAGACAAAGACTCAAAAGACTCCTAGAAGATATTCCTAAGTCATCTGACAGCGTCTATATATACATTGTTTGATAGAAGGAAAGCAAGTCGACCCTTTAGTGGTCGACTGTTCTTCACGATAAGGCATCCATTATGGAAAATAAGTGCACTAACAACAAATAGATGATAGTTCCTTTTGTCTCACAGATCGAGTTCCCTCTAGCGCGCGATGTGGCTTATGACTTCAATCCCAATCAGATCCGATGTCAAGGTGTCATGTAGAGACATGAGATGGACACTTCTTCCAAAATAAGACTGATGCTAAGATGCTAGTGCATGGTGATGATAGTTCTTTACCTTTTCTTTCCTTTAACGCACAGAAATATGCTACCCACAATGCGCGGTATGTTTGGTGATCTAGATAGCAAGCTAGATACACTCTCCATATATCTAGTTGAACGCGTGTCTATTTGTTAGCCTGTCTAAAAGACCATATAACCTACAAACAATAATACACATGAATTAATTCATTGAATGTGCTTCATATTATGTCAATTTTAACCAATGAACCCATAAAATGATGATAACAAATAGAATTCATATAAACCTTAAATTTATTCATACCTAAGGCTTGAATGGTGAGATGCATGGTACAAAAGATGCCAAAAGGTAAAAAAATATGTGTTAATATGTAAAGTATTTAACCCAAAAATGGTGACAAAATGGGGACCAACATTCCCCCAAATCGAAAGAATACCAGGTCCCACTTATCAAAGCAAAAAATATCATGAGGAAGGAGGCAGAGCTGCATCAACAACTGCCTCCGACTTTGATGAAACAGATTGTTTGAATTTCAACTTCTTAGCCTGAGCTTTCAAAATAGCATGCCTTGCTTGCTGATCCCTCTGTGATATGCTAATGGTTCTGTAGAGGTCCTCCATATTGTTAATTTGTAACAGCAATTCTCTGTTTTCCTCATGAAGCTCTGAAATTAACTTAACATGTGCTTCATTCTACTTCGTCGATTGAGTTAACTCAGAAGTTAACCGATCTAATGTTGGGTGCGGTGGTGTACATGGCTCTGGGGACTGGTTGAAATCCCATAGAGGGATCATTTTTGTTGAAGGTGGATCCAAATCGAAAGTAGGAAGGGGGTCTTCAGGGATGATATAATGAACAGATGCAGGAATGTCCATCTGATCGGCGTCCTTGAGTAACTCGATAGAAAGGCTAGATAGTGCTAAGAGGGATGAGTTTGGGCCCTTTTTATCTACCTCGGCCTCATCAGGCAGATGACTAGTTTGCTCATCAAGCTGAACTACAGTCTGGGTACTGGGCCGAAGCCTACACTGAACACTTTTATCCTTCTATATTCTGGTACGAGGTCGTGAAAAAGGCACAAATTCAGCGGACATAGGACTAGCAGGGGTATCACAGGTGAATAAGGTTGTGAGACATCTTCATCAAGGTGGACAACATCGAGGTTTTCTACAAGAGAGGTTGGTCTTGACTCAGGGTGAAAATGACGAGATTGTTTACGAATATTAAGGTGGGGATTAAGCACTTTGAACACAAAGGTCTCCCAAGACTGGTTTCGTTCTTTAAGCTAATCCAGGATTAACAGTTTGATTAAAATGTGGTGGTAAAGACTACTCTTGGGATGAAGGGTATTCCTTCGGACCAAATTCGACATTTTCTCTAAGCTATGACGAAAAAAGAAAGGGAAATTCAAACATCTATTATAACCAAAGTGGGCTAATAACCGAAGGTGATAGGACTTAGAAACACTAAACTTACCTTCATAGATAACCAAGTGAATGATGATTGTCAACGGCTTGATTTATTCCATATTTATCCAACTGTGATGGTATCCTTTCACACCTGTTACATGCCGGAACTTAGGCTTCAAAGAAAAATTATGTGATGCTCACGGAACGAACTAATTTTTGTGCCATCGTTCACCCTCTTGGGGAATCTTAGTGGCATGGGAAATCAACTCTTCAGTGACTTGAAAAGAAAGGTGACCTACTCTGGTTGTCCTCCCATCGAACCCCATTGCAAACAGCAATGAGATCTCCTCATCGTAACCTTGCAGTGAATGGAGTAATGGGTTCCAATCAGCTCGAAAAAAATCTTTCCTACACTCCCTAAACTGTGTCATTTGAAACAGATCTTGGTAACTTTCAGGCTCGAATCAGTTCGGCATGATGGAAACAGAGGAAGGAATACAGGGTTTTCAGGAAAGGTGGCTAAAATTCTCTACAGTAATAATAGTTAGTGATGGCGATGGAATTGAAGAAGTTTCACACAGTGCTATTTTTAAATCGTGCCGCATTCAACCTACCAAATGATCATGTAAACAGCTCGACATGCCTAAACGATCGTTCCATTATAGCGAATTTCAGAATGTGTGCCATCTAAAGCACATGATTGAATGAATTTCTAATTTTTTAGCTATTTCAACCATGTCCAAAGCAATATTTGAACGTGTAACTTAATGCAAGTGTATAACCAAACTCATAACCATAACCTTAGTTCAACGAGGAGGGCGGCTTATCTGATAGCTTATGCATGCGAATGGAGAAAGAGGATAATGATGATGGCAGAGTCATGATAACTAGAAGGTACCCTAAGGTTGTATCATATCCATTTAGGGGTAATAAAATCATATTATATCTAATTCGTACCATCATTAATCGACATTAGTCATAATATCATACAGATGTGACCCTAATGGTATGACTTGGATTTTTACCCAATAAAATTAAGCCAACACTTAATCATAGGTACAAAAATATCATAAAAAAAATTTATTCAGCCTATCATTTAACTTCTTATTCATACCGACATTCGACCCTTCATATGATCCTTCATACAACTTTTCATATAAAATAATTCTTTAGCGTTCTTTCTTATTCATCCGCAATTTTAAGGCCAATTTCGCTATATGTATTATCCTACAAGCACTTTACCATTTGACAATGAGTCTTTTATAAGTAAAAATGAAGACTAACAATCAACTAATCCTTCCCCAAACCAAAGATATAAAATGTCCTCAAGCCATGCAAGAAAACTAACTTCCGAAATAAATTAAGAAATTTCAGGTATGTTGTTGTAAGTATGTAAAAAGAAAGAAAAATTAACTAATAAATGGAAAGGATTTAGATATTTATATTGAAAAATAACAGTGCTAAAAAAAATAATTGTATAAATTTATCATCTACCATGTGATGAAGAGATAAGTGAAAGACCATAGGGAAAACTAGTCACCCTTGTCTTGTTGTAAAAATATCTTTTCATCTCAAAAAATCTTGAGCTCACCTTCGAATATGTAGGAGTTTAGAGCTATGGGCCCCATTTCTAGGATAAACATATCCGAGATATTGATTGAATTCAGATTGTCAGATCCAAGGCCATCTTATAGTGATTCTTTAATGACATTATAAAAAATAGGCCTAAACATATTTTATTGTTCAATCATGTGCCTAGTGGTGAATTAATCAGATCTCTTTTACATGATATTGCCCCACTGCCAGCAGTCATGTTCAGTACTGCGATGGGTTTATCTTGGTACCATGCAAGCATAGCCCCGTTGCCAGGGAGCTTGTTCAATACACCGACGGTTTTACTTGCATTTACCGAAATTCCTTATTGTTAGGTTGTTACTTAGCATTGACCCGCTACTAGAAGGCATGTTCAGTACCTTGGCGGGTTTGCCTTGTATAAATATTCTGAGTATAGGAATTTGATTAGTACTAGAGTGTGCTAAGCCCTGCTAAACACATGAGTTAATTTTTTTTTCTTCATACAATGGCCTTAATTATAGATCATGTCAAAAGAGAATAACTTAAAGGTGTTCCTAGGCCTTTCAGTCAATTTTATTTATAAAAGATAATGTTCCCCACAAGCAAAAATTCCACTTATCCTGGAGTGTTCCCAAAAATATTTAAGAGTGAAGTTTTGATAACAAGTGTAGATGAGCTAGTAATCTCTAGGTATTAAAATTATGGAAAACATGATAATTGAAATGGATATTTTGAGCACTTGTTAAAGTAATCAAGAATGTACATATATGAATCAAACCAACGTATATAAAGCATAACAAAACCATAAAATAAATGGTTTGAGAATTAAATTTCAAAGTCAAGATTAGTATTTTTAGAGCACTTTTCCTTTTCAGATAATATCCTATAGAAAAGAACCATTTATTAGATCATTGATTTTATTCTTGAAAACATAGAAGAAGAGTCCCCTAATATTAGACATGACTCTTATTTATTCGAAGAGATATACATATACTAACATATTTACAAATGGTCATGACCTATAATAAAAAAAAATTAAGAATCAGGAGGAGGAAGAGTTTTTGGAGAGAGAAATCCAATGATTAGCTCTATCTTGATAGGATCCATCTTGATTTTCTGGGGCAAAACATGATTCCCCATGAAAATATAGCATGGAGGAATTAATGGACATTCCTGGAAAGGATGTTTAATTTTACATTTTGGACAGACATTGCTTTTTGTTGCTCATTCTTCTTCCTAGTTATTTATGTAGGTTTGGTTTCTAGAGTGAGTGTACCTAGAAGGTTTCTTTCGAGGTGGGAATGGGGAAACCAAACATGATTTTCTAGGAGAAATATTCCTTTGACCACTCATTCTTTTATTGGTTATTATAGGAGTAGGGGATGCTACTATGGATATGTCAATTTGAGGGGTTACTATTACCAAAGAGAGCTTCCACCTAGGTAAGATTAATGATATAAAGTTCAGGTTCCTTACTTCAAAAGTTATATTATCTCACTTTATTACTTACTGGAAGATTAAGAGGTTCCCTAGTTACTTCTTTTTAAATTTTGTCAAAAATAAGGCCCTCAGGTCCTCTTGTCGGGATCTCTTCTCTTTATATAATCCCCCCCCTTGTAAGAATCTCTTTATGTGTCTAGCAAAACTACTTCCTATAAGTGTTTTTTTTTTCTTTTTTTTTCGGTGACTTTTCACTAAGTTGATGGTTGAGGTCAAACTGTTTCTAAAAACTTAACAAAATTTTACTATCTTAAATGAATCTATCCTATACTACTACTACTACTAATACTAGATTTGGGGGGTTTTGTTATAAAAAATGCACAGGTTCTTACCTCTCATCTTATCGCTCCCCCGTTACCAACTTGCATCTATTCTACCTTACAGAACAACTCACCGACAATGGTGCCAAAAATGTTCGGCAAAATATTGTCTTGAATAATTTACCTAATATTTAATTATCAACTGTGGTTAGTGGGCTTAGAGTTGCTACAAAATATATGCGAAGGTAGAGAGTATCATGGTAATACTTTGATAAGATAAAATACCTTGAGTTGAACTCCTAAGGATCTAATATAGCTAAGTTAATAAAACAGAGGTCAAGGCAGAGTGGTATCCAATCATGAACAATGTTTTGACAATGAAACTATTATGTCTAGAGAGATTGATTTTTACTTGAGATAATGACAACATTAAGAAGGATTTACAATATTATACATACACTAACTAATGTACATAAATCAACCAAATCATCTTAATTCCACTCTCCTTGATTATTTTGAGGGTAAGCATTTACTGTAATAGGAACTGGGGCAGGAGAGGTTTCAAAATGGCTCTCAAAAGAAGTATAAAATATGAATGGAATTAAGTCTAGTTTGATCTACACAAAAATGTGCAAACTGAGAAACATCCAGTTACAAGAAATAGTAAACATGATTGTTTATAAATACACCATTCCTTCTCACAAAATACAATATAAAAGAAGACATGATTTATGATCAAACACGACACTTATGAAAAGTGATCTAAATTCTATCTTATAGATCCTTAAATACATTATTAAGAGGACAAGTTGTTTTATGTGTAAAGCATTTAATCTATTAATGTATGTAACTTAGACCTCATATACGAAGGAACAACTTAAATCAAAGTCTCAATTACAGATCAATACAATGAGTTAAATTTCATAATATAATTCCTATGTATACAGTAAAAAGAAAGAGGAAAGAGAAATAAGGTTTAACAAGGAGCCTACACAATCTCATCTAAGGATCTTTAAGAGAAAATATAAACATTATCTAACCTTTATCATCAAGAAAAAATCAGAAAAAAAATGAGAAAATAAGCTTTAAAACAAATTAGAAACACACAGGACTGAATGAACAATTGTATAACAGGTGGAAATGAAGATCTGTATAAAGGGTGGAACAGACTATCTGTTTGAAGAAAATGCTAAAACTTTAAGGAAATAGTAAATTTAAATGCTTTATTTAAGGGCAGATGCCTCATGCATGTACTAATGCAATGTAAAAGCAAGAAGTAACCCTACTTTAATGAATTAATTCAATATCAATATAACCTAAGCTAATTTGATAATTCAAAAGATCATTTAACAAACTAACATAATCTTAAGCAAATTCATGATACAAACTAGAATAAACAGAACTAGATTCACTACGATTTAATCAAAGGAATTTAATCAGAAATCAAGCAATGAATTATAACAACTTTGCAGAAAAACTTGAAAACTATATTAGACACAACCCATTGCTACTGATAAAAAAGAACCTACATGCTCAACATAATATTAAACTGAAATCTATGCTACACGAAACATCAATGATTACAAAAACAAAACTAAACAGCTTATAAACAGAATTATACTAATTGCGGAGGAAGAAATAGCAAAACCTACACAAAGATGTAAAAACTCTGTTTGTCGGGGGGGGCTCTCAGTGAACAGAGTGATGCTTCTTCTAACCAAACTCGATCATACACAACGCAACAGGAATTTCATTAAATTAAAAGGGTAGCATTATAGAGTTTTCAAACTTCACTAATTGTATCAAATAAAAGATAAAGACTCAAAAGAATCCTAGAAGAAATTCCTAAGTCACCTGACAACATCTATATATACATTGTTTTATAGAAGGCGAGCAAGTCTACCCTTTAGTGGTTGACTGCTCTTCACGATAAGGAATCCATTATGGAAAATAAGTGCACTAACAACTAACAGATGACAGTTCCTCTTCTCTCATAGATCGGGTTCCCCTTGGAGCGCGATGTGGCTTATGAATTCAATCCAAATCAAAGCTGGCGTCAAGATGTCATGCAGAGACATGAGATGGACACTTCTTCCAGAAGAATACTGATGCTGATATGTTGGTGCGTGGTGATGACAATTCCTGGCCATTTCATGCCTTTAATGCACAGAAATATACTACCAACAATGTGTGGTCTATTTGGTGATCTGGAAAGCAAGTTGGATATGCTCTCCATATATCTAGCTGAACACGTGTCTATTTGTCAGCCTTTCTAATAGACCATATAACCTGCAAACAATAATACACATGAATTAATACATCGAATGCACTTCATATTATATCAATTTTAACCATTGAACCCATAAAATGATGATAACAAACAGAATTGATATAAACCTTAAATTTATTCATACCTGATGCTTGAATGGTGAGCTGCATGGTACAAAAGACGCCAAAAGGTAACAAAATATGTGTTAATATGTAAAGTATTTAACCCAAAAAATGGTGACAAAATGGGGACCAACACCTTGAACATGGAAAACATCTTCCAATGTACCATTATGAACTTTAACATTACCATATCCTATTATTGAAAGATATTTACCATCATTAGTTGAAATTTTTTGTGAGGTGTTCCTATTAGTGTCATAAGATATAAATAAAGAAGTTTCACTAGTCATGTGACTAGAAGCACCAGAATCCATTATCCATTCCACATAAGAATAATATTTACTAGTTTGAACATAGTAGGATCACAAGGCTATCGATTATTCTGCAAAGGATTTCTTCTTAGCTTTAGCAAGTTCACATCTATGTTTAAAGCAAATGTTTTCAAGGTGGTTGGTTTTTCAACAATACTTACAAGGATTATACAATTTATTTTAGTTTTTATTAGATACCAAGTTAGAATCATAATCATCATTAGGAAAGTGAGGGGTTTCTCCCTTAGTATGTGACTTAGGTATTTTATTAAAAACTCTATTAGGATTCTTTTTACTGTGTGCCACTACAGCTTTACCATTATATAATTAACTAGAAGCAATTAATCTATCTTGATCACATATCAAACCTTTACAAAAATATTCAAAAGTGGGTTTAGTAGAACCTTTAGACATTTCAATGGTTGTATTCCTAGTTTGGATGAACATATCAAATGAATAAGATAACTTTTTTCTAGAAAAATAATAAGGGCATTTTCATTTTTCTTGTAATCGCTTCCAAAATTATTTAATTTTTCATTATAGTTCTTATTTCAACAAGAAAATATTGTATTCTGTCAATATATTAAGGGTGTAATTCATGGGTTTTGTTTTTAATATAGTAACTAGAAACATCATCTCTTTTATCAAATAAGAAGGATAAAGTTTTCCATACTTGAATTGGGTTATACTCAACCTCAATATGTACTTGTAAACTATCTAAAACAATTTCTCCAATGAGTCCTCCTAATTGATCACACCAATATTCCCATATAGTTAAGTCTTAAGCATTTGTAGGTTTGGTTGTTCACCTTTAACTAAGCGACATAGATACTTACTCCTAAGAATATCAATCATCTTTATCTTCCAAGAGAGATAGTTAGTACCAACTAATTTAGAAAGATAAGGTACTTCATAACTCATAATGATGAATCAATAAACTAAATCCTAATGCAATAAAACAAAAATATATTATCGAGAAGAAAACATGAATAAAACCAAAAAAATTTCACCAATGATGAAACTCAACAACAAATTACTAACAGATATGTGAACCTATAGCAAAAACAATAAAAAAAACGTATTTGAGAGAAATTTTGCTGAAAAATAGGGTCCACAAACTTTTTTTGTGTACACGGAACATGTGCATGCACTTCCAATGAATGAAAAGTGTGTGGGTGGCCAAAACTAAAATTGCCAAAAAAAATTGTTGTCATGCACAAAAATCTGCAACAAAACAAATCTAGAGATGAACAAACAACCAAATCTACCGCAATAAATATAAATCCTTGATAGCAAGTTGGTTTTCAATGGATTTCAACTTAGATCTATATAGAAATCAAGAAAACTCAATGAAATTATGAAAATTTATGAAAATTAATGGAGGGTTAGGTTTTTGACAAAAAAAATCCCAAATTGTAGAAAAAAACTCAAATATAAAGAAAAACATAAGAGATTGATATATTTAATGGAAATCTAGTAAATATGGAGGCTCCCCCCTAAAAAACATTGAAGAACCTAGTGCTTGTAAAAATAAATAAAAAATTTACAAAACAAGGGAACACATAGTAACCATCTTTGATACCATTTAGAATAGTGAGAAATATGCAGTAAACATACACAATATAGTACATTTACTAACAAGTAAATCAATAGAAAGAATCTTATAGTATATCCTTCTATCCAGGAAAGCACCATATAATCGAATTAATAAGAGACAAGAGAAAAAGAATAATACAATAGATATAGGTGGTGAAACATCAGACAGGGAGACATATATGAGAATATATTGTCTTCTTATCCTTCATAAATCTCCAAACTTACGGTTGAGCTCTACTC
The DNA here is from genome assembly GCA_001517045.1 of Pseudotsuga menziesii. Taxonomy (NCBI): domain Eukaryota; kingdom Viridiplantae; phylum Streptophyta; class Pinopsida; order Pinales; family Pinaceae; genus Pseudotsuga; species Pseudotsuga menziesii. Next base: position 256,652 of record LPNX010784275.1, read on the forward strand.
CACATATGCTTATCATAATTTTACATTAGTGTTACAATAATACTTAGCGTACTATTGAACATGCCCAAAAGGGTCTCCTTTACCTCTATTATATAGATAGAGGTATGGAATAATAACACCCATAATACAGGTAGGATAAATGATTTTCCATCGTCTTATATAATGAATGGTAATAGGAGAATAATTCTCCATGATGTGGTATATTTCCTTTTACATAAGATAGAGATAAGTATTCCTTCCTTTGCTAGATAAGACATCATAATATCTTAGGCCATCATACTATACATTATTACATGTGTAATATTAACATTACACATTCCAACAATGGGGAGCCAAAGTAGTTGGTTTCCATACTCCTTTTTGTATAAATAAGATAAACACACTAGAGAAAAGGATTTTCATTAAATAATGTAAGCTGCTTTCAATATTAATTAAGAAGCAAAGTTGGCCTTCGATGTATGTGTGTTGTGGGATTATTTCCTTTACTTATTGATAATATAATGGTTAAAAGTATATTTTGTTTGTTGTATACTATCCTTATGCAATAGTGATTATCTATTACTCATGTTTTCTACTAGCAGCACTAGCTACAAATATGAAATTTTAACTATTTATTTTAATAAATGTTTACCTAATTTTAATGGTTGGCTATTTATATAATTTCAGACATTAATTGAAAACAAACTATTTTTCTCTTTTGAATGGATGAAATATTATTATTCTCATTGATTTTTTGTTCTCAAAATTTTGCTAGATGATTAGTATAGGACTACATTATGTTAGAACTAGGATTGCATTTAAGATTTTGGTATCCAAAATTTAAAGCCTATTCATCTCTTTGGCAATCAATCCAACATACCACATTATTTTTCTATCCCCAACATAGAAAAGGCTAGTTGGGCCTTATCTTTCGGTAAACTCTTGTAGTTTGGAAACGAACAAACACATTTGTCAACACAACCCAAAATGGATTAGGATCATCATGGACCCATGATGAGGTATCCTAAGTGATTATGGATTCAATCAAGGAAATAGCCCAAATGAGTACTCTAGGGTCGAAGTAAATCAAATTGGTGACCAAGGGAAAGAGACCAAGAGGAATAATGAAATTAAGGATTGTACCAAGAAGCTAGACATCCCCATGATGTCATACACCTTAGAAGCTAAGCTATGGGGAGCTCAAGGAAGAAAATCCACCATAAAAGGATTATCTAGAGAGATATAATGTCATTATTGGGCATGCCACACATGGAATAAAAGAGGGTCACGCCTTGGTGGGTAGGAAAATGTGGGTCAAAAGAGTGAAATATATAACCTAGAAAAATATCAATACATACTTATTACTTACCAAGAAAATTTTAGGGATTACATTTTTTCATTGAGTTAATTTTTCTTTTTTATTTCCAAAAATTATTCATCGCGTTTTTTTTATTTCCCAACTTCCGAGGGATAGAATCATTTTACTTTAAAAATCTCCAAAAGTTCTTAGAAACTATATACTATCCTTAGAATATTGACCAAAACGTTCAATTTAAACACTCATACACAGGAATTCCACTATCCATAAATGACTACCTATGAAAACACTAATGAGACAAACATTTTATAGTTATCATTTTAAGAATTAGTAAGACATGCAAGGGTATTCACATTTTAAGATAAGTATGGATCCTTAAAATATTATGTTTTTATATATTCCAACATATTCTTCTAAATGGGTTCAAATTTATCGTTATGAAAATGGATAATCACCACACAATCTCCTTTCTTGATGAGGTTTTTAATAGGCAAAATCAAGGATATACATTGCTACCCTAATGGCCTTGGTGTTTCCCTCACTCTTTACTTATTGGTCTCTTTTATATTCCTATTTGGGTTTTGGTTATTCAATCACGTCGACTCTCTAATCATATTTTATCTAACTTGTAAGATCATGAGCTTATATTGTAGCAAAATCATTAGTTTCTCTCTCTCCTAGAGAGATTTTGATCTTTATTTTATTGAGACTTCATGGAATTAATCATATTTTATCTAACTTGTAAGATCATGAGCTTATATTGTAGCAGAATCATTAGTTTCTCTCTCTCCTAGAGAGATTTTGATCTTTATTTTATTGAGACTTCATGGAATTGATGATGATAGATACTTATGAAAGAAAATGAATGCCGCAATGCTAAATGGATGAGAGGAACAAATTGAGTATTCATTTATTTTCCAAGATCTTTTGCAAGATACATAACACCTATTCAATCTCATGTTAGATATTTTTTTTTCAAATTAAAAAATTTAATTTAACATTCACAAATGGTCTTCCAAGAAAAGTCATGGAAGATCCTTTTACAGTGATTAATTACCACTATTGTAATGTCTAGTGATATTTTTTCCTTTCCCACACCACAAAGGATTTTTAGTAAGAGTGTTTCTCTATACGCTACTAAATGTTCTTTCCACCAAAGACCAAATCTGTTGTAGTAGAAATAGATCACAATGTAAGGCAATATATCAGTGGACAGTTTTTCTCGTCTTATGACGTGATGGAGTGGAGATAAGACAAATCTTTTATAGCCATGGATAAGCTCGTATGTAGCTGTGATTATTTAAAGAGAAAATTTTGTGGACACTAAATAGCAAAGGTCCACATTAGTTGTGATTATTTAAAAAGATACAATTTGTGATTTACGATATAGTGAAGGAAAATTTTCTAGGATTTATTAATAAAATAAAAGTAGGATTTATTAATAAAATAAAAGTAGTTGCATAAGAAGGGGTGCATGCATGATATACAAAATGGATGTGGCAAGTCAAGATACTATATAATTATCATATTAAAAAGGGGTAAAACGGTTACGTTTTGCATTCATGTGATGGTTTAATGTCCTACGATGTTTCTCCTTAGTTTTAATTCAATTAGGGTTTTGAGTTATCATGTTGCGAGAATAAAATTGGAAAATAGTAATTATTAAAGGGTTATTGTTTTAATGTTTTTATATGGAATGATAATTAATAATGGAGAGAAGAAAATTGGAAAATAGTAATTATTAAAGGGTTATTGGTATAATGTTTTTATATGGAATGACAATTAATAATCGAGGTAAGGGAATTTTTTAAACATATATTAAGGTGCTTGGTTGAAGTTTCATGGAGGATAAGAGTTTCTTATTATGGAGGACTTTAAATTACTAATAAGTTATACAATTCAACGATAACTTTATACTCAAATCGAAAACTCTAGCCATAAAACTCACATTTTTGCATAAAAACACAAAAAAACAATCTTGAATCAAAAAATTGTGTTACTGGTAGCACCATTTTTTTGTAATTAAAAATATAGACATGGACAAAAACAATCCCTATTGTTGTTTACAAAAAACTCAAAATCAAGCCCTGAATTGAAAAACCGATGCTACCAGTAGCACAATTTTTCAAAAAATTATATCATTGTATCATAATTTAAAATTGTATTTATTAAACATCTTAGTAACACTATATAAAGCTAGCACTGAGTTAAGTGTTGGAATATATTAAACTCACTCATAACTTAGGATAAAATATTTAATCATTATTTGATTAAATTCCTACTCATTGGCTAATTAGTTGGCATCCACTTGCACCTTAAAGTCAACACATGCCATATATACCCTAGGAATGCTTTATTTCTGATTCTGGGTTGATCTTGACCACTTTATGGACATCCAGAATTAGTAACTGCGCTTTCTTCCATATTCTACTTTATTCTGCTTTTATCCATCTTTTCTGTGGATAAGGTAAAGCTAGTTAACTAGGAAACTGGTATCTTTTATTGCCAACCCATCCTCCATGATTTTCTTTCCATTTTCCAGGATTAGCATTTTTTTCCATCACTCTTGACAACTCACTCATGCTTTTGCTAATTCGTGAGGTCCTTGACTGATTTGGGAAGTGCTTTAGCCACCTATTTATCACATTTGGTAAGTCTACCTTTCTGATCTTTATGAGTTGTCTCCATACAACTCGATTTTACCTATGAGGGATGTATTATTTATGTACACTATTATTCACCATTAATTAATGGAAGGATACACTCCAATATTCATCTCTTCATTCATTTGATTCAGTCTCTGTTCTTCTCTCTATTTTTCCTATGTATGCTTGTGAGTATTATCTTAGTAGGAATATCTATTTTTTGTGCTTCTTCTTAGCATCTTTGCTCATATCATTGGATCTATTATTTCTACATGGTATCAGAGATACAAGGAGAACAACCTTGCAATCTTCTACATGGTATTAGAGTGCAAGGTTGATCAAGATGAGCACATACTTGAAGAGGCAATGTCTCTTTGAAGTCTCCATTGGTGCAATGAGAGAACCTAAGTCTTATGAAGAGAATATTGATTGGCTAAATAATTGTGATAGATATTATGGAATTATGTGCTTGGGAATGTCTCTAGATATACATCATCTCATAGATTCTGTTGAATATCCATTTGAGCTTTGGAACAATTTGGACAAAGATTTTGGTATGCAGGAAGTAGAAGAAGAAGCATGGAGTGAACCCAACATCTCCTTATGTGCTCTCTCTCAATATGTCTTAGCCTCTACATTCTCTAATGAATTTTCTCATACAGTTCATGTTGTTTCTACCCTCTTTGATTCGAATGCTTCCTCCTTCAATCAAGAAGAAAATATTGAAGAGCCATCTTTTTATGTGCCTCTTGAAGGTGATTCTTCTTCTTGTGATACTATTGATGAAAAATAAAATATGGAGCTTCTATTGATATTTATGATGATCCATACACCCATTCAGTGTTCTCTATATCTTCTATCTTAGATTCTGAGATCTATGTGTGATGTCCTTCACACTTTGTGCATAACTCTCTCATTGATGGTGCGAAACCCGGTGACTTTCAGGATGTTTTCTTAGCCATATCAAGTCATATTAGTGTCTTTCCACTTACCATACTTGATCTCATGTGATTTTTCATCTCCTCCTTTGTTCTTGGCATCAATACGCAAAGCCTCTTTGAATATTTTGAACATCTCCTTCCTTCATCCTTTCATACTTCTACTACAGAGGATTCATTATAAGTGTATTCCCATGAGTCTAATGATATGCTTATATGTGTTCCTTTGGATTCTTTGGAAGCTATATCAAACCAAAGATCCCACGCATTCACACTCTTTGATCTTATGTCGTCTCTATGTTCCTACATGATCATTTGCACACATCCTCTCTATGTAAATGAAGTTGCAGACCTTATACATTTGCTTGGACTCTTATATCACCTATCTAAATCTTATTTCATCTCCATTGGTTCGAATTTCAAGTCATTACATCATCTTGGAGCTAATTACAACTCTCAAGAGCTTTCACATCATTGGATCTCAGTTGTTCTACATGGTCCTAGTTTCCAGCCTACAATTGTCCTTGATCCAAGTGAGCATATTCCTCTTCTTCCCCCGATGAAGATTCCTCTAGACATCAACATTTAGTTTGGAGCAGCATCAACAGCATTTTTGGTTCGCCTCTCATGTCCTTTCTTGAGGGAGGATTTTCCCCATGTGGTTTTTCCTCTTTTCTTGGCTTTTTGGACATAATAATTATTAAAGGGTGACCATAGCCTTGTTATTGAGCCCTATATGCATCCATATGCATCTACATATCATCATAAATTTAGACTTAAATGGGGTTGTTGGAATATATTCAACCCACTCATAACTTATGATAAAATATTTAATCATTATTTGATTAAATTCCTACACACTAGCTAATTAGTTGGCATCCACTTGCACCTTAAAGTCAACACATGCTATCTATACCCCAGAAATGATTTATTTCTGATTCTGGGTTGATCTTGACCACTTTATGGACATCCAGAATTAGTAACTACGCTTTCCTACATATTCTGCCTTATTACACTTGTATCCAGGTTTTCTATGGATAAGGTAAAGCTAGTTAAGTAGGAAACTAGTATCTTTTGTTTCCAACCCATCCTTCATGATTTTCTCTCCATTTTCTAGGATTAGCATGTTTTCCATCACTCTTGACAACTCACTCATGATTTTTCTAATTCGTGAGGGACTTGACTAATTTGGGAAGTGCTTTAGCCACCTATGGGGGTTTATCATATTTGGTAAGTCTACCTTTCTTAGCTTTATGAGTTGTCTCCATACAACTCGATTTTACCTATGAGGGATGTACTATTTATGTACACTATTATTCATCATTAATTAATGGAAGGATACACTTGAATGTTCATCTCTTAGGGGAGGCAGGTGTGGGAGGGGTCATCCTAGACCCTAGAGGACAAACAGTAAAGACCTTTTCTTAGGGATTGGGACATAAGACCAATAATGAGGCCGAGTGGTTGGCTCTTCTTCAAGAACTGGAAATGGTAGATTGAGGAATCATCTCAAGCCTGCTAGTTTTTGGGGATTCTCTCCATGTTATCCTCAAGATGTGTACAGGTTATTTAGTTGGCTCCATAAAATGCAGGAAGTACCATGACAGGATCTATCATCTACATGTCCCCCCCAACATTTCCTACTACCACATTCTAAGAGCAAATAATGCTAAGGATGAAATTTTGGAAAATAAAGGTGCCTCTCTCCCCCAAGGCTCCATGTCCTTCAATGGTTTGGATGTTTGTTTTAAACCTATCCCATAATTTTTCCCTTGGGCCTTCTCTTTCACCTCTGTTTGCCTTTCCCACTTGCCCCTTCGCTTTGGTTTTAGCCCCCCATCTAGGAAGTTCGTGCAGCTTACTCCTGGATGCATGGAATCCAATTCCCTCCCTCCTTGTCAACATGTCCCTCCTCTTTATTACTATCCTTCCCATCCTTCATTACCCGTCTTGATCCCATGCCTTCATCTATCCCCTCACACGTGCAATGGCTTCAAGTTTGGATTTGAATACCCTCTGTCTTCCTCATCTGCTTATGCATTTAATTTTCACAGGTTATGAGCTCCCTCCTGGTGCTGAGTTTCAGTCCTCTCTGCAGTATCTCTCTTGGCCCCTTTTTGGGCAGTCTTTACTCATGATTCCTCCATTACTGAGTTTCTCTCAGCCTACTTTTACTCCTCTTTTGGAGTTTGACGTTGAGGAGATGATTAGTCATTTATCCACTTTGTTAGTGTGCTCTGAGGAAGCAATTATTTCCTTCTTGGTTCTAGAAGAAGGCACCCTCTCTCTGTTGCTCTTTGGTGACATAGTTGACATGCCTATTGTCTTACTTGACAATATTACGAATAGAATTCATAGTAGCAATACTCCATTCTATGGGCATGGAGCACAAATTCATAGGTCCAATTCAGTGTAGCATCAAGGAATGCTATGACGACTTGAAAAAAAAACATCCAACATTTGGAAGACTTCATGGCTGTATGAGTTACTATATAATAGGTAGATGGAAAAGGATGTCAAGAAACTAGTGGACGATGCGCGCCACATCTCCTATCAGACTAGCCTCCATGAGTCACGAATTGATGATCATGACAGGGACCTAAAAGAGTTGATGGGCACAATTGACCGCATCCCAGAGGCCTTCAGAAATTATCGCAGCTAAACCATGGTAGTCACATTCAGGTTAATCAAGGAGAATCCTCTTAGAAAATGGATGAAGAATCTATCACCTGTCCTGTGGGGTTTCTAGGAAAACCCAGATGACTTCCACCTTGTAGATGTTTTTCTGTATAGCTTTAAATCAGCTGTTTGTTTGAATTTACACTACTACTGTTATAATTCAGAATAGGAACTACTATAGTGACATTAGAAGGCTCTCCCTTTGGCCTGCTTTTGTTATAGACACTCTTTTCCAATTAACATCTTCCATCTGTTGTAATTTTGAACTGAATGGTTGTGCAAATCCCCTTTAATATACACTATTTTCCAGTTTCTCTTTAAAAAAAATATTCATCTCTTCATTCATGTGATTCGGTCTCTTTTCTTTTCTCTATTTTTCCTATGCATGTTTTTGCGAATCATCTTAGTAGCAAGATCTATTTCCTGTGCTTCTTCTTAGCATCTTTGCTCATAGCATTGGAGCTATTATTTCTACATTAGGAGCAAATTATTCAAGAAATTATTTCACTTCTCTTACAATATAAAATAAAATAATTTATGATATTATTCATATAAAATCATATATTAAAACATAAAACATAAAATTTGTGATATTTGAGTTCACAAGGGAGAAAACACAATATGTTATAAAAAGATAAATATATACAAAGAAAAACAACTTTAGTCATTTCAAGAAATTATTGCATTGCTATTACAATATAAAATAAAAGAATTTATGATAGTATTCATATAAAACCATATATTAAACATAAAACATAGAATTTATGATATTTGGGTGCGCAAGGGAGAAAACACAATATGTTATAAAGAGAGAACTATATACAAAGAACAAGAACTCTGGCCATAAAAAAAAAAAAAAATTGCATCAAAAACACTAAAAACAATCCTAAAACGAACCAATAAATCCTTAGATTGAATAATGGACCTTCTAGAACCACTCCCGTTTTTCTTCTAAGTGAAAATTTAAAAAACAATAACTATACAAAACTAGATTTCAAAAAAAATGAAAATTCAAAAATACAAAATTTATTTCAAAAAAACTCAAAACCAAATTCTTTTTTTTAAATATTTACTACCTTAAAATAAAATTTATAAACAAAAATATAAAAATTAAAAAAATTGTTAAAAATATCAAAATCACACTCAATTTTCAAAACTTTAGAAAAAATACAAATAAAAAAACAAACTTAATATTTAAAAATAAAATTAAAAACCTTTAACAAATAAAAACCAAAACATTAAAGAATTTCATTGTTTAAATTTTTTTTATATTTTATAAACATTTCAAAATAAACAATAATATTTTAAATTTTGAAAAAAAATTGAAAAAAAAAAAACAAAAATAAAAAAAAAATTCAAAAACTAAATTAAAAATAAACAATAAAAAAAAACACCAACTACCCCCCCTCACTGTCCCTCCACCCCTCCCTACCTCCTGTCCATCTCCTCCCTCTCCCTACCCTTTGCTCCCCACCCTCCCAACCCCCCGCTCGATTCCATGAATCAACGCTCCTCTCCCCTATCCTCCTCCACTCCCTCTTCCCACTCCCTTCCCCTTTCCTTCCCCTCACTCTTCCATCCTCCTCTCCCCTCCCCCATCTACCCTCTCCCCCCTACCCCTCCCCAACTCTCACACCATTCCCACCCAACCCTAGCTTGATTATGAGAATTGACAGGTGATTTCCAGGGGTGGCACATGGGAAGCAGAAGCAACAGATGGGCTCCCTCTTCTGCCCACTTGCTGCCCCTAGAGGTCACTCGTTGATTCTCGAAATCGAGCAAGGGAAAAGAAGAGGGAACAAATCCACTCCCTCTTCCTCCCATTTGTTTCCCCTGGTGACCTCCTATCGATTCTCAGAAAGGAGTTAGGGATGGGTGACCATGGAGAGTGGGGATGGGTAGGCAGTGAGTTGGGGGTGGGGAGAGGTAGCAAAAGGGGGTGGGGGAGGCAAGGGGGGGATGAGGGAGGGAAGAGAGGGGGAAGAGGAGGAGGAGATTGGGGGAATGTGGAGGGGAGAGGAGAGGAGGAGGTGGAGCGAAGGGGAATGGGGGAGGAGGGGAGGGGACGCTGAAGGGTATAGGGGGGAAGAGGTGGAACAGGGTGGGTTTGTGTTTTTTTTCTAAATTAAAATCATATTATAATTGTACTTTTTGTTTTTATTTTTAAATTTTGTTTTGAATTTTGTTTTTAAGTTTTAAATTTGTTTTTTTTATAAGTTTTAACTATATTTTCTAAAAAAAATTGTCTTTTAATTTAATTTTTGTTTTTCCAATTTTCAGTTAAAAAAAAATTAGTTCCATATATAAAATAGCTAAAAATGCTTTAAAATGAGTTGAAATGTCTTTATTTTCTCATCTTTTTAACAATTTGTTTTCCATAAAAATGATTTATTTAAAAGAAAAGTTTTGAACAAAAACATTCAAAATATGTTTTTTTTTTCTTTTAACTAGCTACGAAAAAATTAAAAAATTATATATTTTTCATTATAATTAGTTACTAATTGTATTTTTTTTTTAAGATTTGAGAAAGCACTTTTGTAAATAAGAATTATACTTTATTTTATAACCAAAAGTTTCAAAATAATAAAAATTAAGCTTAAAATTAAAAATGTTGTTGTACACACTTTCTTAAACAAAGGTAAAAACAACTACTAAAAATAACCCCTTAACCCCTTTTATTATGAAGTAATTAATCTAATAAAAGGTTTAAGTTATGATGTTGGAAAAGTGAAATTGAAAAATGATGTTTTCTTATATGTCCTTGGTTAACCATTCCTCTATGGGACGACGGTTAATAATAGAAGCATGGAAATTTTCTAAACGAGATATTAAGACCTTTTGGTTGAAGATTCGTCGAGGATAAAAGCTCTTAGCATATAGGAATTTAAATCACTATAGAGTAATTAATCTAAATCATGGTGCACATAGGGAGAATGGTATTGCGTATGGATACTATGCACATGAATTTCCACTTGTTCTTTGTGATTTGGTTTAAGCTAGCATAGTTCTTGGTTTGGATAGTCGTTTCTTTATCATAGGAAGGAAAGAAGGCTTAGAAAGTTTGCCAAAAGTTTTATCTTTAATAGTTGTATGTGTTGAGGTTTTGTAACTAATAGTTATGTTTTACATCAACATATATTTTGGTTTTGAAATTTAGAAAAGAAATGTTCAGTTATAGTGGTATGTTTTAAGGTTTTGTATCTAATAGTTGTATGTTTTGTTATAGTATAAGGTTAAATTTTAAAAAGATTTTATTTATTTAGTTTATATATGTTTTAAAATTAGATATGTTATCATGTTTATAGCATTAGTGTATTTAAGATAGATTTTGATATTTAATGTATTTTAGTTTTTTATTATATTTATATTTTATTTATATTTGTATATAAATGAACGTAACCAATATAAATCCATCTTAAATATGAATTTATCAAGGGAAAAGAGAGATTCAATTTCTTAAGATGTATTTTCTTCAAGTCAATCCTATCCTTCTCTTGAAATAAGATAATACCTAATACCTTATTTATATTTAATTAAATCTTTATGATGTATCATGTAACTCTTTTTTTCACATTTCTTTTTAATTATCATGGTTTTCAACTAACACGGAATGGATTTTTTAATTACTTTTCATAAATTTTTATTTTATAAGAGGACATGAATTTTTTTAATTACTTTGTATCTTTGGTTGTATAAACTTATGTTAAGTTACCTTTCCTTATGTGACAACTCTCACCATATTGGGTTGTAGAGCTCTCCCCCATATTGGGTTGTAGAGTAGCCTACTCCTCTTGGTGCAATCAAGGAGAGGTGGTGGCATGAAGTGTTGTAGGGTTATGAGAGTGGTAGGGAATCTAACACGGGTTTCCATAACTGGGTTGTAGACTAGATTTCTCCTCTGGTCGCAATCAAGGAGGGGTGGTAGCATGAGGTGTTGTAGGGTTATGAGAGTTGTAGGGAATCTAACCTGGGTTTTATAGTCAGGAATTAAGTTACCTTAACTTAGGTGACAACATATCCACCATACTGAGTTGTAGAGCAGCTTACTCCTATTTGTACAATCAAAGAAAAATGGTGGCATAGATAGTCTTAGGGCTATGAACCTCATTTGCATGGGAAAAACCATTAGTCTCATCGCTACCTCCTTTCCCAAGGGGCTTTGGAGACCATATATGCTATATGTTTAAATATTATTGGTTTGGATTGAGATGATTCACTACCCCACCAACAAGGTTTGGATATGTTACAAGTAAACTTGTATTTCCAATGAGAAGCTTCCTTTATTTATTTCCTAACTTTTAGTTGTAAACTTTTGGTTATGAGGATCCTTTGTGTAAATTGGTTATCGTGCTAAATATAAAGATGGTAAAGCTTCAATTAGGGTTTTAGGTTCTACTTGGTCTCATACGCCACTATTTTGGCCATTTTTGGGAAGTTATGGGATTTTTCCCAACAACTATTGAACTTTTACGGAATCAGTCTTCGCTTGTCATCTATCTCATGTGGAAAGCTTTCAAGCTAGGAAACCTATGATCGCAAGTATTTTATCTTTTATAGACAAGTGAAGAATTCCAACAATTATTTCTGCTTGAACACCATAGTGAAGCAAACTTGATTTTATCTAGAGCATTGTAGAGAAAGTGTTTTTATCCGTATTTCATGTATATTCCTTACATAACCATGAAGGAACACTAGGAATTTTGAGTTCAAAAACCATTGGGAAAATTTGGTTGGATTTGTCGTGATAGTGTCATGTTTCTTTCATATTCTAAAATATGATGTGCATAAATAATAATGTTTATCAACTTACATTTCCACAGTGCTTCATAGTTTAACTCTGTACTATAATATGAATTCAAAGTTTAATACACACCATATATAGAGAGATAGAGAGAGACTAAAAATCGTATATTTATTTGATATAGATACATAAAAAATCATTATGTATACTAATTGCATTATTTCTTTATTTGTTTAATTATTTCTTTATTTCCTTATTTGTTTAATTAAATTGAATAAATAAAAATATAATACAACCAATTCCACATTCCATTAGTAATGTAAATGTATTGTTCTAAATTATAAACAATTGTTTTTCTTTAATATATAAACTTTTTAATAACTTAATTAGGATCTTAACTAATGCAAATACCATACTTTTGTACTCCAACTACTTCCCATTTATTTTACACCATTCTATATAATATATAATAAACATGTATTAAAATAAACATTTTTTCTTTTTATATATAGTTGATTTAAAACCAATTTGACCTTGTGTACAATGATAAATATTTCTTTAGCCTATGTGTACCATGATAAATATTTTTCGAAATATATATGTATATTAAATATTTCTCTAAGCTCATATACATAAATACAACACACAATCACACATATATATTCTTAAATTATTTTTAAAATTATAAATATGTTTTTAATTAAAAAGATAAATATGCTTTTACTTTGGAAAAAAAATGTTTTAGAATTTAGATTTTTATAATTAAAGATATTATATCTAATTAATAATTATACTACATTTTAAAATAAATTATATATAAATATGTACAATATATTATAAATTTGTATGACCGTATATTTCATTTGTATTGAAGAAAATGCAATTTTATCCCTATTGAAAATATATCATGTGTATCATAATATATAGGAATATTGAAAAGGCATTGTATGGCATCTATTTAGAAAATATGAATTGTGTGTTTGATATTAGCCTTGGATAGCTTTATGGTTATTGAAAGATTGCATATTTTATAAATATGGGAGAATTGCTAATTATGTATTTTATAATTTTGAAAATTATATTTATATATGGAAATAAATTATTAGTTTATAAAGATAAAGATTGAGGGAATAGTAATTATATAGGTGTATGTTTGTGTTGATGTATTTGTAACTTTGGAATGTATTCACTTGTATATTTTATGTATTGTACCCCAATGTTTATTCCGAGAAGTATCTGTAATGTAATTGAGTCATGTCATGCCTCGATGTTCCTATCGGGAGATTCAATAATGTAAACAAGTCATGTAAAGTCATAGAGGGTAACCCTTCCTATTGATTGAGGGTTAAAGTCCCCCAAGTTGTGGGGCTCTAGGGTTATTAGAATCTCCTAGAGAATTCGGCCCTAGTGAGTTATTGTCAAGTCGGGAATTAGTATAAATAGAGAGTGAGCCTCTCTATTTATCACACATTCACTCACACTCAGTTGTAGCGCAGAACTGAGAGAGAAGAAGAATCTAAGACAAGAGAGAGAGAGAGACTACTATTGTTGGGAGATCATCTTATTGGGTTTTACTTTTTGTGTTGATTCTATCTCTGAGTAAGTTGCAGGGTTTTCTCCTTTATGGTTTCCATGAGGAAAATCTTTGTGTCTATTGTCTCTTGTGTTTGATTGCTGTGCTTGTTGTTCGCTCAGTTAAAGATCCTAAGATAATGCTAGCTTGAATGATAAAAATCTAACATGGTATCAAAGCTAACCTGAGAAGAAGACACTATGCAACTGCGAAAACTAGGGCTTCCTACTTTTTGGATCTTTCCACAAATTTTCAGCAAAAGAAAGTTGGGCTGACTCTCCTCTCTAGGGTGCATCTTTCTGTCGAAATAGAATCTGGTTCTGAATATTTTCAGTTTTTTACCCAACTCTACTGTCAGAAATTAGGGATTTCCACAGAAGTGAAATTTTTGAGTGAGCCCAGGCCTAGATTGATCTCCTCCTCAAAATCAAAGTTTAGAGATCAAGATCAAAGTTTTTGGTTGGGAAGAACTCCAGGAAAGTCAAACCCTAATCTACTCCTAAACCAGCTCTATAGAAATTCAGCTCCAGATCTAGTTCTGACATCTTAAACTGGTAAGATCTAAATATTTTGTATTTCCATTTGAGGTTCTTAATTAAGATGTCTCATCATACCAAGCTTAATGAAAATCTTGAGGGGGCTGATAACTTTCGAGCCTAGAAGTATAGGATATCCCTGGTCCTGAAAGAAAACGAGTTGGAATCTTACATCAATGAAGAGGTTCCAGTTTCAGAGGGATATGAGGCTAAGGCCTTACACAAAAAAAAATTGGTCATGGCTAAGAGGATCATTGCTGATTCAATCAAGGATCATCTCATACCACGGGTGTCCTCTCTAAAGACACCTAAACATATGTTTGATGCCTTGACCAAAATGTTTGATGGGAAGAACATAAATTAGAAGATGACTCTGAGAAACCAATTGAAGAATGTAAAGATCCAAAATGTGGAAACCATCCAGTATTACTTTACAAGAGTCTCTCAAATCAAGGAACAACTTGAAGCAGTAGATGAAGAAGTAGAGAATGCAGAAATTGTGATGACCACCTTGAATGGCCTCCCTAGATCATGGGACTCCTTTATTAAAGGGATCTGTGCCAGAGAGAAGCTAGTCAAATTCAGTAGACTGTGGGAGGAATGCTCACAAGAAGAAGCTCGAATAGTAGCTTGAGAAGAAAAGATGGGAAGTGAAGATCAAGCTCTTATAGTACACTCTAAGAAAAGAAGAAGAGACTTTCATCACTCCAAAGGTAAGCACTTCCACCAGAAATATAACCCTAGAATATCTAACAAAGATTTATCTAAATTCAGATGCTACACATGTGATGAAAGAGGACACTTTGCCAAATATTGTCTGAGAAACAAAAATAACTCTCACAAGAAGAAGGGAAACAAGAGAAGACATCATGCTCATGCTACAGAAGATGATGAATCTTCCACAAAGAGAATTAAACAAGAAAGTGATGATTCTTCAAGTGATGAAGAATATGTTTTGATTTATGCTCTCATGGGAAACATCACACATGGAAGCAATGATTGCCTTATAGACAGTGGGGCTTCCAAAAATATGATAGGATTCAAAGAATCCTTTTTAAAATTATCAGAACATGAATCACCCTACAAGGTGAAACTTGGATATGACTACCAGTATCCAATAAAATGTAGTGGGGAATCATCCTATAAGCTAGACTCTGGAAAGTCTATGAAGATGAAAGATGTCTTGTTTGTACCAGGACTAAAGAAGAACCTCCTCTCCATATTTGCATTGGATGCAAAATGCATGAGGGTTGCATTTGTAGATGGCCAAGTTCTTATGTGGCCAAAGGGAAAGACTATTGATGATGCAATAGTGATTGGGGAACAAGAAGGTGGTCTATACAAGTTGGAGGGCCAACTAGAACAAGATTTGGTTCATGACTTAGTAGAACCAAAAGAGATTTGGCATAGAAGGCTTGCACATGTGCACTACAGAGCACTAGCACTTGCAAGCAAAGTTGTTGAAGGGCTTCCGAAAATTCAGACAAAACATGATATTGTCTGCAAAGGAATTTCGAAAGGAAAGAACACAAAGAAGGAATTTCCAAGTAGCGAGAGAAAGGAAAAAGGAATCTTGGAAATAATTCCCCCTGATGTATGCAGTCCGATGTCATCCAGTTCATTAAGCAGGTATGTATACTATGTTTCTTTCATTGATGATTTTTCTAGGAAGACATGGATATAGTTCTTAAAGAACAAACATGAAGTATTCAACAAGTTTAAGGAATTCAAAGCCTTGATCGAGAACCACACAGAAAATAAGATCAATACTTTTTTATCAGATAATGGCGGAGAATTCAAATAATTATCCAAAGATTCAGGGATTAAGAGGGATTTAACCACTCCATATAATCCACAATAGAATGGGGTTGCAGAAAGGAAGAATAGAACAATCGTGGAAGCTGCAAGGGCCATGCTTCATGATCAATATATTCCCATGCATCTATGGGAAGAAGCTGCCATAAAAACGGTGTATGTACAGAATTTTACTCCAACCAGAGTACTCGAGAACAAGACTCCTGAAGAAGTCTTTTCCCGCAAGAAACCAGAAGTCAACCATCTCAGAATATTTAGTTGTCTGGTATACATACATATTCCAAAAGAAAAGAAGACAAAGTTAGAGCCTTCTGGAAAGAAGGGTATATTTGTGGGATACAGTGAAAGCTTGAAAGCTTACAGAATATACTTCCCAGGATTCAAGAAGATCGACATAAGTAGAGACGTAACATTCGACAAAGATTAAGCTTACAACAAATCCTAAAAGAGACCAATTGAAGGCTCTGAAGAAACAGAAGCACCTAGAATTCAAGATATAACTATGAACGATACAAATCAAGATGAAGATCGAGAAGTAGAAAAACCAGAGGAACTTGTAGATCCACCTCATGAAAATAATTCTCACAAGATGAAACTTGCATGGGTACGAGAGGCTATCCAAGGTGCAGAAAGATATGGGGCTCCAGAAGAAACACACAGAGAAAGAAAGAGGACTAGGTACTACTCCGGTTATGTGGCCATGCTATGTGACATTATTGATAAAGAACCTTCCAACTATGAAGAAGCGGTAGAGAAGAAAGAATCGAAGGATGCTATGATTGAGGAGTACCAATCGATCATGAAGAATGATGTCTAGGATGTTGTCCCTATACCAGAGGGGAAGTCTATTGTGACTTCCAAATGGATCTACAAGATCAAGCATGCTGTAGATGGTATCTTAGACAAATATCAAGAAATATTTGTGGCTAGTGACTTCTCCCAGAAAGGAGGAATAGATTATGAAGAAACTTTTGCACCTGTAGCCAGATACATTTCCATCAGATCAATACTTTCTCTAGCTGCAGTGATGAAATGGAAGATACACCAGATGGATGTCAAGACTGCTTTCTTGAATTGTGTAGTGGAAGAGGAAGTGTATGTGGAGCAACCACTTGGTTTTGAGACACGGGACAGAGAGACTCATGTGTGTAAATTGAAAAAAATACCTGTACAGTTTGAAATAGGCACCTAGGACATGGTACAGTAGAATTGATAGATTCCTATCTAGTTTGGGCTTTACCAAGAGTAAAGCAGATTCCAGCCTTTACTACAAGGTTGAAGAAGGGAGCCCAGTGATACTCTTGTTGTATGTAGATGATCTGTTTGTAACAGGTATGGATGGGTTGATTGCTGACACAAAGAAGAATCTTGCTGCTGATTTCAAAATGAAGGACTTGGCTATGATGCACTATTTTCTAGGCATGAAGGTGTGGCAGAATGCAAATGGAATTTCCTTGGGAAAAGGGAAGTATGCAGTAGAGATCTTGAAGAGGTTCGGGATGATGGACTGGAAGGCCATGACCACACCTATGGCATCGAACCTGAAGCTATTAAGTGATGCTTCATCAGAAGCGGTTTATGCTACAATGTATCATCAGATGATTGGGTCCTTGAAATACCTGACGAATATGAGACCATATTTTTGCTTTGCTATGAACACATTGAGCCAGTTCCTGACGGATCTAAGACATGTTCACTTGATTGTTGCAAAGCATATTCCGAGGTCCCTAAAGGGTACAGTTGATTATGGGCTCAAGTATAAGGCTGATCAAAAGATTAACCTGGAAGGTTATGTTGATTCAGATTGGGCAGGCAGTGCCATCAATATAAAGAGCACTTTGGGGTGCTGCATCAGTATGGGATCAGGTGTGATCTCTTGGTTTAGCGGGAAATAGACTTGTGTGGCACTAAGTACATCTGAAGCAGAGTATGTCACAGCTTGTTCAACTAGTTGTGAGGCAGTATGGTTGAGGAAGATACTGTCTGATTTATTTGATCTCTAATTGGATGCTACTTGTATATTGTTGGAGACATTTACCATCATACACACTCTTTTGGTCAAATTGGCCTAGTTAAACCACTATCCTAAGTATAATTGAAATTAATTGACATCAATGGAGCATTAATTTCCATCATCCAGTCACACCCACGCCTAACTACAGTCAAGGAGGCTAACTGGAGCACTCTGGGGGTGATCTAAGTGATATTAATGCACCTAATTGCTAACTTTTGGTTACAATCAGTTCAACCAGTCAGTTAAGGTTCCTCCTCTCATTAAATATATTATTTAATGATTATTTATTATTATTTAATGATCTGGAGTCAACAGGGCACCTCCACCAACTTTTAATGGTCAGTTTAGCTTCAGTTAACCTCATCGAGGTTCATTGAAGTCATGGAGCACTAGCACTTGATGGTTGGATTGCTATGACATGTGTTTGATCTCCTTCAGTTGAGATTCAGTCATTTATTGCACTCCGACTTTAGTTAGGGTTTGGTGAGTCAATTAGGGTTTTGGTCAAGTGGTTAACTGAATGTAAACCTATGGTTGAGAGTCAGTTAAGCTAGACTCACTCATTGAATTTGAATTTCCTCCTTAGGTATTCGAATTCCTCATGGATTCAAGCTATTGCTTGACATTGGTATTGTAACCATTCATTTGTTTATTAAATATACAGAGAGGAAACCAATTTCGGTTCCGATTAACACCATTTCCTGAGTTATTTGTTGATTATTCTTTGATGATATTGATGCTTTGTTTCTAGATAAATGTTCAAGAATAATATGGTATCAGAGCATATGGTGGGACAAAGATCTGTCTCTCAAAAACAAGCTTTTTGACAGATTTCTCCATGAAAAGTGAGCAATAGCTCAAAATTCCAACACTGCGCCAGAAGCCAAGGCTTACCACTCAATATCCCAAGTAAAAAACTTGTTGATCAAGATTGCTTGATTGACTATGCTGGGTGTGATGAAAGCCTAGAATGTGCAGGCTGTCCGACCTTATTTTTCCCTTTCTATTTTGATTTTCAGGTTTTTACAGGTGAAGCATTCACTACAACATATCCAAATGGCCTCCTCAGTAGATCTCTTGACTCCATACAATTTCCACTCATGGAAAAATAAAATGGAGATTCAGTTGCGCTCCAAAGGACTCCATAGAGTCGCCATGGACACTGAAGTTGAGCCTGGATCTGCCATAGAAAAATCAATATTCTTGAACAAGAAGGATGAAGCCTTCGGTTTCTTGTGCCTCTCTATTTCCGAAGACCTTCTCTTCCATCTTACGGATCTGAAGACACCGAAAGAAATATGGGACAAATTGGAATCTCTATACGGAAAGCATGATGACTTGAGAGTTTACCAACTCGAAAATGAACTCATGTCTCTCCAACTTTCCAATTTTGAGACTCTGAATGATTTCTTTACAAAGTTCAAGCATACTTTTTTACTCTTGAAGCAATGCAAAGTGGATAAGGAGGATGATCAGCTCATCCTTTCCATCCTCTCCAAACTTGGGGCTGATTATTGATTTTTTGTTTCTACATTCTGTGGAGGGAAGCTCACAACCCCTGGATGGAAGATGCCTACACTCAATGCCTTCATTGAGTCCCTAACTAATGAACATGACAAGCTTGTCCAGATGGGGATCATTCGATCTTCCCATGACCAAGCCCTCCATGTCTCGGGGCCCAAATATATGAAGGGTAAAGGAAAGCAGCAAAAAAATTAGAAAACTAAATTTGATGCTCCCAATCCTAGAGTTGAAAACCAGCAGCATGATGAATCTTCCAGCTCAAGGAAGAACAAAGGAAAAGGGCACAATGGGAAAGAAAAAGTCAAGTGTTCTTACTGCGGGAAGGGTTTTCACCCTGAACATGCCTGCATGAAGAAAAATATTGATGAGGCAACCTCTCTCCTTGAGAGGAATCACATCAATATTTCGGAGAGCTTTTGGAGGAGAGATCACCAAGATCGGGAACCACAGCATGAGAAAGGTCATGCCCTCATGGCAAGCACTTCGAAGTCCAAATCACTGCTGATTGACAGTGGAGCTTTGAATCACATGATGGCTGAAAAAGACTCCTTTTCATCCTTGGAGACCGACAAATCCATCCCCATCCGCATGGGAAATGACTCCACCATCATTTCCGAAGGACAAGGTACTGTAGATCTAGAAAATGGTTTTTTCTCTAATGTTTTATATGTACCGTCTCTAGCAGCAAATCTCCTTAGTGTCTATTAGATGACACCTACAAGAATTCCTAAGAGACTCTCTTTCAGCCCAAATGATGTTGAGATAATAGAAATTGCATCCAGGAAACTCATTGCAAAAGGCGTTGCAAATCATCATGCAAAAGCCTATGAGTTCTCTCACTTTGTTGCGGATGCAAAGCCCACTGCTCTGCTAACTCATGTAAATGAGGTTAGTAGGCTATGGAATGAGAGGTTTGGCCATCTTAATTTCAAATATTTGCAGAAATTACAGAAAAATTCCATGGTTGTAGGCCTTCCGGTCATCAAGGAAACCACAGAAGTCTGCAAGGGCTGTGTGATTGGAAAACACCCTGAGCACAAGTTCGATCGGGGGAAGGAAAACTGAGCTACAAGCATATTGGGGCTGATACATTTTGATATCAGAGGTCTGATTCCTATCACATCCATGAATGGATCAATGTACCTCCTTACTTTTATTGATGATTTTTCAAGGTATACATGGGTTTTCTTTCTCAAAAAGAAATCAGAAGTATGTGAAAAAATTTATGAATTGAAGGCCTTGATCGAAAATGACTCTGGGCTTAAGATCAAGATATTGAGATATGATAATGGAGGGGAGTATGTCAGTAATGAGTTTCTATACATATGATCCCAAATTTGTATTCAGGTCCAGCATTCAATTCCCTACACTCCCCAGCAGAACGGAGTAGCGGAAAGGAAGAACTGGTCTCTCAAGGAGATGACCACCTGTATGTTGGAGTCAAAGAAGCTTGCTGAAAATTTGTGGGCTGAAGCCATGCATGCGGAAGAATAAATTAAAAATAGGGTTCCACATTCATCTATGAAAGGAAAGACTCCTTTCTAAGCATACTTCAGACACAATCCAGATGTGTCGAACCTACGGGTGTCTGGGTCCACTGCAGGAGCCCGGATTCCACTTGATAAAAGAAGGGCTTTGCAACTGCAGGGCATAGAATGTATGTTTATTGGGTATCCTAATGAATCTAAAGGATTCAATCTGCTGGATATCAATACCAAACATATCATCATCGAGAGGTGTCAAGTTCGATGAGCCTCTTCAGGAGGTGGAACTAGTGAAGGAGAAAACTGCTAAATTTCCTTCCTATTCCATTGAATATTTGGATGATGAAATTGGGGGTGATGACCCTAATTTGGATCCTATGATTTTGGATATCAGTGTGCAGCAATCATCAGATGCTGAATTAGAACCTAAAGTGCAAAATCATCTTCCTACATGGTCCCAACAGACACTCTCCTCCGCAGGAGACAACATTGGAAATCTGGATGATCCAAGGAGAACCCGGTCTGATTTCCAAAGAGAAGGTATTGCGCTCTCTTGTTATGATAATTTGCTTTCCAAAACTTGATATTTGATTATTATTTCAGATCCAAAATCCTACTACCATTCTCAGAATGATCTGAGATGGAAAGTTTCCATGGATGAAGAGATGAATTCTCTTCAGAAAAACACTACTTGGGAGCTAGTTTCTCTTCCTCCAAGAAGGAAATTGGTTCAATGCAAGTGGGTGTTTCAGACAAAGGTTGCTGCTGATGGAAGCACCTACAAATATAAGGAAATTCTGGTAGCAAAAGGTTTCTCTCAGGTCCAAGGAGTGGACTACCATGAGACCTTTGCACCGGTTGCAAAAATGGACTCCATCCGCCTTGTTTTGGCTATTTTTGCATCCAAGCACTGGGAGGTGCATCACATGGATGTTAAGTCAGCCTTTATGCATGGAGATATTCATGAGTAGATATACATGAATTATCCTGAGGGCTACATCACTGATCCATCTTTGGTTTGCAAGCTAAAGAAGTCACTATACGGATTAAAACAGGCCCCAAGAGAGTGGTATTCCAAGATGGATGTCTTCCTTCTCTCGCAAAACTTTCAGAGATGTAGATCAGATCCAAATGTGTATTTACAGCAGCATGATGGTCATCTGATTATCATTATTTTATATTTTGATGACTTGCTGATCATAGGTAGCACAATTGCCTCCATTTCAGCCATCAAAACTACTCTCCACGATGCCTTCGAAATGAGTGATTTGGGGCTTCTAAAACAATTTTTGGGGCTCGAAATTGAGCAAAATTCTGATGGGATTATGGTCACTCAGTACAAATACATTTCAGACCTATTAGTAAAGTTTAACATGGCTGAATTTAGTCCTAAACCATTCACTTTCCTTTCAGGGATCATCCTTGAAGAAATAAAACACACACCTCCCATGGACTGCACTATCTATCGACAGCTGATTGGTAGCTTGTTGTACTCGACACATTCTAGGCCTGATATTTGTTATGCCATGAATGCTATATCAAGATACATGCAAAAACCTCATGATCTTCATTGGAAGGCAGCCAAGAGGATCCTCTAGTACATTCATGGAACCAGGACCTACGACATTCACTATGTTGTAGACTCCGAGCTAGAGCTGGTTGGATACAAATATTCTAATTGCGCAGGTGATTCTATTGATCAGAAGTCAACTTTTAGATATGTATTCATGTTTGGTGGTGGCCCCATTTGCTGGTCAAGCAAAAATCAGGCTGCCATAGCACTATCTTCGGCAGAGGCCAAGTATCGAGGAGTGGTGAATGCTTGCATCCAAGTAGTTTGGTTGCAAGGCATTCTTTCAGAGTTTGATCTTGGTAGTACTTTGTCCACTGTCCTATTTTGTGACAACCAGAGTGCTATTAAAATATCCATGGATCCAGTTACCAGGAAGAGGACCAAGCATGTAGAGATTCACATTCACTACATCAGGGAGCTAGTGCATGACAGGACCATCATTCTGCAATACTACCCGACTGATGAGCAGATTGCAGACATCTTCACCAAGATCTTTTCAGAAAATAAGTTCACTTACCTCCATTCAGTATTGGGGGTGATTTCATCAGGGTGATCCAGACTAATTTCAGTGTTCAGCTTGAAGGGGGGGTTTTCCCATTGGGTTTTCCCTTTTTTCCTCACTTAGTTTGTTTTGAGCATTGTTTCAGTTTCAACATTATACAGGGTGACCTATGGCCTTAGTTGTCGTGGCCCTAGCATTTTTATGCATCTATGTTTTCTAACTCTTCCTGAGTATAGCTTAAGGGGGGGTGCTGGAGAAATTTACCATCATACACACTCTTTTGGTCAAATTGGCCTAGTTAAACCACTATCCTAAGTATAATTGACATTAATTGACATCAGTGGAGCATTAATTGCCATCATCCAGTCACACCCATGCCTACCTATAGTCAAGGAGGCTAACTTAGCCTTCTCCTACAGTCAAGGAGGCTAACTGGAGCACTCCGGGAGTGATTAGAGTGATATTAATGTACCTAATTGCTAACCGGTGATTACAATCAGTTCAACCAGTCAGTTAAGGTGCCTCCTCTCATTAAATATATTATTTAATGATTGTTTATTATTATTTAATGATCAGGAGTCAACAGGGCACCTCGACCAACTTTTGATGGTCAGTTCAGCTTCAGTTAACCTCATCGGGGTTCATTGAAGTCATGGAGCACTAGCACTTGATGGTTGGATTGCTATGACATGTGTTTGATCTCCTTCAGTTGAGATTCATTCATTTATTGCACTTCGAATTTAGTTAGGGTTTGGTGAGTCAATTAGGGTTTTGGTCAAGTGGTTAACTAAGTGTGAAACTATGGTTGAGAGTCAGTTAAGCTAGACTCACTCATTGAATTCGAATTTCCTCCTTAGGTATTCAAATTCCTCATGGATTCAAGCTATTGCTTGACATTGGTATTGTAACCATTCATTTGTTTATTAAACATACAGAGAGGAAACCAATTCCAGTTCCGATTAACACCATTTCATGAGTTAGTTGTTGATTATTCTTTGCCGAGAATGATGCTTTGTTCCTAGATCAATGTGCAAGAATAATATATATATTGCGACAACAAGAGTTGCATGAAGTTGTCTGAGAACCCAGTGTTCCATGACATGTCGAAGCATATCGAGATCAAGTATCACTATATCAAGGATATGGTGTAGAGAGGAGAAGTGAAGCTCTAGTATGTTGCGATGGATGAACAGATAGCTGATGTGTTGACCAAGCCATTGGCCACAGTGAAGTTTGAGTACTTCAGGGAGAAGCTTGGTGTTCTCCAGATCGAGGTTCCCTCCAAGGGGAGGTGATGAGTCCGAGGGCCATTCTGATGTGACTATGGGATGTGTTCCCACATGATCAGATGTAAGTGTAGATCCATTCTGATGTGACTATGGGATGTGTTCCCACATGATCAGATGTAAGTGCAGAGCCATTCTGATGTGACTATGGAATGTGTTCCAACATTATCAGATGTAAGTGCAGAGCCATTCTGATGTAACTGTGGGATGTGATCCCACATGATCAAATGTAAGTGCAAATCCATTATGATGTGATTGTGGGATGTGTTTCCACATGATAAGATGTAAGTGCAGAGCCATTCTGATGTGACTATGGGATGTGTTCCCACATGATCAGATGTAAGTGCAAAGACATTCTGATGTGACTGTGGGATGTGTTCCCACATGATCAGATGTAAGTGCAGAGCCTTTATAGCATGGATGCAAGATGTGTTCCCCACATGGCTGGATATAAGTGTTGAGCCTGATGTGTTCCTCCCATGGTCATATATAAGTGTTGAGCCTTTCTGACATAGTTCTTGGATTTGTTCCTCCCATGGTCAGATATAAGTGCTGAGCCTTTCCGATATGGTTCTTGGATGTGTTCCTGCCATGGTTAGATGTGAGTGCTGAGCCTTTCCGAAATGGTTCTTCGATGTGTTCCTCACATGATTAGATGTGAGTGTTGGGCCTTTTTGACATGGTTGTTGGTTGTGTTCCTCCCATGGTCAGATGTGAGTGTTGGGCGTGCCTTTCTGACATGGTTGCTAGATGTGTTCCTCCTATGGTCAGATGTAAGTGCTGGGTGGGTTGTTCTAACTAAGGGTTAGATATAAGCGCTGAAGAAGACCTACATGGAGGCTATTCCTACAACCAGCATGAAAAAGGGTTGGCTCTGTAGAACTTCCTATGATGAGAAGAATCAAGAGATAGCACCAGTGATGATGATCCAGTGATGATCTAGCAGTGATGATCCATATCGAGTAATGATCCAGATCAAGTGATGATGACCCAATGATGATCCAGATCTAGTGATGATCCATATCCAATGATGATGATCCAGTGATGATCTAGTGATGATCCAGATCCAGTAATGAAGATGACTTGAAGATGAAGAGAACTTGATGATGATCCAGATGATATAGAGAAGAAGACCTGTGCTGATAAATTGTGTCGAGAGAAAACCTTCCTAGCTAAGAGGGAGTGTTAATGTATTTGTAATTTTGGAATGTATTCACTTGTATATTTTATGTATTGTACCTCGATGTTTATTCTGGGAAGTATCTGTAATGTAATTGAGTCATGTCATGCCTCGATGTTCCTATCGGGAGATTCAATAATGTAAAGAAGTCATGTATAGTCATAGAGGGTAACCCTTCCTATTGATCAAGGGTTAAAGTCCCCGCAGTTGTGGGGCCCTAGGGTTATTAGACTCTCCTAGAGAAGTCATCCCTAGTGAGTTATTTTCAAGTCAGGAATTAGTATAAATAGAGAGTGAGCCTCTCTATTTATCACACATTCACTCACACTCAATTGTAGCGCAGAACTGAGAGAGAAGAAGAAGCTGGGACAAGAGAGAGAGAGAGAGACTACTGCTATCGAGAGATCATCTTACTGTTTTGGGCTTTACTTTTGGTGCTGATTCTATCTCTGAGGAAGTTGCGGGTTTTTCTCCTTAATGGTTTCCCCGAGGAAAATATTTGTGTCTATTGTCTCTTATGTTTGATTGTTGTGCTTGTTATTCTCTCAGTTAAAGATCCTAAGATAATGCTAGCTTGAATGATAAAAATCTAATAATTTTATAACTTAGAAAGTTGAAGAATATATAGGAATATTGAAAAATTCATTGTATGACATCTTTTTAGAAGATCGTATATTTCATTTGTATTGAAGAAAATGCAATTTATCTCTATTGAAAAGATATGTTATATATATGTATCATAATATATAGGTATATTGAAAATGCATTATATGACATCTATAATATTTTTAAGTTGTAATATATATTTTTTTAATTTTAATTTGAGTTTTTTTAATTTAATATAATTTCATGTTTTAACTGATTTTCTAAATTACAATTTTCATTCATTAAATTTATTTGATAATAACTTTTTAAAAAAATTAGATTTACTAATTATTATAAATTTTTGTTTTTATTTATTTTTATTGTATTGGTATGAGTTTTTTTTTAAATTGTGTTGTAATTACTTTTACATTCATTTAAGTTTGAGATTATATATATATAATAAAATTATAATTGAAAAAAAATATATTATTAAAGAACTTTACCATGAAATAATAAGTAATTGTTTATTAGAAATGGTTAAATGCAAATTGGCTTAAATGATAATATTACTAAAAAATTAATGTGGTGAAGCACGGGTTGGTTGTACATCAGTCATTCAAGACTTTCAGTACTGACAACTTTACTTTCAGACTTATCGATAAGCATTTCTAGCCAACACAAGAACAAGATGCTATTTTCTTTATTGTAACCTTAGTTAAAATCATGGTAATGTGTCTCACTTTGCGGCAAGAAAAATCTATTATGTTATTATAAATGTATTCAAAAAAATATTTAAAAATTAAAAAAATGTATTTAAAAATTTTTTTAAATCATTTTAACAATAACTTATATATTATTTTTGTATTCATATAAAAAACTATTCATTTTGAAGTTTTAAAGTAATAGTTTCTTGGGTTGCACTTTTACGTACACATAAAAAATTATTATTTATATTAATAATTTAATAATAATTAAAATATATCATAAAATAAAATTAAAAAAAAATGTACAACAATCTTAAAAGTGTCTCAAAAAAACTTGTTCAAAAAAATTGGAATTAAAACAATAAATGGTGATAGATATGGGGGGTCATTGTTTTGTGAGTACTTATGAGATGTTGGAATTATAATAAATGACCTATAAAGAAAATTAAATAAATAAGATAATAAAAAAAAAAATCTAAAAAAAATACCATATAAAAGCTCATTCACAATGAAAACTTTTCTTTCATTACACCATTATCTAATTCTTAATAGATTTGTAAATATTTCATTCATTATATTTATAAAAGTTCATCTCCAAAAAAGGGGAAAAACTGAGACACATTACCATGAGATGGTTCTTTTGTGATGGCATTGCATGAAATTTCCATCCCAACATTTTCTTTTTATTTCAGTTCCTAAATAATGACTGCTAGGCCATTTTACTCTATACATAGGGGATGGTTCTAGCCTCAAAGTTTGTGGATAAAAGTCAATTTACTGAATTTAACTCTGGACTATTAAAAAAACCAACATTATTTGAAACACTTATGTTATTTTCTTTAAATTCATTCATGCATTGCTTCAATTCAAAATGGTAGTTCTTGTTGTAGATTATTTCAGTATTGAAAAGTTTAAAATGTCTTCTAGGTCATTAAATTAATCTTTTTATTGTTGTAAATCTATTGTATCTAGCTCGACCATCGATTTGAGGTTACAATAGTTCCTTATTTCAAGAAAATATGTGTCATGCATTCCATATTTTATTAGGTCATATTAATGGCGACTTTACTTTTTATTTGTTAAAATAGTTTCCCAAGTATTGGCCTATAAAAACTTAGGGTTTCCCTCCACATAAAAAAAATTTAAGGACGTAGCGAGGGTACCACTCATGTTGTACCAAAAAAAAAAGGTATTGTTGTATAATCTTGTTAGGCTTTTGATCAGATTAGGATTTGATTATTATACCTAGTCAAATCGTTGATTAGTGGTTTGTCTAATGGTTAAGAGAATGTGTTTCTTCTTAAGGTGTCACAGGTTCAAATCTAGAGGGAGGTAGTGTATGTACACCTCTGTAGACTTTAGCAGTTAAATCACTATGTAGAGGGGATCCCTTGTCCCACAAACAAGGGGTTATCATACACCAATTTGGTGTCTCGCTTGGCGGTGACCTTAAAAATAGATTTATTATTATTATTACTTTGTATTTTATTAACCCTTGAATTCTTATCTACACAGGAATAGCAAGAAGATTTGATGTATTTTTAAATGTTTTTAACTTATGGGAGCCATATGCTCACGTGCAAGGATGTATGTACAGTTTTAACACATGTTTTTTTAAGAAAAGTCCATCGTGAAATTGCCAGATCTTCCCTTACGATCAACGTCAATCTCACGCCAATCTCAATGATGTCCCAAGTCCCATGGATGGTGGCCCATCTCAGCTATGATCCTAAAGATGACTGCGACAAAAGGATAGCCTCCTTTCTTCGTAATAATATTAAAATTTTAAACCCCTCAAGCTCCTAGATATGTGTTAATCATTATCAATTTCTTGAACTATCACAAACATAAACCCTAATTTCAAGTAGCTTTAAGGTATCAACATCAACCATCTTAGAAATAATGTCTAGATATTCCTGAACATGAATTTTGGTGAATCTAGAAACAACGTCTGATGATGATGTCATCCTCATCAAGATTGAGGTTATGGATTTTATGGATAAAGTCCAAAGACTCCTTAACAATTGAGTTTATTTGACCTGTAAAAATTAGCAACAACTTATGTATTTAAGTTGGGTGGTGGCTTCCTTGAGGAAAAAATGATATTTTACTAGATAATTTATAGGGATTTTTTTAACCTTTTAATTTTTGTTTCTTTAACCTTTCTTTTAATATTTAAGGGCAAGGTGATGTATCTATTTTTTCTTGTTTAATACTTTTTAATATGGTGTATCTATTTTTTCTTCTTTAACTTTTTAATATTTAAAGAAAAGAGAATGTCTTTTATATTGAA
>LPNX010784275.1:291020-303359 GCA_001517045.1 Pseudotsuga menziesii
CAATTTCCACAAGCCATGCATAGGCTTTAGAGAAATAATTAAATTTATCTTATTTATTTAAATCCTTATTTCTCCTAACAATAATTTTAAGTTCCATTAGATGGGTCAAATAATATACCATTTTAGGGGCCATCAAGTGTTATGTGGAAAAAAAGGTAAACCAATAATATTAATGATAATAAATAAACAAATAATAATAATAATAATAGTAAGAACAAGTAATTCACCAAGTAATATATAAGTAACATTAAAAAAAGAGCTTAAGGATGACGTTTCTTTAAGGGGGAATGTATATAAACCACATTAAGAAGAATAAATACATAAAATAAAGTAATAAGAATGATGAGAATGGAATAATAATCATAATAAAACTTAATAGTAAATAAATTAAGAAATCTTTAAGAAATTAAGAAATCCTTGTGCAACCACCCCATTAATTGTGCTTAAACATATCGCGTGCGCATTTTGGTTATACAAATCGCGTACACATTTTGACTCTATATAACACATGCACGTTTTGGGATTGTTAAAACAAACAAATTGTTTTTGTCCGAGAGCAACTTCACTCTGTTTTTATGAAAATCTGATTACTGCGCAATTTTTTTCAAGAGCACGAGCCTGCCTGTGGAAATACTCACAATTTACACATTCTCCATCATTCTTTTTGTTATGTAGGTGCAGCATTGAGGACATCTTTCATGGTTGAGGAGCACACAGGATAAGATACCAAGCTTCAATGTCATTTCATGGTGATGGTGAATATAACTTTCATTTGCTTATTATTCAAGAGAACCAAAGGTAAATTTTCCCATTCATTATTGTTTTGATGGGAAATATGAACAATTGAGAAGGAAGATTGAAGCACCTTGAAGGATCAATAGTTATAAAGCAAGTTAAAAGTTTGAAAGCTTGTAATTGAGGAGCAACATAAACAAACTATATTGACATTGATCATTGTGGTGATGGGGAATGTACGTAACCGAGGAAGAAAATCAGCAAGCCTGAAGAAGAGACCTCAAGAAGTCATCGAAGAAGAGAAAGAAAAGAAAATAATAGACATGATGAATCGGAGGCTTTCTTTGGAAACTAATCCAAATCCAAGTATAGAGGATACAACGGTTCATCCTATTAATCCATCACAAGAAAAAACGAAGCATTCACTAGAGGGACCTTCAATTTCCACAATAGTTGTTGAACAAGCACCCCATGGAAGTATTCAAGAAGCAAAATGTAGGTGCTCATTAGGGGATGTTTCAAATCCCACATCAAGTCAAAGTGATAAGTTACCATCTCAAGACGAAGCTCGTGAAGAGGCGTTGTACATGGAGCCTACTGTTGAAGAGGCGTTGGACATGGAGCCTAATGTTGAAGAAGAAAATATTAACCAGACCATCGACGAGGATGTTGGACTTCCACCATCCAACTACCAGGAAGAGAATGAAGGAAAACAAGTTGCTACTGAAATGCCAGAGCATATTGTTGATGCACTAGATGATATAAATCTAACCCCCTTACCTCCATTAGAAAGCACACATTGAAGAACTCCGAAGCCTATACAAGTTGATGAAGGAATCCTCAATTCCATTGAAGGTACGCTATCTAAACGTAGTATTTCTTATCAAACTCAACAGATACTAAATAAATATTTTGTTTCTAAATGTGATGGAGATAAATGTAGATTATTTTTATCATTGTTAAAATCTAGGGCATGAATATTGTTAGGAAATCGTTAGGGATAAAGATGATAAAGCCTTCCGGACCAAGTTCTTATATAGTTAAAAGCTTAGTAGATGCCTTTGGTAAAATTGGTAAGAACACACGGTCAAAGGACCGCAATGCGGCTCGTCGTGTGTTGTCACAAGCAATTGTAAATAAGAACACCAGGGTCCTTCGTTTTCTCAAGCCTACATCTAAACTAGTTAATTTGAATGTAAAAACCCTCCGTAGGTATTCTATTAGAAGAGAACATCTTGACACAACTGCCCAGACAGATTTTTGGGCCTTTATTGGTCGGTTGCCACATCGTGACATGAAGCTAGTTGATGCAATAAAGGGACTAGTATAGAGTTTTTGGCATGATCACACAAGGCCTTCTTCAAACCGGAAGGATATACTAAAACTGAGAAGGGGTTCAAAGGACCGTGAACCACATATTAAGCATATTCTTGATATAACACAGACAGAACTATATGAGAAATTTAGGAATGAACATAGACAATTGAATTTGGGGCAAAGATCTTTTGAGAAATGTAAGCCCTGGTATGTTAGAATAAATACTTTTCGTAACACTTCTTGTTGTAGATACCATGTAGAATATGAATATTACTATGAAACATTTTTGTACATTCGTCGTGTGTTACATACTAACCATGTACAGGATTGCTCATTGACAATACCACTGACCTCATCAAGAGAATTCATTCATAGTATCATGTGCAATAGGCCCGAGGGGAAAAATTACTATGCAAAATCCTGTTTGGATGGAACTTGCTCCAACTGTGCTGGAATGGCATTATTGAGCCAATTTATGCACGAGACTGGAGACAATGAATTTGGGAATATGGTTACAGACATGAAAAGTTTCAAATATATCAGGTATGAAATAGTCCCAGGGAAAGAAAGCAAATTGGTGACATCTCAGGTACATGCATTTATCTATAAATTTATGTTTGAACAGTTGCATTTCATTCCTTACTTACAAAAAACCTGATATTGAGATCATTTTGTGTCAATAAGTACAAGTTAGTGTCTTCGTCAAGGAATTTATTGAAAAGACACGTCAATATGTTCAACATGTCCACTTGGCACGATGGAAAGATGAGAAGTTTAGAATATGCAGAGATACATTTCCTCGTGGTACTATACTTTCAGTTGTTGATTTTTCCAAGAACTACACTCTGCAACCTCAAAATGAGATCCAAAGTCAGTATTATCACTCTGAGAAGGATTCCTTGATAGTGCATATCACATATAGGCATGGCCCAAATAACAGTGAAGAGCAAGGAGAAATTCTAAAGGAATATCACTTCTACATAAGTGATGATATGTGCCATGAATTCCACTATGTACGTCATTGCTTCATCATGTTCTATGATCATTTGAAGGGCAAGAACATACAGATGGATCGACACTGGATTTGGTCTGATGGATTTGCTAGTCAGTTAAAAAATGCTCGCATATTTCAATGGTTGTGTTCATTGCATAAAAACTACAAAGTTCCACATATGTGGAACTATTTTGAGACTGGGCATGGTAAAGGAGAGCATGATTGAGCCGGAGCATGTGTCAAAACAGCCCTACGAAAAAAGGAATTGAAATTATCTACAATATCTACTATTCGAAATGCTCAATCTATAGTCAGGTGGTGCACGTCAGTAATGGGAGAGGAATTAGCTATGCGATTAGAATCCACAAGAAAGAGACATGTGAAGAGATTTTTTTGGGAGGTGGTATACATAGATCATTCAGATGCATGGGAATGCAAGACTGTTCCTGGGACTCATGGCTTTCATTCGGTTCGAAGCTTTGATAACCCGGTATTTGAAATTTGAACCAAAAAACTCACTTGTTTTTGCCCGCCTTGTTGTGATGGTGATTGGGATGTGTGTGAATCATTGGATTGGGTTGATGGATTGGATCGCATATCACTTCCACTTGATCAGCATGCAATTGTTGAGTTAACTCCGTTGGAAGAAGACCAATCGTCTATTTCTATAGATTTTGATCATGTATCAGACCTTGTACAACCTGGTATGATGCATTTCCTTAACATCTTTTTGTAAAATTTACGTAGTCTTGAAACTCACATTAATGGCCTTGTATCACACGCAAAATATTTGATCATATACCTACAATCATACTATGCAGGACACATATATGCAGTGGTTTCCTCAAAAGACAGTGAATGGGGTGGTGATTACTGGTTGGCACGTTGTATAGAGGGAAAGCAAACCCTCATTATGTCCATGACTGATGATGAAAACAACCACTTCCCCATCGGGTCTATGGTTGTTAAAGGTGAATATCTTACCCATGACAACAATGCAAGAAAGAAGGGTGGATATGTTTACAGGGATTACAAACCAGGTGCAAGTGTGTATCACTTTACCAACTTAATCATTGGTACAAACCTCCAGGTATGAACAATGCCTAGTCGAAATTCATCAAAGGTACGCTACTTCTTACCGGATACAGAGCACGAGAGACTAATGGAGACCATCATTAAAAGAGATGATATGGAGGGCTTGGTTGTATGACAATAGGTGGGATCTAGCATGATGAGGTATGTATCATTATAGTAATTTTCCCATGTATGTTTCTTATGAATATGTCAATTTTGTGTTCTTGTACGCTACTTCTTACTGGATACATAGCATGAGAGACTAAGGGAGACCATCATTATAAGAGATGATTCGAAGGCCTTAGTTGTATGATATTAGGTGGGATCTAGCATGATGATGTATGTATCATAATTTTAATTTTCCCATGTATGTTTCTTATGAATATGTCAATTTTGTGTTCTTGTATTCTACTTCTTACCAGATACATAGCACGAGAGACTAATGGAGACCATCATTATAAGAGATGATCTGGAGGCCTTGGTTGTATGATATTAGGTGGGATCTGTTGCCTCCTTTCACACACCCAGGTCATGTGGCAGAAATCTTCAAGCCACCGTGGTGTGTCCTTTGGGGGCAAGTCTCGAGTCAAGGCTGTCACCTTGTTCTTGACTCCTCCATTTAGGCTCAACTCCTAACGAAGCCAAGGGGGGTAGACCCTATTAAGTTACTAAGGATAATTACTTAGTATGGTGATGTTAAACTGAATGAGTTACTTAGGATTTTGAAATTTAACTATAGACAATCAAAGATGACAAGATATGAAAATAAACACACGAAAGCACAGTGTTGAGACACAATATATATATAAAGCAAGAAAATAACCAGTGCCTTAGAATGGAGTCAAAAAATTGAAACAATGTACTTGAATGTGCTTGGAGTGAGTGTTTTGCGATTGCCTCTTGGTACATTTTAAGTTAAATTTGAAGTGTGAGTTGATTAAAATTAGGCAAAGGGGGGACTCCAGATATACCCAAGAGTACTTGGAGTATGTCCAAAACTAAACCTTCATGGCTACCCGCAAAGAATATGTGGGCTGAATGGAGTCTCTGGGGCTATTGTTCATAACGAACCCATTAGGGTGTGACAGAGATCGGCGCCCCGAGGTCATTTTCAGAAGTTCCCGCTTCCTTTGGGTACTTTGCCACCGTGATGGTTTGATCTAGGTGTTGGATTTTCACCTGTTGGTTTGTTAATTTGGGAGAGTGAGTCCTAATTATGCTAGTCACTCAAGTGCTTTTGATACAGCTTGACTGATCGGATGAACCGCAGCCAAGTGCAGAGCATACACACCGAAGTCTTGTCAATTTTAGTAAATTTTACAATGGGTGTTCTTGTTTAAAAGAGAACCCTCCAGGAACCTCTTTCGATCCAAGTGGATCTCAATCGGGGAATTGAGGAGGGGTTAATTTTATAATAGCTGAAAAAAAATGATAGAAAAGAAAACAGATGCACAATTCTAGTTTTCTAATTAGTCCTACCACGAATCTCTTTCCCCTTTTGGGTCAATCGGGAAGTCGTGGGGTAAGTATTAAGATTATTTTGAAATATAAAGTATGGAATATGAAATTAATAATGAAATAAATTATACTACCCTACATATTATATCAATGCTAGGTTTAAGAAAGATGAACGAAAAAGCAAAAAAAAGGACACGGACGCAAATCCCCCCAGGGGGGATAGGGAATGGGCTCGAAAGAGCCTATTCAAAAAATATTTTTATTAATAGCGGTTACAATATCAGAGAACTGATATAATTCCTCTTGATCCTTATACGGATTGAAATCAAGAGCTTACAAAGTGCGAAAATTAAGGTTTTAGTCAAATGGGAGACCCCTGAGGGGATTTGAACGCTCCTGAGGCCACTTTCGAACAGCAGCTTCCTTTACTTTCTATAAAACCTGATAAAAACCAGCAAGAATAATTAGAATAAAATATTCCCAAAATCACTCTAAAATTACCTTTGTTTCAGCTTACTTTTAACCCAAAAAAACTAAGTTAAGACTAGTTAAAAATGGGTAAAGAGGAACCAAGGAAAGCAGGATTTCCTTGGGATATTGGCTTGCCTTTTGGGAAGCCAATAATATGTGCACTTTTATTGTAGAATATGAAATTTAATGTACAGTAAACAGAAATCAAATGCATGCAAGCTACAAATTTTCTTTAAAATTACATGCAAAAAAGGACGATTTCCCTAAAGCTAGATCTAGAATGCTTATGAAACCCTTTAAGAGCAAGATCTAGACTATGGGATTTGAGAGGATATATTTATGTTGAAATTACTTTTAAGATGATAGATATAAACCAAATCAAAGCTATGAACAAAGTAACCGGGTAAACGAGTTGATTTTTTAAAAAATGATAAGAAGAGGAGAGAAGGTCAGCTCATTGCTTGAATGGAGCAAGATGAAAGGAGGCCCTTTTATGGAGTGCTGAGGGACAGAGTCTTGAGCTTATTGGATAAGGAATGGCATAAATCTTGATCCACACCTTCATCCAATTAGGAACCTGCAACTAAATAACACAAGCCTGCACACACCTCGTGAGATCTGGATATAGATGTATAAAGCAACAAAAATGAAAGATCATGCAAAAATAATCTTATTTAAGCATATAACTAAAAAATTTGACCATACATCATATGGATAAACAATATCAAGCAATCTAACTTGCCTATTTTACACCCTTACTTGATTCAACCGAATCCTTGAAGCTAGAACACAGAAGCAGCACAGAATTTGGAAAGAAATTGCAGTTACCACATCAGTAGCATAACATTGAGAATCCACACAAACACATGCACTACACAGTATAGCCTCCAAAGCTTCTTTATTCACAAATGATGATCAATACACAATTACAATGGCAATCCCTTCAATCCAACTCTAACTACTTGGAAGAGGCTGCTGTGCTTGGATATATATAAAAACTAGGAGATCCAGCCTGGGGGGGGTGCAAATCCCAAGGAGACACATCAAATTAGCTGAAGGAGAGTCCATCAATGCCTGATCTGTGTCTAGCTGATCCAGATCTGAGGCTCACTGAGTGCAACTGTCAATGGGGGGGATGATCTGACTGACACCTCAACCCGTTGACTGAAGTATCCACCAAAACTCATCCAGATGAGCTAAAAACGTGTGGAGGAGAGAGGGAGGATGAAATTCCCCATAAAGGATGCTGAAGATCAACTCTGGATCTGATTTGATCACCTCCTTTAGTCAAGGATTTGTTAGATCCAGTGAATCTGCTTCAGATCTGACTGATTTCAATCAAATTGACTGAGAATCCATTGATCTATGATTTTGGATTTGCTCCATTATTCATCAATTTATTAATTAAAATCATCAATAATTGATTTTTGGGGCTTTCTGACCTGAGTGATGGAAAATCACTCAAAACTAGGAAATAGTGGGTCCATGGGTTTACATGGTGCTTTTAGCTTGAAAATGAGCACCTACATGACTGAAACAGATTATTTGGCCCACTTTTATTACAAAATCAAATTTTCCAATTAAACTATTAAAAAATAGCCTAAGTTTTGGAAAAATTAAATTTTAATAAAAAACACTAAAATATGAAAAAATTGAAAAATTGAAAAAAACCTAGGGTGACTTAGACATGTTCATATGACTCGACCATGATGTCTAGCATGCTTATACATTGACACATAGACTCTAATAACCTCAATAGGCCTAAATGCCAAGCTAACCACCCCAACTTTGGAGGTATGGAGTGAAAAACTCAGAAATTATCAGTCGTTTATTCAACAACCAATAATAACCAAGGGAAAAAACACCCTGGGCTGATCGGATTGAAAAATAAAGTCTAAGAGACCGAGTCTTTTAAAGAAACTATCATGCTAGAACATTTATTACAATTCCCCCATGGGGTATGAACATGTGATATAGTACAACAAGCACTTCCGAGAAGTACATCCAAAGGTCTTCTTAAGTCCGAACAAGTTATCCGTGTCTGGTTCATCAGGCTCACTTGATAAAAAAAACCACTAAGTACAACTTAGGTGGTAACAGGATCTAGCATGATGAGGTATGTATCATAATTTTAATTTTCCCATGTATGTTTCTTATGAATATGTCAATTTTTTGTTCTTGATATGCAAAATTTTCCATAATGTTGTTTATAAATATGCCAAAAATTCTCTTGTATGTCAAGTTAATG
Source organism: Pseudotsuga menziesii (assembly GCA_001517045.1). Lineage (NCBI taxonomy): Eukaryota > Viridiplantae > Streptophyta > Pinopsida > Pinales > Pinaceae > Pseudotsuga > Pseudotsuga menziesii. The sequence continues at coordinate 299,318 of LPNX010784275.1, forward strand.
AACATGCCAAATTTTACATATGATCAATAAACCATATATATCTATCATATGAACATTTCAAGATCTCTTTTCACATGATATACATAACATTAGAATACATACATGTACCTCTGTAGGTCATACCTATCAAAGTTCTTTGTAGGCTCTCTTACAAGACTAAAACCCTAATTTTTCAAGTAGATAATATTGTCAATGTTTTCAGCCGATATATACAACTAGGATGATGGAAACAAGATGCCGAAATGATAAAATTATGTTTTAAAGCTTGTATAATTTCCTTCTTGACAGCTCACCTCTTATACCCGCATGTCCATTGCCAAAGGGGTAGTGCATAGTAGTGTTGGAATTTCATCTCATTTTTTATATATTTAAAAGTTTAATTTCTACTTAAAAGATAATAAGAGATAATAAGAGATTTGGGCCAAAGCTGGAAAATGCATTTCATGCCAACGAAGGCCAAACTTGGAAAACCCTATCCCTAACTAGGCTTTATTGTTTAACATGCATGGACCATAACCATAACCCTACCTAGGAAACCCTAATCCTAACCCTAATCTTATCTTACTGTCACAACTCAATTCAAAATCAATCTAATGTCCAACTCAACTTTTTCAAATCCGATGGACTTATGCTTCAAATCATGTTGATTCATGAAGTTGACTTTAGTGTGCATGTACTAATATCATTGAAACGTTTAAATATAATAGTTTTTTCATGCACGGTTTCCATTCTATGTCCCGGGTAGGGATTCAACAGGTGTCCCTGAAAGCCTGTAGGAGGTGGGATTCAACGTGCCACATAATCATGACCATTTCTCGGATTGATGAACCATTGAATTCATTGGATTCAGGACATCGGGATAGTGCTAGGGTGGTCCTCTAATAGGGTTCCATGGAGAAGAGACCATTATTTTGGTCAATTTTGGAAACTAGGGTTTTGCTCAGTAAGTGAATGTGAAATTTCTGCACATGGGGTAAAATTCGCATATTGCTCGACCATGAAGGTGTGGCTAGCGTTCCCACATAACAAATGCCTAAACATGCTTTCACGACCCACTAAAAGCCCTTTTTTATGCATAGTTTCCATTCTATGCCTCGGGTAGGGATTCAACAGGTGTCCTTGAAAGCCTATAGGAGGTGGGATTCATTGTGCCATAGAATCATGATCGTTGCTCGGATCAATGAACCGTTAGCTACGTTGGATTCAGGACATCGGGATAGTGCAAGGGTGGCCCTCTAATTTGGTTCCATGGAGAAGAGACCATTATTTCGGTCAATTTTGGAAACTAGGGTTTTGCTCAGTAAGTGAATGTGAAATTTTTGTACATAGGGGTCAAATTCGCATATTACTCGAGTGTGAAGGTGTGGCTAGCATTCCCACATAATACATGCCTAAAAAATCTTGCATGAACCACTAAAATCCCTTTTTGATGCACAGTTTCCATTCTATGCCCCGGGTAGGGATTCAACAGGTGTCCCTGAAAGTCTAGAGAAGGTGGGATTCAATGTGCCATAGAATCATGATCGTTGCGCGGATCGACAAACCATCAACTCTGTTGGATTTTGGACATCGAGATAGTGCTAGGGTGGTCCTCTAATATGCTTCCATGGAGAAGAGACCATTATTTTGGTCAATTTTGGAAACTAGGGTTTTGCTCAGTAAGTGAATGTCCAATTTCTGCACATATGGGTAAGCTTTGCAAATTTCTTGACCGTGAACATGTGGCTAGCATTCCCACATGGAACCTGCCTAAACACGTTTGCATGACCCACTAAAATCCATTTTTGATGCACGGTTTCCACTCTATGCCTCGGTTAGGGATTCGACGAGTGTCCCTAAAATCCTGTGGGAGGTGGGATTCAACATTCCATAGATTGATGACCGTTGCTCGGATCGATGAACTGTCAGCTCAGTTGGATTCAGTACATCGCGATAGTGCTAGAGTGGCCCTCTACTCTGGGTCCATGGAAAAGGGATCATATTTTTTTGTCAATTTTGGAAACTAGGGTTTTGCTCAGTAAGTGAATGTGAAATTTTTGCACATAAAGGTCAGCTTGAAGGCAATTGTAGATCTTCCCCTCATATAAGAGATGTTAGCGTTTGTACGATGAAATGTAGGAGGAGACAATGCCATTAAGTCAATAACCATGTAATGGAACATGTTTATGTTTAGAAACAAGTGGCCATTCTATTACGCCATTATTAGAAAATATATATATCTTCACACTACGAATGCTTCGAAAATGCCATGTACATTAATCACACATAACTTTCATCTCTTTCAAAGTTGTTACTCGAGGCCATTCATCAAATGCCATGTACATTAACAAAATGATAAAATAATGTGCAGGACATACATAATGTGCATGATATAGTCATAACCATTATTTTGAATCAACCTTATAATACTCGGATACTTTTAGGTTTGATGTGTATCCCATGTATTCGTTAGATGAAAGACATCATGCCAAAAAATAATTTTATTTATGTAGACCACACTGGTGCATCATTTAGGTGTGTCAACTTCGTGCATCCTTTAAACATTTGTTAGGTTGTTATGTGGGTAAGGTGCTTTTGTATTCTACCAAGTTGGATCAGTTGCTTAGCTGTGCTGGGTGCTTAAATGTGTATTAGACCTATGTTCCATCTTTTTGAATACAATTTAAAATTGTTAATATAACTTTGTATATGCAATTGGATTGTGGTAAAAAAAAATTAAAATGTACATTTTTGTCATTACGTAATTTATTGTAATTGTGCATTGCTCTCAAATTTATAACTGATATCTCCATACAATTGTAAAATCTATTAAAAATTGGGAACATTACACATAGAAACATTCTTCGCCACACATGTATAATCACACTTAAAAGACTGAACCATGAATATCTCAAGAGCCTTGATATGAAATGTTTTTTATACCATGAAAGTTATAATACAAAAATATAAGGCCTAGATCTATGGCCTGTCAATGTACATGTATCAAAAATATATTTGATGTACATGTGCAAACAAAAGTACATCTATCCTGGACCACGCCCCTATACTCTAACTCCAGATTGTACATAAAAATACATATTTTCCATGGACTAACACATCAAAATTCTAACTTTCTCTTGTTTTTCCCGGACCCTGATGCTCTTCGTCTCTGTCTACGACCACTGTGCATCTCTGGCGACTACAAATCAATGAAAATATTTCTTGATCAGGTAACTGAACTAGTACTGTCCATCAATAACAAAGTTTGAAAATTTAAAATATGACTCAAATTACCATCCCATTGCTTAACAAAATTACCTCAACAATGAATAACAAAATTTATGTAGCAACACACACATCCTCAATTGGATTCTACAACTATTTCTTAAACACATCCCTTATTCTTTGTCCATATCAATTTTAGGTTATTAGGTATGCATCAATGCATTATGTTGTTCTCTAAGACTCTTTTGTGGACCACTTTAATAGATTGCGAAACTGTTTACGATATTTTGTTTCCTAAGAATGGTATATTTTTGTGCTTATTAGTGTGTTTGAAAAATTAAATTGGATTTTAAGCTTGAATGTCTTTGGATCTTATTGTATTTTATTAGAATTACAAATTATCAAATCTATGTGTTAATATTTCTCCTCTTCCCGATTCTTAAAGGGTGCTAGCTCAATGGAAGAGCGTGTGTTTTACAAGCAGGAGGTTGGTGGTTCGATTCCTCCATGCCCTAATGATATTGGAATGTATTTATAAAGGTAAAAAATGTAGTAGTGCAAGATGGATGCAATATTAGATGCAACACTAAATGCAAAACAAGATGTAAAAGTGGACGTCACACCAAACACAAAAGTGGATGCAAAAGTTGACCTTATGTCAGACGCAAATATGGACACAAAAATGGATGTCACACAATGCAAAATTGGATGCAAAAAGAGACTCAACACTAGACACAGTTAATGACTCAAAACTAGATGCAATACTAGGTCCAAAACTAAACACAACAGTAGATGCAAAAGTGGACTCCTAACTAGACGTAAAATTGGACATTAAATT
>LPNX010784275.1:320052-437754 GCA_001517045.1 Pseudotsuga menziesii
CTAAGTAAAAGACTAAAAACGGGGAAACAGGTTGCAGCAGCAACAAGACCGTATCCAGCACTATTAGGCATTGATTGCGCAATCGGTAACATGGCCGTTATCGACCTAAAGAGAATACAAATGACCTTTGAGGATGCACAGATCTCGGTCATCGCACCGTTGGATCCTTTTCAGGGTCCTAGATATATTGAACCTATCTGAGCAGAGGAGGAGGCACATAACATGGAAAGCCTCTATCAGATGACCACAAACCAGAGTGACTACATCAATCCAACCGCAGAAGGGAATATTAGTTGGCGATGCGACAACTCATGTGCATCAGATTTAGATGTTGGTCTAGAGAACTGGCAGAACAGACTTCATGAAGTCTCGACGCACAGATGCACGTACTTGACTAAGTCACTGTGATGGATTGGCGCAAAGATCAATGAGATTCCATCGTTTCATGGTCTAACAGATTCTAGGACTTTCTCGAGCAGTTTGAACAACAGATTCCTCACGAGCAGAGGATCACAACTATGGACCTTGCAATACGAGCCACACCTGCAAGATGGTGGTATGCACATAAAGAGAGTATCACATCATGGGATGATATTAAAAGATTGATGGCGATATGATTTTCTAACGACAGAGAATATGTCCAGCAGAAATACATAGGAGAGAGTGACCCTAGATCACACATTCGGACATGTGAATAGAATTGGTTGGACATTCCCGAGGATGAATGGGTTCACCGATTCATTCATACTTTGGATACAGTTCCAAGGAACTAGTATACAGAGACTGAACTACACAAGGGAACCACTACCTAGCCCCTTATGATAGATAGCTTCCTACTCACCTTCACTTTTGAATCTAAGTATCCAAGTGTTGATCAGGCCCTACAAGTAATAAAGAGTAAGATATTTGAGGATTGTACCATATCAGTGTCAGCTCAACCTGAGTGGGCTATCCATCTAAAAGAGGCGTTAGAGTTTTATAATTTTGCATCTGAACCAGAGGCGGAGGATGAGGATCCTCGCGATACCAACATCCCAGAGTCAGAAGGCACTCGCGATGTTGAGGGACCACAGTTAGAAACTCCAGCAATTACAAAGCCCATCAAGATAAAAAAAATCAATATTGGCATAGACACAGAACCTAAGTTTTCCTCTATTGGAGACTATTGGAACGATGAAACAGTCGGACAGATTGCAGACTTGTTACATGACTATCAGGACCTATTTCCCACCAAGTTCACAGAGATGAAGGGAATAGTCGGAGACCTGGGAGTCATAAGGATACCATTGAAGGAGGATGCTAGACCAGTGAAACAATGTCCATATAGACTAAATCCGCGCTACAAAGAAAAAGTAAAGGATGAGATCGATAAGATGCTAGCAGCAGGCATCATTGAGCCTGTAGAAGAAAGTGAATGGGTTAGCCCCATGGTCGTACATGAGAAGAAAACCAAAGGAGACATCAGGATCTGTGTCGATCTGCGTAAGCTCAACGATGCATCGATTCATGATCCATTTCCGACACCGTTCACTGATGAGGTATTAGACAATGTGGGAGGACAGGAGGTCTACTCCTTCACTGATGGCTTTTCAGGCTATCATCAAATCAAAATCCATCCAGAAGATCGATCTAAGACCACCTTTGCAACAGAATGGGGCTTGTTCCAGTATACGGTAATGCCCTTTGGTCTTAAGAATGCACCAGCTATATTTTCTAGAGTAGTAGTTGCTGTATTTAAAGAATACATCCATAAGTTCCTAGAAGTATATTTTGATGATTGGACTGTATTTGGACTAATTGACAAGCACATAGGAGATCTAAGACTGATGTTAGAGAAATGTAGGCAGTACCAGATTTCTCTAAACTTGAAGAAATGTATATTTTGTGCACCATTTGGTATTTTGTTGGGTCACATTGTTTGCAGACAAGGCTTGATGGTAGATCCCACAAAGATTTCCATCATTGTAAATCTTCCAGCACCCAACTCAGTCAAGCAACTGAGGAAAGTACTTGGCCATACCGGGTATTACAGAAAGTTCATCAAGGGCTACGCAAAGATTACAGCACCAATGGAGAAATTGTTAAAGAAAGATGTAAAATTCCTATGGAATGAGGAATGTCAGTAGAGTCTAGACACGCTTAAAGAAAAGATGGTTACAGCGCCGATCCTAGTATTTCCAGACTGGACTAAGCCATTTCATGTACATGTGGATGCATCTGGCATCGCACTAGGGGTTGTCTTAACGCAACCAGGAGAAGGGGATATTGATCATCCTATCGCATACTCCAGTAGAAAGCTATCCACAGTAGAAAAGAACTACACCATGATAGAAAGAGAAGGCTTAGCTATGGTGTATGCACTATAGAAGTTCAGGCACTACCTATTGGGTGCCTCGTTCAAGATGTTTACTGACCATTCCGCATTGAAGTATCTGGTCAATAAGCCAGTGTTAGGGGGGAGAATCTACAGATGGTTACTCCTCTTTTAGGGGTATGATTTTGAAATCATTGTGAAACCAGGTATATTGAATGCTGGACCTGATCATCTATCGCGGATAGACTCAGGAGAAGAGCCAACTAACCTAGAGGACAATTTTCCAGACGCGCAGTTGTTTTCTATCTAGATCGCAGATGACTACTATGCTGATATTATTCACTTTCTCACTACAGGATTGGCACCTGATGAGTTTACTAAGCAGCAAGCGAAGCAGTTGGTTGTTAAAGCAGTATATTTCACCCTGATCACAGGACACCTATACAAGCTAGGACCGAATGAAGTTTTGCGCAGATGTGTGATGCCGCATGAAAAAGATGCTATTATCAGAGAGGCACATTCAGGAACTACAAGAGGTCATTTCACAGGAAAGCCGACTGCGTAAAAAATCCTAGATTCAGGATTATGGTGGCCTACGTTGCATAAGGACACCAAGGACTTTTGCAGATGTTGCGATATCTGCCAGAGGGTAGGAAAACCCTCACGACGTGATGAAATGCCGTTGCGACCGCATGTTACGCTGCGTGCATTTGACAAGTGGGATATATACTTTGTGGGTCCTATCAACCCACCAAGAAAGCGCACTGGTGTGAGATATGTTATCACCGGGACAGAGTACCTCACCAGATGGGTGGAGGCCAAAGCAGTAAGAAATTGTGATGCTGCTATAGCCGCACAGTTCCTTTTTGAGAACATCATCAGTAGATTTGGCTACCCCGTAATTTTGATGAGTGATCAAGGCACACATTTCTTGAACCACACCATTGAGGCCTTGACAGAAGAATTCCAGATTCAGCACCACAAGAGCACTCCCTACCACTCACAGGCTAATGGTACGGTGGAGGCCTTTAATAAGATTTTAGAAAACGCTCTTACTAAGATCTGCAACAGCCAAAGGAATGATTGGGACCTCAGAGTTAACGCTGTATTATGGGCGTATAGGACCACATGCAAGAAACTTACAGAACACACACCTTTCAGCTTGGTGTATGGACAGGAGGCTGTTATGCCTATGGAGTATATTCTTCCCAGTTTAAGAATCGCTCAGATTACCGGGATGACTGATACAGACACAGTGGAGGAAAGGCTAGCAAAGCTACTTGCCTTAGAGGAAGAAAAAGGAGATGAACCGCTTGCAGCAGGAAGCCCAGCGATTAAGAACAAAGGAGATACACATCAATGACCTGCTTCAACCCTACCAGGAGCAAATCACTGAGTTAGTCGATACAGTTGAGCAGAAAGTGAGGGAGTTCACTACCACCAGAGAGGAAACTGACACAACAGAAGATGCCAGTATTAGTCAATCTTTGCTTGACTCAGCACGAGAGCATGTCGCAGCGATGCAGGATGAAGTTGCAGGACTTCGCGATAAGTTGCAACAGAATTTGCAGGAAGCCAAGGAGAAACTACAGTAGGAGAATCCCACTGGTAGTGGCTCGGGGATGAGCCACAAGTAAGTGTTAGGGGACTGTTGGAGTAGGGTCCCGCAGCTACAGAAGAAGCTGTTATTTTGATGAACAAACAATTTTGGTGGAGATATAAGAGGCAGAGCTACGGCACTGTAACATGTTTCTAGCTACAGATCAGAGCCAGAAACCATGATGTAGAAGACAGAGAATTCAAGGAAGATGACGGTACCTGAGCGGCCGAGAAGAGAGAGCTCACCCACTACATTGAAGGCAGCGGTGGAAGACAGGAGGGTTCAGCTACCCTCATAAAGAAAAAGGAGCAACGAGGCCGAGGTATTGAAGACAAAGGACAGCCAGGGAAGCAGCACTAGTACCCATGGTCAGCGCTGGGAAGCATGGAAGACTGCAGGAAGCTGTGGTGAAGGGAAGCGGTGCATAGTACCCATGGTCAGCATCGAGAAGCATGGAAGACTGCAGAGAGCTGTGGTGTGACGGATAGTGGCTAGCTCAAATTACAAATACGCCGACTGTCACTAGTTAGGGTTTGGGTTACTGTTGGGACAGGCCCACAGTGTTGTAATGGCGAGACCTTTGGGCCACCTATAAAGGGATGTATTTTGTATTGTAAAAGGTTGGAATTTTGGGCATTTTAGGCCGTCCAGCTAGTCAGATCATCAGTAGTATGTTAGCTTACTGTTATTTTGTATTGTAACAATCTGCAGGGATTGACAGAGAGGGAAGAGTATATTGTAGGAGAGACGATATAGAGATAGAAAAGACATCTAGGAGAGAAGGGCTCCAGGCTGTGTGCGGAGTTACCCAGAAGATCTCAAGCTGCATATGCAGTGCAGCAAAACTGTGTTTACCTTCCCCTGAGCTATAATAGAAACACAGTTCTGTGGATGTAACTTCCATCCTGGAGGTGAACCACGTTAAAATCAAGTGTTATGCGATTGATTCATGTGTTGTGTTTATTTGTTGCATCTGTTAGTTGTTATATGAGTCTTGTTTACAGTTGAATGTATGAATTCGTCGTTCAGTTCATAGTAATATAGAAGGATAACATAAGTTGAAGTGTTGGCATGTTGTATGCGGGTTCATTTATGATTTGCTTGAACAGTCACTAGTCGCAGTGTTAAACAGTCTGGTATGTTGAGTCCCACAAGTCGATACGAACAAATCTAAGTGCACTGAGCCGCAGGAGTAGGATATCGTAGAGAGGTGATACTGCACCGGCAGAGGAGCTGCGGTGTGTGATACCGTAGGTTAAGGACTTAGCGTTGGAGAGGAAGTTACGTGTCGCCTGGTGCGTGGTGAGGCGACAAGGCTGGGGTCATCGCGGGTCAGTGGAAGTTACGTGACGCGGAAAGGGACCGCGCAACAGGAAGAGAGAGATCTCGCGGTCAGAAGAGCCGCGAGTCGAGGAGATCGCGCAACGCTAGCAGAAGGGTCGTACGACGCACAGAGAAAGAGGCCTCGCGGCTAGCAGAGCTGAGAGTCGCAAGTAGGATGCCACAGAACCTGGTCCAAGATGCTTGAGTCCTTGGACAACCCATTAGAATGACTTCGGGTGAGACTTCAGGCCGCCTCGCGGTCTGTCGCCGAAAGGGCCAGTGAGCTAGGGGTGTTGTTGGTTAAACATAGTAAACCCGGTTCTGCCCATGATAGCCAACAGTGGTTTCCTAGCTCAATCGGGCTTATCAGGTATGAAATCCTATTTTATTACGTCAGTTCATGAAAATTCATTTATTGGAAAGACATTTTGAGTTTATTACATTCAATCATATTCCATGTTGGAGCAGAGTCCCGCAGCTACAGAAGAAGCTTCCAGTTTAGCGGATAGACAGTTTTAGCAGAGAGAAGATAAGGTAGAGCTACGACGCCATAGCATGTTTCTAGCTGCAGATCAGAGCCAGAAACCATGACTGTTGGGGCAGAAAAGTCAAAGGAGATGACGGTACCTGAGCGGCCGAGAAGAAAGAGCTCACCAACTGCATTGAAGGCAGTGGCGGAAGATAGGAGGGCTCAGCTACCCTCATAAAGGAGAAGAAGCAACAAGGCCGAGGTATTGAAGACGAAGGACAGAAACAGGGAAGCGGTGCACAGTACCCATGATCAGCGCCGGGAAGCATGGAAGACCGCAGAGAGCTGTGGTGTGACAAAAAGCGGCCACCTTAAGTACAGATAGGCCGACTGTCACTAGTTAGGGTTTTGGGTTACTGTTGGGACAGGCCCACAGTGTTGTAATGGCGAGACCTTCGGGCCGCCTATAAAGGGATGTATTTTTGTATTGTAAAGGGTTGGTTGGTTGGTTGGACAATTGTATAAGGTTAGACAATAGTTGGTCAGTTGTATAGGAGCCAAGCTCTAGTTCTGCTATTAGCTGTAGTTATCTTACTGTAACCAGCAGCTGGCTCATTGAGCATGCATGTAACGATCCGCAGGGATCGACAGAGAGGGAAGAGTATATTGTAAGAGGTGCAATATATAGAAGAGAAGAGATCTAAGAGAGAAGGGCTCCAGGCTGTGTGCGGAGTTACCTAGAAGATCTTGAGCTGCATATGCGGGGCAGCAAAACTGTGTTTACCTTCCCCTGAGCTATAATAGAAACACAGTTCTATGGACGTAACTTCCATCCTGGAGGTGAACCACGTTAAAATCAAGTGTTGTGTGATTGATTTATGTGTTGTGTTTATCTATTGCATGTATCAGTTATTTCATGAACCTTGTTTACAGTTATTGTATGTATGCGTTATTGAGTTTACAGCACTATAGAAATGATTGCAAGTTGAAATATATAAGAACTTTGTATAAAAGTCTACCTATGTTTGAGTTCTTATAATTAAGAGTCGCAGAGGTAAGCAGCCTTGTACGTTGAGCCCCATAAGTTGGAGCAAGTAGCACTAAGTACGCGGAGCCGCAGTAATAGGATATCGCAGGGAGGTGATATCGCACCAGCAGAGAAGTTGCGGTGTGCTGCAGTTGAGGATCTAGCGTAGGAGGGAGTTCCGTGTGGGCCGAGGCGCAGCGATGCGATAAGGGTTGGATTCATCACGAGTAAGAGGAAGTGCGCATCGTGCAGAGAGAAATATCGCAGGCTAGAAGAGCTGTGAGACACCCAGGCCGCCACAGAACCTGGTCGGAGACACTTGAGTCTTTGGCCAACCCATTAGAATCACTTCGAGTGAGACTTTAGGCTGCCCTGCGGTCTGTCGTCGAAAGGGCCAGTGAGCTAGGGGTGTTGTTGGTTAAATACAATAAACCCGGGTTTGCCCAGCAACCAACAAATGGTTCCATTGCCGGTTTTGAACAAACTGAGCATTAATGTTCTGGTGGCGGCCTACTAGAGACGAACTCAATGAGTGGGTTTGTTCTAAGGAGAAATATTTTGCCAAACAAGAGAACAAGAGTCCTAGACTGAGTACAGAGGCCTGGTTACAAAAACATATCGTTACAGACCTGCATGCGATATTTTTTGCAACCTTTGGAAATGAGCTTGACGAATGGTTATCAAAGTTGACTGATACAAGCATATTCAAGAAGAAAAGAAACATTATCTGGACATTGGAGCTGATTCAGACCGTGAAGAACCTTGATAATCCCATTACGAGAGCAGTAGACTTCTGGCTTGCGAGTGTGCTAGAAGGCTTCGTCACAGAGTTTGGAGTTGAACAAAGAAAAAGCTTCAGCAAGGCTGAGCACTACTTCTTCAAAGGATATCGCGGTAAGTACCTAAAATCTTTAAACTTGTCCATTAAGATGTTATTATATGAAAAAGGAACAATGGACCTAGTTTGAGACGAATAAGTAAAGATAGTAATGTCACAAGAGTTTCAAAGTGATTTTGATGACATTGGACGAACACGTAGTGGAAAGAAATATAAAGTAGATTTCAGATCTCCCATATTTGAAGACAGTTCAGATAATACGAGACAACAGAGTCACAGTACCACAGAAGGAACAGAGGGGGGTATCCCTTACCACCCTTACACCCCACAGAAACAGACCGGGACTCAGAACAATCCCGTAGGAACTCCATCCAGTAGCTCGCAGACAGTGCCTACCACCGCTACATCACCTCCAACTACACCGTCGAGTGGTAGTAACACAACAAATCAACATCCACCACGTAGAAATAGAATGGGAGATGATATGAAACTACCTATCTTTAAGGGTACAGGGGCAGAGGACCTGGAGCAGCATTGGTTTCTCTGTGAATCCATGTGGACCATTAAAACCATCAATGACGATAATATTAAACTTGTACAGTTGGTCACCACACTAAGAGATCGAGCCTTAACATGGTATATGAAGTATACCACAGTACCCAGAACACTTGTCCAGATCAAGACCACCATGATTAAAGAGTTTAAGAAACCTAATTCTGAGTCACAGTGCATTACAGAGCTCAAGGACATCAAACAGTTACCTACAGAGTCAGTGTGGGACTTTGATCAGAAATTCAAAGCCCTTATAGACCAAGTCATCTTTGAGTTTGCGCCAAAGCAGCATAAGGAATGGTTTATTGCAGCGCTGCTCCCTCACATCAAACTACCGTTAATGCAACAAAAACTCCAGACGCAGGATGACGTGTTGGAGATGGCGATGAAACTAGAGGCTTCACCTCTAGCGGAAACCAGCACAGGCATGACAAATCTACAAAACCAGTTGGCTAATCTCACGTTACAGTTGCATGAGCTTAAGAAAGGGAAAGAGGTTGCGCCAAACATATGGTGCATAAGGTGTAAAGCACAAGCCCATACTAAAGACAACTATCTAGTCTTTGTAGAATATCTAGCAACAGGGGCTCCTGACCCGTTACCACAGACCCACGGGTCGTGGTGTGAAATATGCAAAACACGAGGACATCTACCTCAGCAGTGCCCTCTACTTCATAAGTACGTGCAGACACCTAAGAACTTATACTGCGTCTTCCGCAAGTCTGTAGGCCATAACGAACACAATTGCCGAGCCTATGATCTCATGGTCGGGAGCAAGCAAGACATGTGCAGAGTCCAATCAGAAACACAGGGTCCAGCAGCAGGACCACAGCATGATCCGGATTATGGTGGCTGTGGAGGAGGATTTAGAGGACGAGGACATGGAGTAGGCTTTGGCCGTGGAGAAGGCTTTGGTCGTGGTCACGAACCAGTCACTTGCTACAAATGTGGAGTTGTAGGACACTATTCTAGGGACTGTCAGAGCCCTACCACCACTTGTAATTATTGTAAATCTTATGATCATACTATAGAGGAATGTCCTACCTTGATAGCTAAGATCAGGGAACCTAAGCCAGCAGTACACCAGAACATCCAGCTTATTGCTGCTGAGTAGGAAGAGCCAGAACCAAGAGTCAACATTGTGACTTGCAGTGGTGTTTCCACCAATGGGATTTCGCAGGATATTGAAGAGAACACAGGTTAGGAGTGGGTGCACAGAGCTCCTAACAAAGCAACACCAATTGACCTGCAGAAGAATAAATAGACATTTTAGGAAGCTAAGAATTTCTTTGATGACCCTATGCAATCAGGATCGCAGGTACCGTCGCCTAGAGGTGTACTGCAGCAAGCACCTTGTGGCATTAGCCCTGTATAGATATCGCAGGCTACCACATCAAGCACATGCGACGAGGACGAGATGAAATGAAGTGTACAATCCTTCCTGCGGAGTTGTTTAAAACTCGTGAGAAATGAGCAAGCTATCGGAGAACTTCAGCGCATCATAGATCAGTGTCAGCCATCTTCTTCCGTGAGCAGTACACAGCGTGCTGTTCATAATATTACGGGACATACAAGAACAGGAAGAGAGACGTGACTCACAGCACAGGTTGGAGAATTCGAAATGGATGAGGTGATCCTAGATCTAGGATCAGACGTAAATGTTCTGACTAAGCAGACATGGAAACAGATGGGTAGCCCTAAGTTAGTCAGATCGCCTATCCATCTGAGATTAGCTAATCAGCAGTGGGTATCACCCTTGGGTCGATTATCGCAGGTGCCAGTTGACATTGATGGAGTTCACGGCTTTGCGGACTTTGAAGTTATAGAAATCATTGGCGATAGTAGACCATATCCAACACTACTAGGCATTGATTGGGTGATCGGTAACATGGTCGTTATCGACCTAAAGAGAAGACAAATGACCTTTGAGGACGCACAGATCCGGGTCATTGCACCATTGGATCCTTTTCAAGGACCTAGATATATTGAACCTATCCGAGCAGAGGAAGAGGCACGTAACATAGAAAGTCCCTATCAGATGACTGTGAACCAGAGCGACTACATCAACCCAACCGTAGAAGGGAACATTAGTTGGCGATGCAACAGCTCATGCGCATCAGATTCAGATGTTCATCTAGAGAACTGGTAGACCAGACTTCACGAAGTCTTAGCGCGCAGATGCGCGTACTTGACTAAGTCACTGCGATGGATTGGCGCAGAGATCAATGAGATTCCATTGTTTCAGGGTCTAATGGATATCCAGGACTTTCTCAAGCAGTTTGAACAACAAATTCCTCACGAGCAGAGGATCACAGCTATGGACCTAGCAGTACGAGCCACATCTACAAGATGGTGGTATGCACATAAAGAGAATATCGCATCATGGGATGATATTAAGAGACTAATGGCGATCATATTTTCTATCGACCGAGAGTATGTCCAGTAGAAATATACAGGAGAAAGTGACCCGAGGTCACATATTCAGACATGTGAACATAATTGGTTGGACATTCCCAAGGATGAATGGGTCCACCGATTCATTCACACTTTGGACACAGTTCCAAGGAACTGGTACATAGAGAATGAAGTGCGCAAGGGAACAACTACATGGCCACTTATGATAGACAACTTTCTACTCACCTTCGCTTTTGAATCTGAGTACCCAAGTGTTGAACAGGCCCTAGATATAATAAAGATCAAGATATTTGAGGATTGTACCTTATCAGTACAGACTCAGCCTGAGTGGGCCATCCAACTAAAAGATGTGCTTGAGTGCTATAACTTTGGAGTAGAACCAGAAGATGAGGATGAGGATCCTCGCAACACCAACATTCCGGAGTCAGAAGGGACTCGCGATGTTGAGGGACCACAGTTCGAAATTCCAGCAATCATAGAGCCCATCAAGATTAAAAAGATCAATATTGGCACAGACACAGAACCAAAGTTTGCCTCTATTGGAGACTATTGGAACGATGAAACAGTCGGACAGATTGCAGACTTGCTACATGACTATCAGGACCTATTTCCCACCAAGTTCACAGAGATGAAGGGAATAGTCGGAGACCTAGGAGTAATGAGGATACCATTGAAGGAGGATGCTCGACCAGTCAAGCAGCATCCATATAGATTAAATCCACGCTACAAAGAAAAAGTTAAGGATGAGATTGATAGCAGGCATCATCGAGCCCGTAGAAGAGAGCGAATGGGTTAGTCCCATGGTCGTACAAGAAAAGAAAACTAAAGGAGACATCAGGATTTGTGTCGATCTGCGTAAACTCAACGATGCATCGCTTCATGATCCATTTCCGACACCGTTCACTGATGAGGTACTAGACAATGTCGGAGGACAGGAGGTCTACTCCTTCACTGATGGCTATTCAGGCTATCACCAGATCAGAATCCACCCAGAAGATCAACATAAGACCACGTTTGCAACAGAATGGGGCTCATTCCAGTATACGGTAATGCCCTTTGGTCTTAAGAATGCACCAGCTATCTTTTCTAGAGTAGTAGTTGTTATGTTTAAAGAATACATCCATAAATTCCTAGAAGTTTATTTCGATTATTGGACTGTATTTGGATTAATTGACAAGCACATAGGATATTTAAGACTGATGTTAGAGAAATGTAGGCAGTACCAGATTTCTCTGAACTTGAAAAAATGTATATTTTGTGCGCCATTTGGTATTTTGTTGGGTCACATTGTTTGCAGACAAGGCTTGATGGTAGATCCCGCAAAAATTGCCATCATCATAAATATTCCAGCACCCAACTTAGTCAAACAATTGAGAATAGTACTTGGTCATACCGAGTACTACAGAAAATTCATCAAGGGATACACAAAGATCACAGCACCAATGGAGAAATTGTTAAAGAAAGATATAAAATTCCTATGGAATGAGGAATGCCAGCAGAGTCTAGACACACTTAAAGAGAAGATGGTTACAGCAGCCATCTTAGTATTTCCATACTGGACTAAGCCATTTCATGTACATGTGGATGCATCAGGCATCGCACTAGGGGTTGTTTTAACGCAACCAGGAGAAGGGGATATTGATCATCCTATCGCATACTCCAGCAGAAAAGAACTACACCACGACAGAAAGAGAAGGCTTAGCTATGGTGTACGCGTTGCAGAAGTTCAAGCACTACCTATTGGGTGCCTCATTCAATATGTTTACTGACCATTCCACATTGAAGTATCTGTTCAATAAGCTAGTCTTAGGGGGAGAATCTGCAAATGGTTACTCCTCTTTCAGGAGTATGATTTTGAAATCATTGTGAAACCAGGAAGATTAAACGCCGGACCTGATCATCTGTCGAGGATAGACTCAGGAGAATAACCGAGTAACCTAGAGGACAATTTGCCAGATGCACAGTTGTTTTCTATCCAGATCACAGATGACTACTATGCTGATATCATTCACTTTCTCACTACAAGATTAGCACCTGATGAGTTACTAAGCATCAAAAGAAGTAGTTAGTTGTTAAAGAAACAGACTTCACCCTGATCACAGGACAATTATACAAGCTAGGTCTAGATGAATTCCTGCGCAGATGTGTGATGCCGCATGAAAAAGACGCTATCATTAGAGAGGCACATTCAGGAACCGCAGGAGGTCATTTCGCAGGAAATCCGACTGCACAGAAAATCCTAGCTGCAGGATTATGGTGGCCTACGTTGCACAAGGACACTAAGGAATTTTGCAGATGCTGCGATATCTGCCAGTGGGTAGGAAAACCCTCGCGACAAGATGAAATGCCGCTGCAACTGCAGGTTATGCTGCACGCATTTGACAAGTGGGCTATAGACTTTGTGGGTCCTATCAACCCACCAGGAAAATGCACTAGTGCGAGATATATCATCACTGGCACAGAGTACCTCACCAGGTGGGCAGAGGTCAAAGCAGTAAGAAATTGTGATGCTGCTACAGCCGCACAGTTTCTTTTTGAAAACATCATCAGTAGATTTGGATGCCCAGTAGTTTTGATGAGCGATCAAGGTACACACTTATTAAAGCACACTATTGAGGCCTTGACGGAAGAATTTCAGATTCAGCACCATAAGAGCACTCCCTACCACCCACAGGCTAATGGTATGGTGGAGGCCTTTAACAAGATTTTAGAAAACACTCTTACAAAAATCTGCAACAGCCAAAGAAATGATTGGGACCTCAGAGTTAATGTTGTATTATGGGTGTATAGGACCACATGCAAGAAACTTACAGGACATACAGCTTTCAGTTTGGTGTATGGAAAGGAGGCTGTTATGCCCATGGAGTATATTCTTCCCAGTTTAAGAATCGCTTAGATCATCGGGATGGCTGATACAAGCATAGTGGATGAAAGGCTAGCACAGCTGCTTGCCTTAGAGGAAGACAGATTCATCGCCGGCTTCCATTAGAAAGTGCAGAAGGCACGAGAAAAATATTGGCATGACAGACACATTAAGAGTAAGACCTTTCAGTTTGGAGACCTAGTACTCCTCTACGACAGTAAATTTATTAAGTTTCCAGGGAAGTTCAAGACGCATTGGCTGGGGCCATATCAGATACAGCAAGTAACAGAGGGAGGTGTCGTTCAGCTCAGCAAACTGGATGGGGATATTCTTCCCACACTGATTAATGGAAATAGGCTCAAGATATATAGTGATAGCCACTCCACCCCTCAGCCCTAGCCTAGATAGCTTACGCGCGTGCAGATGTCTAGTGTAGTTGAAAGGAGGCATCGCACCAGGAACTAGTCTACACTGACAATTATTCAAAGTATGAGGAATCACATAAGGACGGTTCATTTTGCGCAAGTCATCAGTGGCTTGTGGGAAAAGAAAAAAAAAATTGTTTTGAGCAGAGGATGCGGTGTTGCATCGCAGCAAGGCGATGTCTCTCCGTGCCACGTACCCACTTTCGCAAAAGAAACAGAGGGATAGTCAAGTCGCCTTCTGACAGGCAGTTAATGAAGAAATGACCGGTATATCTTACCGTGGATTTGGTAGCAGTGTAATAAATTTTTATAGATTTGGTAAATATTCAATGAGACCGACGCCTGTGCACACACACTTCGAGGGAAATTTGATCGGATTTCAGCATTTATTGAGGATCGGATGACAGGAGTGGTCTCATCCAAGCAATTAATATGACCGACGGGATCAGTCTAGATGACTGTTGCGTCCGGGATTATTGTCTTCGCCATAAAATCAGAAATCATTCATTCGGGAGGGTTACATTTGCAAGAATTCAAGAGCCGAGAGTTATAGAGTGCATCAATCAGTCTCCCTGTGCGTAGCTAATTCCGTTACAAAGTGCTGTGATTTCCAGAAATTGCAACCATTTCACATCCAGCGTTTTACACCGAGTGGGTTCTATCCGAGGAGGAACCTTTAGAAGACATGCTGAGACGTTTCGACTTTGGTGGCCGTATGTCCGCTATGACGATGCCGCCCAGGGTTGTGAAATTAGGAATATCACAGGTAAGACAATTTCCAAGGATGAGGAGTCAAGCACAGGATGTAGAAGATGTCATCAAAATCTCTGCTGAAGAGAAGAAGAAAGCCGAGCTGATCACTGAAGATAAGAAAGCAGAGCGGCGGAATGATGAGAAGAAATCTCCCACTAGGAAGAAAGTAAAAATGAGAAAAGGAAAGCAACGGGAGAAGGAATATGACCTATCTCATCAGCTAAGAGAAGAACAAGAGGTTCCAAAGGTCAGGAATGAAAATATGCAGAACCCAAGTAGCGTAAATACCTGGAGCGAGTTCCTGAGAAGAAAAGTGAAAGGGAAAACAAACCGAACAAGTAGAACTTCAAGATGCAGACAAAGGCTTGTTCTCAGAATGGAATTCCTGGTTTGTATACCTTTCGTATAAGTAGGCTCCAGACTGAATGAAATGTTTGAGAAGGCTGGAAGATACATATTTTCCTTGTGATAAAAGTTCTAACCTAGATAAAAAGGAAAGGATATATGTGGAAGACTTCTCAAGACCTGGAGATCCTTAAAAGGTCTCAGGAGTGACGAGAGAGAGACCATAACTAGGGCAGGAAAGATAGGAGAGCCCAACAAAATAAGTTATAGAAACCAACAAGAGAGTGTCGCAGCGATGCAGAATGAGGTTGCAGGACTTCGGGATAAGTTTCAATGGACTTCGCAGGAAGCCAAGGAGAAGCTACAGCAGGAGAAGTCCACTGGTAGTGGCTCGGGGACGAGCTACAAGTAAGTGTTAGGGGACTGTTGGAGCAGAGTCCTGCAGCTATAGAAGAATCTGCTAGTTTAGCGGATAGACAGTTTTGGCGGAGAGAAGATAAGGTAGAGCTACGATGTCGTAGCATGTTTCCAGCTGCAGATCAGAGCCGGAAACCATGACTGTTGGGGCAGAAATGTCAAAGGAGACGACGGTACCTGAGTGGCTGAGAAGAAAGAGCTCACCCACTACATTAAAGGCAGCGGCGGAAGACAGGAGGGCTCAGCTAACCTCATAAAGGAGAAGAAGCAACGAGGCCAAGGTATTGAAGACGAAGGATAGAAACAGGGAAGCGGTGCACAGTACCCATGATCACTACCGGGAAGCATGGAAGACCGCAGAGAGCTGTGGTGTGATGGAAAGCGGCCACCTTAAGTATAGATAGGCCGACTATCACTAGTTAGGGTTTTGGGTTACTGTTGGGACAGGCCCACAGTGTTGTAATGGCGAGACATTTGGACCACCTATAAAGGGATGTATTTTTGTATTGTAAAGGGTTGGTTGGTTGGTTGGACAATTGTATAAGGTTAGACAATAGTTGGTCAGTTGTATAGGAGCCAAGCTCTGGTTTTGCTATTAGCTCTAGTTATCTTACTGTAACCAGTAGCTGGCTCATTGAGCGTGCATGTAACGATCCGCATGGATCGACAGAGAGGGAAGAGTATATTGTAAGAGGTGCAATATATAGAAGAGAAGAGATCTAAGAGAGAAGGGCTCCAAGTTGTGTGTGGAGTTACCCAGAAGATCTCGAGCTGCATATACGGGGCAGCAGAACTGTGTTTACCTTCCCCTGAGCTGTAATAGAAACACAGTTCTGTGGACGTAACTTCCATCCTGGAGGTGAACCACGTTAAAATCGAGTGTTGTGTGATTGATTTATGTGTTGTGTTTATCTGTTGCATGTATCAGTTATTTCATGAACCTTGTTTACAGTTATTATATGTATGCATTATTCAGTTTATAGCACTGAAGAAATAATTGCAAGTTGAAATATATAAGAACTTTGTATAAAGTCTACCTATGTTTCAGTTCTTATAATTAAGAGTCACAGAGGTAAGTAGCCTTATACGTTGAGCCCCGTAAGTCAGAGCAAGTAGCACTAAGTACATGGAGCCGCAGTAATAGGATATCGTAGGGAGGTGATATCGCACCAGCAGAGAAGCTGCGGTGTGCTGCGGTTGAGGATCTAGCGTAGGAGAGAGTTGCGTGTGGTCCGAGGCGCGGCGATGCTATAAGGGTTGGAGTCATCGTGAGTAAGAGGAAGTGCGCATCGCACAGAGAGAAATCTCGCAGGCTAAAAGAGCTGCGAGACACCAAGGCTGCCACAGAACCTGGTCGGAGACACTTGAGTCTTTGGCAAACCCATTGTAATCACTTCAGGTGAGACTTCAAGCCGCGCTGCGGTCTGTCGCTGAAAGGGCCAGTGAGCTAGGGGTGTTGTTGGTTAAATACAGTAAACCCGGGTCTGCCCAGCAACCAACATTCAACGAAATCAGAATTCATTGACTGATGCATATGCTAATTACATTTTAGATTGGCATCTCACACACATTTTATAAAGATATACAGCAAACATATGACAAACATTTGTAAATAAACTCACAACAAACAACAACAATATATATATATATATATATATATATAATATATCTGTCCATAGATAGGTCAATTCTGATCCTCAGATCCCGTCATATACAAAATATACAAAAATATGGATCATAGTCCATCAAAATGTCCTAGATCTACGCAGGACCACCTTGGTCACTAGGACCACATTGGTCCCCATGGTCCCTCTGCACCCTGGCTTCCTCAGCCTCCTCGACTTCGGTAGCCTCCACCGCCTCTATATATACAAGCACCGCTCTGACCACTCGCCTGAATAGACGTAGCTAGACCGGTGGAACTCCAACTACAAACTCCTGCATGGCAGTCGGGATATGCTCTATCCGCAAGGTAGGTACTCTTTGGGTAAGCCTGGCCAGCTTCCCCTCTAGAACTCTGATCAGTCCTGGGTCTTTGCCTATGACAGGACGAACAAACATGCGTGGGTGCCCTTCAGGGTGGACCGGTCCAATGTCTGCATTTTGATACATTTATAGGATTAAGACTTGTACATATGTATATATCTATCATTTTAAAATTCATAAAAATTTGAAAAATGATAAAACTTAAAAATTATTTACCTAGCTCTTCCCATGCTCCTCCCGGAGGGAGGACAAGGTCTGGGTCACCTCGAAAGTCCATACCGGCATATGGAAACTGCTCACATCTATATAGTTCTAGACACTTAAGGGGTCACCGCCCCTGCCAGTTCCCTCTAAGTTAACCGGTGCTCCTCGACGTGACAGACTGGTTATGAAATACATGTCCTCAGTAGTAATCTCCAAGGTTTCACCCTGAAGGTTGAACATCCCCAAATCATGATCCCAATAATTTACCATGAACTCAAGTATGCGGACATTGGCCCGCATGGGTGATGTGCAAAAGAATTTTAGTAGCCCACTTGTTCACAATGCATGTATAGTGGGTACACTTTGGAGCACTGCTTGGTCCATTATTTCATGCTCCCTTTCCCTCCATTCCAAAACCATCTTTTCACCTAGAAAAACAAGTATTTTGATTCAGTAATTTCATATAAAAATTCAAAATTTTTTGACTATCTTTAGCCTTTTGTCCTTCACGCAGCACATGCGACTGTCTAGTTAGACATGTCGCGTACTGTACGCGACTGTCTATATAGGCAACTCGCGTACAGAACGCATGTACGCGAGTCTTCACACCGTCAACCCACGTATGTGCCGTGCCATCTTTAGGATGCTTTTACTAATGGAATTAAGACTCAAAATTCATAATTGCTTGGATCAAAATGAAGAGATCAGGGTGTAGGCTTACCTGCAACTTGCGGAATTCGATTTCATCGGTTCAAATGTCCACAATGATCGAACAAAGGTAGAAGGACAAACTTGCTTTTTATGGCTCAAAGTTTCAAATGGTGAGTTTTGTTTTGATTTTGAACTATTTATAGAAATTATATTTCTTTAAGTGGGTCTTTTTCTATAGTTTTAAAATTCATTCAACTAATACCATATTTCTTTGTGCTTTGGAACAGGTTTTTCACTATTATAAAGTGTTGTTGCTCCAATAGGGTGGTTTTGTTATTTCCAATACATTTTTGGCACCTTTATTCAATCCACATTAACCTTAGCAATCAACCTTTTTCCACGGACTATGGTATTATTAACCATTAGTTCCCTATTTTTTACCATTGTTCTTCCGTGGATAGGACCCTTTTTCGTGAGTATCCTTCTTCTAAGCCTATGTTGTCCTTTGGTGCTCATACCGCAACTGTTTCAGGTTCAGGGGTATCCTCTTAGCTATTTTTCACGCCAAATAGAGCTTCTTTTGAATCTCTTTTTACAAGCTATCCCTTTATAGGACTCCCCGCCCTTATGGAGTTTCTTTAGGCCCAGGTCCGACTCCTTCAAAACAGACTTGACTGCCGAGTTAACTCGTCCGTTCAAGCTCGTTAAGAATATGTGAACGAGCATCTGCATTGGTGGTAGGTTATCTCTTTCTCGGACCATGCGGAATAATACGAGAAAGGATAGCTCTCTTTTCTTTTTGAATTGAGAAGAGTATTCTTAGGTATAGGTTTATCACTTTTCCGGACCTGAGGGACTAAATTTACGGAAAAGGAACACCCGGTTTGAGCTTAGTTTTCTCTTTTTCGTGCTTTGGACCTAAACATGAAAAAAATTCCGAGTGTATTTTGTGTCTTTGTCATGCTCGTTAAACACTTAAGAACAAAGCAACGAGTTTATTGTTGTAAGCCCCATTTCTCGTAACCAAATGGATCTTTTCGAGTGATCTTGCTTTCCTTCACACTCGTAAAACTCAAGCTATTTTATGTTGTTTTGGAAGGAGCGTTGGGTAGGTGGTAATTTAACCTTTTTCAGACCTCCCTAACTAAGTATGAAAAAGGTTTACCTTTTCTTCTATGGAAGTTAAGAGAGTTCTTCTGTGGTATGTTTTATACTTTTTCGGCCTTAGGAGACTAAATTGGACGAAAAAGGACCCCCCTGGAGTCTTCTTTGGAGTTTTCAGACTCTCGAAATGTGAAAACACCAACTGAGCATGTACTAGTTCGGGCTCATTAAATCCACGAATCAGTGACACTATCAAGCATTATTTTCCCATCTCTTCAAGCTTGTTAAAAAATGAAGAGGGATTCGAGTTAACTTTCCTGGACTCATTAAAACTTAACAAGGAAGGTAAGGAAGAAGTTTTCTCTTGTTTTCAGTAATGGTAGCCTATCCTCCTTGAACATAGCACTCTTTGTTTTTTTCGATATCCATGTCTCAGTGATTACTTTTCCATTCAGCTATTACTTTGAGTTTCTTACTCCTCTTCTTGTCCGTTATACCTGGGGAATCTGATCATGTCTCCTACATGGAATATAGGTCTAGTTGTTCTATCTATATGTTATACGTTGCCTTGGGTCATCTCTGTGTTGTGCTCATTGTTCAAGTACTTTACCCAATGTTTGATCTATAGCCTGATCCCATCATTGTTATATCTGTTATCTATTGTGTCTCCCTTCTTTCGCCCAGTTCCTAGTCACTCTTGTGATCCGTTGGAGCATCTATTACCTTCCTTATCACAGCATGGTTCCGTTTCATTATTTCCTGATGACGAAGACCTAGAGTTTTGACATTTGTACCTCAGGATTCACTTTCATAATCGGTGAATTCCTTTGCTTCAGATGTCGATTATCACCTATTGATTGACAAAATGTTGAATCCTTTCCATGTTCGACTTCAGCTTACCCTTATTCACATGGCTTGGGTTGTACTAGTTCTTTGGGATTATTTATGAAGACCTTAGTTCCTCACCTATGGACTAAGTTGCGCAAGATTATGTTCTATTCATCTACACAGCTTCCAGATCTTTGAAGACTCATCATGATTGTATATTGTGGCTTCGATCCACCTTTGTAATATACGTGGTTTCATACCTGTATCATATGATGTACTCGAATATTGTAAAGGATCTAGTGTTCCAGTAAATTGAACATAGCCTCCTCAGATATGACTTTGTATATGACATTACTATGTATTTGTTTCAGGTACTCTCTCTGCTCCATTGGATTTCTGAGTTCTCCAAAGATAAATATTATAATGTATTTCAGCCATCATTTCCCTCTGACCTCACACATGAGGGGGCATCTGTTATCCACCTGAATGGCACCTCTCCGTCCGAGTGTCGACATTCACTATGTTGGCACACAAAAGGACATTTATGGATTGAGGGTTGCCCAAAACACTATAGATGGGCTTATTATGAACTACATTTATCATCCATCCAGCTGGTTATTTTTACTTTTAAGTATGTCAAGTCCTGTATGCGACTCTTCTTATATGCAACTCGCATGTTGTACGTGAGTGTCGGTTATTGCATCTCGCGTACAGATTTGTATGCGGATAACCCTTAGAGAAACTCGCGTGTCATACGCGAGTTGCCAGTATTGATACCCGCGTACACCTTCCTTTGAAATTAAAAATAAAAAATCGCGATTACTTGAGATTAGTTAAGCCCTTAATCTTAATCACCTTAACTGTCTCAACCTCCTCAACCTTCGAAACTACCTTATTTCACCAAGTATAAATACAGGCCTTGGGGGGGGTGTTAATCACATACACTTGGAGAGCAAAGTTATGCTGGTGGAGTCTATTCAGAAGTCTTTGGAGCAGTGGAACTCAGAATCCTTTGATTGCAGAGGAGTCCTTGTCTCAGGCGTTGGGTTGTAATCTAAACTCTTTCATTATTGTTAATAAAGAGAATCCTTCTTCCATATGTGTCTTGAATGTCTCTCATATATTGTGGTTTGATAAATATTTATGATTCAGCACTCTGTATATGATTTATCTAACTTGTTTATATATATGTATCATCTTGTATTTGGAGGATTGACTCTTGACAGGTGAAGGAGAAGCATCCCTGAAGACTTTGGAGGAGAAGCAGAGTAGAAGAGGACAAAGCTAGGATTAACCGTCGTGTATCGGGTGAGTCTTTCCTATCCTCCTATTTCCTTTACTGCACTCTAGATTCGATTGCCTGCAAGTTTCATGAGTATGTTGGTAACCCCAGACCTTCGGTTATAAGGTGTTTATTCCTGTACAACACCCTCCTAAGTCCAGGCTCTGCATGCTCAAAGAGAAACAACTACAGTTTCTCGCCGTCAGCCTATGGAGTTCGACCTCTGTCAGATATGGAAGAAGCAACAGAACGAAGATATTGTAGTGGAAATATTATTGCAGTGGCCTCTAAACAGTGGGCTTAAGCCTCGAAGATAGGGGAAGTCATGCAATCAGCTATGGTTCTATGGTTCATTTACATAAATCTTGTTTGTTATCTATTATATATCTAATACATAAATAGTGTTTTGTAATATATTTTTTTTCTATCTATTATAAATCTAATACCTAAATCTTGTTTGTCATGATTGCAGTGGCCTCTGCACAGCAGGCTAGAGGTGGGAAGAATAGGGCCATTAGTGCAAGCAACTATGGTTCGTTTAATGTTGTAGTTATCTATTCTATATGATGGGTTTCGTCACATAAATCTTGAATATATATATCAAGTACATAAATGTTGCAGTTATCTATTATATATCGAATACATAAATCTTGTCATTATTTTTTAATGAAACTAGACTTGTCTAATATTAGTTCTTGGTTAGACCTATGAGTTTGAAGCTAATGTTGGAACTCTCATTTACTAACATCTAGTCATGATAAAAAAATTATCTATAATTTACTAATAGTCTAGGTATATCTAGAATAATTTTAGGTTAGGGGAATTTATAATAGTGTACCTCTCATTCAAAGGATCATAGTGATGGAGAAACCTCTTCTCACAACGAGTAAAAACTCTTGTCGCAAGAGTCGAGAGGAACCCAGAAGTAAAATTGGTAATTAAATTCACAACACATTGCAGTGGAATATAGGAAAAACAACATGTTCACCCTGTTTTGCCTTACCTGATAATTTTTGTGCTTGGTCATTGGATGCTCACTGGTTACTACTAACAATTAATTCTTATATAGATGTGAAACTCGATAGCAATCTGCGAGCCTATGTAACCACTTGTCATTTAGTAGTAGTGAGTGGATACCACCACCTACATCCACACGCCCTTCATAACCCGTAACAAACTCCACAAACTCTAACTACACAGAACGGTTGTAAGCTAATGTAATAGAAGAAACTCCACTAACTCGAATTGTAAACACATTTTAACTAAATTTTAACAACAATACATTTATAACATTAATGATTATGTGACGACAATCAAAGTGATCTAAGATCTTCACTTGCCAAGCCCTCCTAATAGGCTACTTAAACCCAACTCCAAAATATTCAAGATATCTACCTATGGGCTTAAAAAAATACCTTATTTATATTTAATTAAATATTTACCATTTAACATGCAACTCTTTTCACATTTATTTTTAATTGTCATGTTTTTCAACTAACACTAAATGGTTTTTTAATTACTTTTCATGTACTTTTTTATTTTTTATTTTATGAGAAGACAAGATTTTTTTTAATTACTTTTTTTTGTTTATATAAAGTTATGTTAAGTTACCTTACGTTATGTCACAACTCTCGCCATATTGGGTTGTAGAGCTCTCCCCATATTGGGTTGTGCTGCTCTAGGTGCAATCAAGGAGAGGTCTTGGAATGAGGTGTTGTAGGGTTATGAGAGTGGTAGAGAATCTAACATCAGTTTCCATCGCTGGGCTCTAGAGGACCAATCAAGAAGAGATGGTGGCATGAGGTGTTGTAGGTTATGAGAGCAGTTTTCATAGCTGGGCATTAAGTTACCTTACTTTAGGTTACAACATCTTCCATACCATGTTGTAGAGCATCTTACTTCTCTTTGTGCAATCAAAGAGAAATGGTAACACAAACAGCTATGAACCCCATAGGAAGAATCTCGTTTCCACCCCCAAGGTATTAGTCTAACCCTTACCTCCTACGTCTCACCCTTACCTCCTGCCCCAAGAGGACCAGATGCCTCATATGATTATTAGTGTGGATTGAAATGATTCAGTACCCCATTAGCAAGGTTTCGATAGGTTACAACTAAACTTGTATTCCGAGTGAGAAGCTTCCTTTATTTCTTTCCTAATTTTTAGATGAAAAATTCTGCTTATGACGATCCTTTGTGTAAATCAGTTGTCATGCCAAATATCAAGATGGTAAAGCTTGAAATAGGGTTTTAGGTTCTGATTGGGCTCATACGCTACTATTTTGGCCATTTTTGGGAAGTTATGGGATCTTTTTCCAACAGTTATTGAACATTTACGGAATCAGTTCACTTGTCGTTTATCTCATGTGGAAAGCTTGGGATCTTTTTCCAACAGTTATTGAACTTTTACGGAATCAGTTCACTTGTCGTTTATCTCATGTGGAAAGCTTTCAAGCTAGGAAACCTATGATCACACGTATTTTATCTTTTACGGGCAAGTGAAGAATTCCAACAATTCTTTCGCTTGACCACCTTAGTGAAGCAAACTTGATTTTATCTGGAACATCGCACAGAAAGTGTTTTCACCCGTATTTCATATATATTCCTTACATAACCAGGGAGGAACACTTTTTCTTTTGAAGAAATATGTCAAACTCAACATGTGGATTTTCGAACACTGATGGAAGTGGAGGCCATCGATGAAATTTGGTTTAACAACTAAGAAATTACTTTGAACTGGTCGGCGAAACTTTCATTGGATTATGAAAGACAGAATAATATATTGCTGGCGAATCACTGTTAGTCCATTCATAATAATTCTACCTTGTAATTAGCTATTAGTTAGTATATATTTATAAATAGTTAAGAAAACTAGGCAGATCCGAGGGATCTTTGATTATTCTAGAATTCCCAGCTGGTTTTAGAGGCAATCAGATTTGGCCAGTTGATGTTTTGGGCCCTGTGCACTTTTTTGTTTTTGAAAAACGCATGAATTCAGAAACTATTTAGTATCAATAATAATGGTTTCGTAGCCAAAATATCCGTGTTGGGCACATGAGAACAGACAAAGCAGAAGAACGATAAGTTTCTGACGTTGTGACGGGTGCTTGGGATGAGCGTTTAATGTTGTAAAAACGACATGTGTTTGTCTTGGGATGCAGTGGTCTCTTCCATTGGCCATGTTTGAGAAGGATGAATGGCATTGATATGTGGGAATTGGCAGACAAGAAGGATTGCTTGGTGCCTTCAAAATTGGGTGCTTGGCTGGCATGTTTGCTGCCCCCTACACTCCAAGATGTGTTGACCCCCAAGAATCCTACTGTCTCCTCATGTTCTTGTATTTAAATCATTCTAAGGACACATATCTCTCGTTAATCTTCAAAGCGGGCTTAATATTTGAGAAGTGATCAGCCAGGATGATGAATATGAAGATGTGGATGAATGGCATATGGGAAATTGCAAAGGATGCATTGTCTCAGAAGATTCTTGCTTCCCATCTGCCTGCAGATCTTAACCTTCCAGACCTTACTGGTTTCTCCTGCATCGTTACTGGTCCAACCAGTGGAATTGGACTGCATACTGCAAGGTGGGGGATTAATTTCATCAGTGCTAACAATTTTTATTGTATTTTTCCTAGTCATGCCATTTTAACCCCTGGTTTCTGATGGGCATGTCACAGAAAGCTTGCAATGGCAGGTGCCCATGTTGTTATGGCGTGTCGTAACAGAAGAATGGCTTCAGAGCTTGTCCAGGAATGGCAGGAAAATCAGAAAAAAGCGAATGGGAATCCACTGTCTATAGATGTAGCGTAAACATATGATTTTTTCTTGCACTTGAATTCATTTGCATCAATGTTTATAAGCTAGTTAGGTTATATAATTTCAAAATATGACAGTTTACTGAAACATAACGGTAAGAAATCTAGATTCGTAGTTGTTCTGATATGCCCATTTGAATTCTTTGTTATGTCATCTTGTAATATGTCCATTAATGGAGATTTTATAGTCAAATTTTGCATTGCTTGGGCTTCGACATGGCCATACTTGAATTTGAATTCTCTCTAGAGAACAGATATAAATTCAAGTTGATGATTTTTCCTTGTAACTTATTTTCCAGGCATTAGCCATTTTGAAATTCAGCTAATGTACAATTTAACGGTGTTACATTTGAAACACTAGGTCATGGAGCTCGATCTTCTTTCTTTAGCCTCAGTACAATCATTTGCTGATAATTGGTTATCGCGTGGGATTCCCCTTCATCTTCTAATCAACAATGCTGGGATCTTCTTGATGGGAGGTGAGCTTTCGTTCTTGCATTTCCAAAAAAAGGTTTACAAAGACATTTTGGAGAAGTGACAAGTGGGATTCTTTTTTTATATCAGAGCCACAAAAGTTCTCCAAGGATGGATTTGAGCAGCACATGCAAGTTAATCATCTGGGGCCTGCACTCCTATCAATCCTCCTCATGCCTTCTCTGCTCAGAGGATCTCCTTCACGAATAATAAACGTCAACTCTGTGGTAATTGATTGAAAAAAGAGAAAAATACAGTTGTTTTTTTAGACCTTAGCCTTGGGCTACATCATGAACTAATTTAAAATAGAGCAGTACAAATGTTCCTTTTCTGACCTGAGCTTTGTCCTACACCATGAACTAATATAAAATAGATTTATCAATGCTTGTTTTTTCCTACATTAGCATTGGCTTTGTATCTTGAGTTTTTTAATTATCCCTAGATCTGGGTTAGGGTGATTGTGTACTTTATCTTTATTATTTTAAGTCAACAACTGGATATTCTTTTCTTGCAATTGCAGGCTCATCACTGTGCGGTGGCGGACTCTGAACTTCTGTGTAAAGAGGTTAAACAGAAAGATTATAACAGCTTCACTGCTTATGCTGCAAGTAAACTTGCTCATGTAAGAGTCTTTCCTAGTGACACAGCTTCAATCTTTCCATTTTTACATCAAACAAAGTTGTCAGCGATTTTAGTTTCAAGCTCCACTTAACAAATTAACATATCACTTTGGCAGCCTTATAAACTTGGTATACAACCACACAATAGAATATATTGTATGTCAAGTTCCAACATCTCAGTTTATCAGCCCTTTGGCAACCCTGTAAACTTGGCACACAACCTCTCTATAACGTTTATGAAATCATATACAGAACAATTTACATCCACAATTTTAATCTTTCAATCCTAAAGATTTCTTAATCTGTAATGCCCTAGCCAGTTTATCTGAATACATATAATCTTTCATATTCTTTTGTGAGCAAACTCAGTAATTTATGTAAATTACTCTAATCTTCGTGATGAAATAATTAATGTATATCACTCCAATCTTCATGATAAATTAAATATTTCGATCTTTTCATAATAGTATCTAACAATTTTTTTTTCTGATCAGTTGATGTTCCTTGGAGTTCTGTCTAGCAAACTTCCTATAGAAGCTGCTGTCCAAGTGATTGCTGTCCATCCAGGGATCGTCAGTACAAATATTCTGGTAATGCGCTATTCCATTCAGAACTTTTCTATTTTCAATGATCAGCATTTTTTTCAAAACAAATTAAATAACAATTGCTTTCTATGATCAGCATTTTCTTCAAAACAAATTATAACAATAATGGGTATCATTGCTCCAGATGGGATCTGTACCTAGCTACAGCCAAAGGTCCTTTTGGAAATTCCATCCAGCAGAAGGTGCATTATAAATCTCATCTAGTTATTCGTTGGTTGAAGACTGTGTTTACAGATAAAATCAACTAACAGAGTTAGTTTGTTTGTTGAACTTTTTTAAGTTTTAATTTTTGGTGTGTGAATTTTGATAATAACTAGCATATCCACTTAATTTGTGGCTTTTATAAGTCGATAAACCATTTTCTTAAGTCTTAATTTGTAGTCTATAAAAACTAATAAGCAACAAATTGTGGTCGATGAAAAATAATAAGCTACAAATTAAGTACCACTAACTACTGTTATCCAAGTATTATCCACGTCTCAATTGCTTGTGAGTTATCACATATAAACTAAAGAAAATATAGTGATACTCATTCACAGGTCACAAAGAGTGACTCATTCACAGGGCACAAATCTAAATGCTGTGCATTGTATGGTGTTTCTATTGTATTGAGATGTTCTTGTTTTGTGATTAACAGTCATTTTCTTGATCATAAGGTCTGTTATCGATGTATTATCCATGTCTCAATTGCTTGTGAGTTATCACATATAAACTAAAGAAAATAAAGTGATACTCATTCACAGGCCACAAATTTAAATGCTGTGCATTGTATGGTGTTTCTATCTTGTATTGAGCTGTTCTTGCTTTGTGATTAACAGTCATTTTCTTGATAGGTTTGTTAATTAATGGAAGTCTAATCTTTCGTATTTGGAACAGGTGCAAGAAGTGTCCTGTTCTGTGCCACTACAAGAGACATTCGACAGATAGGACAGTCAACAGGATGTATGTATTACAGTTCTAACTGCAAGCCAGCTAAAGTTTCTTCAGAGGCTGCCGACACTGCTAAATCTCTCCATGTTTGGGATAAAACACTAGCGGTTTTAGGGCTACCTATGGAAAGCACAGAGATCAGAAGCATCAATCAAACTATGCCTCCCGCATATTCGTTTGACCTTTGAATGCATACAGATGAAATCCGTACGAATATATCGACCGAAACTTTTGTAGGCAGGGTGCATTCTGTAAATAAATAAATATCCATAGCGCGCCTTCCCTGTAGTTGTGCAATGCGAGAGCCGAAAGTATACTGGTCGGCAGTGGAATAAGGTTCTAAAATGGGCATTATACTCTAAACAATGCTCCACGAATCACCAGGAATTACAGTAAGTTAATGTTGTTGAATGTTCTCATCTTCCTCTGTCGATTGTGTGGATGTTACAGAGCATAAACAGAAAGAGAGGAGAGAATCATGATTTCGACGGATACGAAAATCATATTCTGTAAACTGGGTTTTGCATTTTAATAGAATGGAATATGATTATTATATGTGATATTGGTCAAAGGAACTGTAATATTTATTTTTTTGCTTTCTATGTTCGGTTGTAAATTACAGAAATGTGGATTCTTTTTTATCTTACATCTATCTATCAAGTACCTTACATCAAATTCAAAGTTGTAATTAAATTTATTAAAAAATTCAAACAATAAAAATTGGATTAAAATTTAATATTTTAATGATTTACTTTTTAATATTTAATAATTTTATATGTGACTATAATTACCATTCAAAATAATAATAAATAATTTTGTATTAGATTAATAATATATTAAAATAAAAGTAAGTACCATTCAAAATAATAATAAATAATTTTGTATTAGATTAATAATATATAAAAACAAAAGTAAGTACCATTCAAAATAATAATACATAATTTTGTATTAGAATAATAATATATAAAAATAAAAGAAAGTACGTTAGTATAAATTTATCATAGTTGAAAATATTTATATATTAATAAAAAACTATTAAATTTAAATAATATATATAAATAATCATATCTATATTAAATATAAATATAAAATAAATTGATCACATATATTTTAAATATTAATAAAGAATGATTAAATTTAGATAATATATTTAAATAAAACTAACTAGAGTTCTAGATATTTTAAGTACATTTAGATTAATTAATATAGAGAGAGGTGATGTGTATTTTTAAGATCTAGATGTGTAAGTTTATAATATGAATAACTTAATTTGAAAAAAAAAATGAAATTTATAAAAAAATTTAAAACTATCTTAATAATAATGAAAATATATTATGTAAGATATATAATGAGAAGGTCATACTTACAACTAGGTTAGTAATGTATGATGAAAAGCTTTTTAGGATTTTTTTAGTCAAAATTATTTGATGTTTAAGAGAAAATAGCATAAAGAGGTTAAAAGAAATTATGGTGTAACTAAGAAATAAATAAAGGATAAGAGAAAGTGAAGGTAATAGGTCATTTATCTTTATGGATAAGATAAAAGTATACAGAATAAAATCAATATTGTTAAAATTTATAAAAAAAAACTCAAAGTCCATAGTATGGAACAAATGTTAAATTATTGAATGAATTTGTCACCTTACTACTTTGTCATACTAAGAAGGTGGAGAAAAAAAAGTTTTAAAATGTAATGATATTTGTCACATTTGATATGACTTGTTAACTCATCAAATTATACAAATATTGAAGAATTTTTTTCTCAAAACTTAGTGATCATATACTCAAAATCTTAAATAAAACCAATTAATTTCTTATCACTTTTCTTATAACTTCATAAACTAAAGTAATTGATATTAATAATTATCATCCTCATCTTAATTTAACAATATTTAGTAACTCCATGTTCCAATAATGATACCACAATAAGTGGATTTAAGTTAGAATATGGAATCAAAGTAATTGATAGTAATAATCATCCTTAATTTAACAATATTTAGTAACTCCATGTTCCAATACTATACCACAATAAGTGGATTTAGGTTAGAATATGGAATCTTAAAATTATGAATGTAAATTTAAAAAATAAAAAATATATTCACATGTATTTAAGTTTAACTAGCTTAAGTTAATTAATTTCTTCTAATATGTCTTGATAATAACTATGTCACATCCCTCTAAACATACATTTTCTATAATTCTCTTATTAAACATGCTTATGTTATAAAAATCTAAAATTATATTACATTCTCATTATTTGAATTTTTTCTTAAATCATTTTGTTATAAAATATAATTTATTTTATTGTAAAATTTTAATCCCTAAACAACATTATACTTATCATTCATTAATCATATGATTTAGAATATGTGTAGATGTATGAAGTTTATAATATTAATAAATTAATTTAATAAAAAGTGAAATTTATAAGAATGTATTGAAACTTTGGAGGATTGAAAGAATGTATCACCTTACCACCTTGTGAGTGGAGAATGAAAAGCACTCTCTTAAAATATTTAGGTGGATAGGCATTTTTATTTGAGATGTGGGGTGGACTAAGGCCTATGCTTTTTCATTTACTGATGAGGATGACACAAGTGTACTATCGAGATTGATTCTATGACAATTATTCAAAATTCAAAATTATATATATATATATATATAATGAAGCTATGCATGGATAACCAAAGTTCATAAATTGATGACATGAAGAATGCTGATGATAACATGTAGCTAAGCATGGATAAATTAGAGTTGAACCTATTTAACTAAAAGAATATGAAGAATAAAAAAAATTCCAAACTATCCTCCATTCCATAGCCATCCACCTCAACCATTTAATCCCTATCTACTTGATCGAGCCACAAACTATGTAGGTGTGATAATATAATACCATTTAACTCTGTCAATTTGTAAAGACTTAAGAAAATTTCTCTTCAAACAAAATGTTAAAGAAAACAAACAAATTCTTTATCATTTTCTTAAATTCTGTAAATTAACTAGTGTTCTACTACCATAATAGATCTAAGCTAGAATATAAGTTACTAAAGCTCTTATAACAGTAATATTTATGTGGTGATAATAACAATATCTTAATAAATATAAAGTGTTTAATTTTTTTTAATTTATGTAATAAAATAATAATAATTTTCCTTACAATGTAATTTTAGATTTATTTCTCTTAAGATCTCATATTTCCTCGAAAAAAAGATTTTATTTTATATTTTTTATTATTATAAAGCTATTATTATAACAATTTTTTTATTATTATTATAAAGCTATTATTATAACAAATGGTGGCGAGGTGTACGTTTAAATAATTTGCCATGAATGAATATTACAAATATAATTGGGACGTACACATTAGCAGATTTAAGAAGAAATATAGAATAAGCAAAACGAACTGCGTGAGCTCCAAAATGATGCAGAAAAATACTCACGCTCTTGTCATTTTGGGCGTCAAATAAATAATTATTTGTTAGGAATTGTTGCCCGGTAATCTATTTTTGGATTTGATCGATTATTCAAACTTTTTGAAAGTTCCTCTGTTACAACAGAATGGATATAGAAAGGTAGATAGTCCGGGAACGATTGCTATATAAGAAAACAAAAGGGCCAGCATCATCTCCAATCAGTTTTTAACCCTCAATGTACTTAAAGTTTAATGTTTGTCCATAATAATTTATTGAATTTTATAACATCATTCAAAAGGTGAGATTCACATGGTTTACATTGACAAGTGTACCCATTATATTATCTTCCTGTACACGTAACTCACATACCATTCCATTATATTCATTAGTGGGTATAATAAAATGTAGAGTGGTCCATCTGTAAACCGACTTCTTGTGATTAGATAGATATCTAATTGTGAGAATGATTCTAGTCACAAAGAGATAATCTCTATTGACTATTATGTGAAGGGATGGTATCCCTAGTCAAATGTAAGATCATCTCTATTGACTAATCACATGTGAATCTATAACATTTTACCTTTATTATGTGTCAAGTATGCACAACCCACCATGAATGACTTTTGTGGTCCTTGGTAGCAAATTCTATATGGCCACCATTTGGGTAATTATACTCCTTCCACCCATGGAGTTAATGAAGTTTCTTATCCTTTCAAACCATCATATTATTCTCCTTAATCATGTATACACAGTGATTTATAAAGATTCCACCCTTTATATAGTATTTTTTTGACTTTTTTATAAAGATTCCACCCTTTTTATAGTATTCTTTCTGACTTATTTATAAAGATTCTACCCTTTGTACAATATTCTCCTTAATTATGTATAAAGACTTATTTATGTTAGTTCCACCCTTTTTATTCCATTTTGTGGTCCTTCGTGAGAATGTTGTCTAAACTTCTTGAAACACATAGGCCGTATGTGGTCCACCGAACATAAAAAGCCACCCCCCATTGATTGTCACTTTCATAAATAATGAACCTTATTAAGTTCTTTCACTCCCATTCAAATATGATACTAAATGCCAAATAGAGGAAACTTCCAAGGTTCTTTACATAGAGAACTTGGTCATATATACAAATTAAATTATTAATTTACAATGATTGCTAGCTTATACAATAAGCATCATGGTCTTATTACACCCTTATTATTTCTTACTGGGGAATCATTGTGATACAAAAATAAATCATCGTATCAATGTATATTAAAAGATAAATAATTATTATTTATATAAATATTTTTTTGGGATTTAGTTTTTATATATATAAATTTGAAGTATAATAATAGCTCACGAAAGGAAATTAATATAGCTAAGATTAAAACGATCTTTTATGAACTTCATAACAAAACATGGCTTTCCTTTATTCCTAAAACTTCATGGGTAGAAAGGGTTTGCCATTTGTGTGAGTCAATGAGCCTTGACTATAAAAATCACTTTATCTAAGAGTGTCTTTCTTACACCCACATTAGATCCGAGTTTCATAATATTTTCCACAATACAAACCTTTATAACCTCCAAACTTGCCAAAACTATAACCAGCTTTGGAAAACTTCTTGGCAAGCTTTTTTAACACATAAACAAGATTTTAAAATAAACCAAATATTTTCCTTCTTAAAGTCCGATGTATGAAAGTTGAAACGAAAATCCAAAAAAATACTTATATACATAATAATTATTTATTTATTTAAATAAATAAATAAATTATTTTTCAATATACATCGATAAGTAAGTTTGCACTTTAATACCATAAAGCAAGGAATCTATACATTGACACGTGTTACTTATAAGGCCCTCCTTAAAGGGAAACGAATTTTACATCGACACGTGTTATTTATTAGCCCCCGTCCTTAAAGTGTTAGTTATGGATAAGATTCAGCCGCATGGTTTAATGCTTGTGGGGTTCAACATTTTGCTAATCATATGTTATGTTTGATTCGTGTGTTTTAGCTTGAGCCTATTTTAAGTTTTAATTTTTGTGAATATTCTTTAAACGTTGTACATTATATTTTATTAATAGTAAATATAAAAATAATATAAGAAAATGTTATTTAAAAATATTTTAAATTTTATGAATATTAAAAAATTATTTATAAAATGTTCTTTTACAATTATATTTATTTATTTAAAAGTTTTTACTTAATTGAATTAATGAAATGACAAAAGTATTAATTTAATAACAATCCAAACATCCCTCTTTTATATTTCATTGTATATTAATTTTGATTTATATATGATGATGATGATGAGTATTAATGTTCACTGAGACTAACTTTGGTCTATCATATCTTAAGAAGGATAATAGTTGGTTTACTTTAAAACCTTGTTCTTGTGCTCAAAAAGCTTGCCAACAAACTTTCCAAAATAAGTATAGTATCACTATTTGGAGTTCTCGCTGGGGGTCGGACAATGCACCAACACTAAAGCGGAATTGCTCAATTTATGGGCACTTCTTCTTTCCTCCCAAATGATGGGGATCCCCCTATCCCATGTATATGGTGATTCACAAGTAATCATCAATTGGGCGAAGGGATCGACTGCTCTCTCCCCGACTGATCTGGTTCATTGGTGCAGGAGACAAAAAAGCTAATTTCTAGCTTCCAGGATTTGTCTTTCACCCACATTTACCGAGAGCACAATCGGATGGCTGATCGTCTCTCTAAAGATGCACTTACCTTTCCTCAGGGGAAAGGCAGTTATATGGAATATTTCGAGAACCACTTGGTTTCTCAGGACTCTTTTCAGCTCTACTAAGATTGTTAAAAGGGGACTTATCCCCTATTTTCTGTCTTCTTAGTACGAGTGCTCACTTTTAGAATGTTGTTCAGAGCCTTTTGGCACTCGGTAGTTGTGGATGAGATGACAGTCCTCTTTTGATGAGACAGTTTTTTGATGGGATCATTTATAGTTGTTGTCATGCCTTTACCCCTGGTAGAACTCCAATGGGCTGTTTCGGTGTGTAACCCAATTGTGGGATGTTTCTAAAGATGACCTTTGATTCTTTTAATGAATAACAAGGACAGGCTTTTTTCTTTCTGAAAAAAAAAGTATAGTTTTGGCAAGTTAGGAGGTTATAAAGGTTTCTATTGTACCAAATATTTTTAAACTCAGATCTAATGTAGGTGTAAGCATAGCACTCTAAGAGAAAGTGATTTTAATCCTCAACGTTCATAGAGTCATACATATGGAAATTCCTTTCCTCCCGTGGAGTTTTAGGAATAGACCAACACCTTGTTTCGCTA
Source organism: Pseudotsuga menziesii (assembly GCA_001517045.1). Taxonomy (NCBI): domain Eukaryota; kingdom Viridiplantae; phylum Streptophyta; class Pinopsida; order Pinales; family Pinaceae; genus Pseudotsuga; species Pseudotsuga menziesii. The sequence goes on from LPNX010784275.1 coordinate 354,605, forward strand.
TGGAGTTCATGAGAGTTCATTTTAATCTTGGATATATTAATTTTCTTTCGTGACCTAGTTACTACAAAGAGATACTTCTTGTCATGTCCCCAACCCTTACTTGGAGGAGAGGACGCGGCGAACATCTAACCACCCAGGAAAACTAAGCCCCATGAACATAATATAAAAATTACTTTGAAATAAACATTCATAAGTATAAACAAATACATAATGAAATGTACATGATATATACAGTGGAAGAAAAATCATTTATTCAACACATTCATGCATTCAACATGTTCATAATAATTTTATAATAATTCATAAGCAAATACAGTTACAGAATTTGAATACACCAGAAAAATTATCATTGAAAGAAGCTCGTCCCGCAACTAGCTATGTCACTGTAGCATTCCACCCAACCATAGACCAGTGTGCTTTTTAATCTCTCAGCAACATTGTCACCCCCAAGTTGGGCATGATTTTCCCCAAGGAATAAGGAACACTAGCAGACTTTCCCCATAGCCAAGGATACAATAAAATTCAGTCAAGCCAACACAGTTGGGTTTATCAAACTTACACATGAAGTAGTTTACACTTAGCCAATTCACATGAGACACAACCAATCCAACATATGGGTTTATTAGGCTACCAGGCAAGCCATCCTTCCAGTTGGGTTTATCAAGCTGCCAAGGAGGTGGAAAGATAGACTGCTAAGCTAGTGAGCTCAATCCATAGCTAAGAACACCCACATCGGATCTATCCTGAATTATAAACACTTACACACCCAACACAAGGAAGCATCCCCTTCTCTGCTACATAGTCCCTCAAGCCATGCATTCCATTCTAGTGCTATTCAGGGCATCAAAAGAAGAAAAATAGCCTTCTAGATTGGTCTATGAGGTTCTTTCACACACTAGGTTTATCAAGCAAGTCTAGAATCCATTTCCATTCCTTCAATCAATGTAGATGCCAAAGCCAGGATGTGCAAACAGTTATCCCAATACCAAAATTAACAAAACATAGCATATGTCAGGGATTACATACACACACAAAAATTTACAAATTTCTGAACATTGCCAGAGCTAGACCAACTGCTGCAAAAATACCCAAATGAAAATGCATGCTGGTTACTCAAATCAAAGACACAAAATCCAATTCAGGGAAATCTTATTCAGGAAAACAACTAGAAAACAAAAGAAAACGTGAAGAAAAACAATCCACAGAGGAAAACCAGAAACGTGAAGGAACAAATTGCCAAATAGGGGAAAATAGTGAAGGGTTCATACTCAGAATCGTTTTTTCATGCTTGCTGCTGCATGAATGCCAAATTGGTTTTCCAAAAAATGTTTTGTTCATTCCAATTCGTGAGGGAAGATGAAACGCTACCTCATGAGGGAAAGGTGGTCGTTTTTGGTGTTTTCTTGCCCAAGAAATTCAAAAAATGTTTTTCCCAAAGTGGGGCTCCCCACTCTTCCAATCCCCCACTCCCTCATCCTTAGGAAAAATCATGCCCCCATCTCATTTAGTTGCATTGGCATAGCCGGTTTTGGGTTTTTAATTAAAATTGAAATTTTAACATAATGTTCAACTATTACTGTTCAGCTAGCATAAAAAAAAATACCATCGGCCACAGCTTAATTTCTGAAACATAATTACTAAATCGACGGTGGGTCTTTTTCCTAGCTACACACCATGATTATTTACATCATTTATTTAAATGCAACGGGGTCAAAACCGGGGTGTTACACTTCTAATCTTCCAAATTAGGATTAATGACCTCTTTATAGTATCTTAATTTTCTCTTAACCGCTAAATTTTCTTCACACTACAATTTCTCTTTAAACTTAAAAGTAATACTATTTTTCACATTGTCAATGTTTTGCAAAATGTCGTTTTCATCAACGCCCCAATGGTTTAACCAAGCCATGGTATCGTTACACCAGCACCGCTTGAGACGTAGTTAGTTTTGACTTGAGTTTAAAGCAATTTTAGGAAATCTCTTGTTTCCCATGTTATTTATCTTATGCTTGTACATTAGGTACCTAGTCACAACCATGCTCCCAATGGAGAAAAGACCCACTTCTATGAGGAGTATAGGATAAGGTGTATTGCTTGATTTTGAGGTTATAAGTTATAAACCACTTCTGAATTTATTCAATCATTTAATTAAATTATAAAATTCATAATTTAAATATTTAAATGAAATAGTATAACCCAATCCAAACATTTAAAGTTAAATAATAAAAGATCATAATAGTATTTAGATTTTACAAATTTATATAATCTTAATAATTAAGGAAAGAATATGTTTTAAAAATGTAACATATATTATTAACATAATTCAATAAAGTAAAAATAGAGCAATATTCAAAAACATATGGACTTCTTCAGAAATAACGGTTAACGTGCTTTTATAGAAGGTCATGGAACATCAAACGTTACCAAAACAAAAACCAAGAAGAGTGCTCAAATCGTTGAACATAGAAAAAAACACTTTTTGGGTTTTTTTTTTACAGAGCAAGCCAAGGGGAACCTCCCTTGGGAGGCGCTAGAGGTATTCTCTTTCTAAATGAAGCAACAAAGACAGAGATTAGTTTTGCACTGGGACAGGGCACAAACAACAAAGAAGAATTATCATCTTTATGGTCAGTTCCTTGAATAGCATCTGGAAATCATGTTCGTAACCTTCAGCTGTTTGGAGACTCTAAAATGATGATAGATTGGGAAAATCGTCAGTTGTAGATAAATGCACCACATCTTTAGCATTTTTTGAGAGCAATTAGAGATCAAATGGAAAAATTCGAGTCAATATCTTTTCAGCACATTTATAGAGAACTAAATGTTGAAGCAGACAAGTTGTCAAAAATGGCTTTAATGCTCCCTCCATGGTTAATGGAGGTAAAGGAATTTGCAAATAATCTTTTGGTGAATCAATATGTGAGGCTTTGAGCTAATAGATCTCATGGGATAAGCGAAAGCAGTCTATATGTAGGCCTCGAAAGGGCAAATCATGAGCCATCTTGACGATTTTTATGTATGTTTTTTGGCGATCCTTATGTATGTTTTTTTGGCGATCCTTATGTATGCTTTTATGGCGATCTTTTATGTATGCCTCAAAAGGAAAGTTCATATTTATTCAATAAAAATAAAGCGCTTTTTTTCTTTGAAAATATATATATATATATATATATATAATTAATTGAATTTCTTTTTAATAAATAATTATATTTTATATCTATCTAAAGTCTTTTAATCAAATTTACTTAATACTTTAAAATAATATAATGTAACGTAATCGATTTAAGATAAACTCTTAGCGATGTTGATTCCACTTTAAAATTCCATCAAATTAGAAAAGGACTTCATTCCATTTGAAATCTAGAGATGTAAAGCGTTTCCATGTCATCTTAATATTGTGACATAGGATGCACCACTTTCCCATGCTTGCAAAGAAGTGAACCTCTCAATTATTTTTAGAATGCACCCCTTTCCCATGCTTGCAAACAACTGAACCTCTCCATTGTAATTTGGTTGTTAATATTTCGCAATCTAAATATTATTTGATCCTAATAAACCCTTCCACTTCACCATGTACTAAATGTTAGGAAATGAACAACACTTGACTATAAACAAGAACATATTTGCTAATAAAAGTAATAAATCTAATGATAAAGGTAATATATCCCATGATAAACATAAATATATAATAGTAGAAGGTTTAAGTGTCAATTTTATCTACACAGAAGTTATTTCACAGATATGGACTAGGATTGGCTAGTTGAGAGAGATTTTTCCGTGGAACTCAAATAAAGGAGATTTATTGGACAAAGCTATTGAATGAAGTAAGGTATTTCTTAAGGGATCTAGAAATATACTTAAGTTTAGTGTTTTAGAAGATTATTTTAGAATGAAAAAATAATGTATATAGATAGGTAGGCGAATATTAAATATGAAACATACATTTTACTATTGAGATCTATAAATTTTGGCGAATATTATAATAAAAAAACACATTTTATGTAAATATAGGCGATATTGGAGAGTAAAAATGACCAATTAGTGGACTATAATAGTAAAAATTCCAATAAGAATAATTTTACTGTAGCAGGGCCCTGACAATCGGATCCGAGGCACGACCTAGGTCTCCAATCATGAGTGTCGCTGGTGGTAGTTCGCAGCCACCCCCCTCCTGTGAAGATGTTGAAGCTTTTCGAAGGCTTGTCTATGGACAAAGACTGAAAACCGACTCTGCACCACCTCAAAAGTTTGTGAAGAAGCTGGACAATATCCCGACCATTGATCTCCTGCTGCAACAACCCATGCAAATATCCGGCTCTCTAGCGGATTGACTGTTTGTTGGGCAGTTTATTGGGCTTTAGTCGTCTCCCAAGCCAATTGATAATTGGATCCAGAAAAATTGGTTCCCGCTGATCTCCAATAGCGTTACCTGCTATGCAGTGGGTCAGGGTTTTTTCCTCTTTGAGTTCATCTCCAGGGAAGACCTTGATCTGATATTTCACAATGGACCTTATTTCATGGTTCCGCAAGGACTCTATTTGAATCATTGGATGCCATTTTGACCCTGTAGTGGATGTTCCCAACGCAGCGTCGGCTTGGGTCCGTCTTCCAAATCTACCGATCGATCGTTGGACCCCGTGCTCCCTACAAACTATTGGCAAAGGACTTGGAAAATACATCGATAAAGGAAACCCTAAAGACCAATAGTCTTGTTCCAGGATATGTGTTGAAGTAGATCTGGAATCTGGTCTACCAGAAGCCATTAAGTTAACGGTGGGAGACTGGAAACACATATAGAAACTAGATTATGAGCAGTTGCGTTTCAAATGTACACACTGTCATGACTACGAGAACTTTCAGAATAATTTCCCAAACCTACCACCATCACAAGTAGAAAAGGAGGCCGATGAAGGGTGGAAACAAGCCAAACGATCAAAAGAAAATTCCAAATTCTTGCAGAAAATAGAGGGGATAAACCCTAATCCATCAATTCCTAGAAAGGAAGATATAATCCATAAATCTCAATCAGAAGCAAGAAACAAATTCACTTCTCTGGAAGGAACATCGAAAGAAATAAGACCAAAAGCAGAAACAATACTCGTGGAAGAAGAACTGGGGAAGGATCTCATGCCAACAAACTCAAGTGCATAAGGAAAAGGTTCTCCCGAAAAAAGTAAGCATAATCCTCAGGAAGCTATAGAACACTCTAAACCACAGGATCTAGAATTAGAGGAGGAATCATTGGTAGAAGAGGAAGGAGAAATAGGCACACCACAAGTGTCGCATAAAAAAAACTACAAGGGGAAGGAAATCAGAGAAGGAATGCATAGAGGAAGCCACCTACAAAGATAAAATACTAGGATCTCAAATAATGATTGATAGAATGACGAATCCAAGATATACAAGACAAAAAGGACAGGCCTCCAAAGGGGATTCCCATCTCCCAAAAGGTAAGTTATGAAAGCTGTCTCCTAGAATTGTAGGGGATTATGGAGTAGAAAAAAAGTTGAAGAAATGAAAGATTTAATTCGCATATCCAGTATCGAAATCTCATTGATCCAAGAGACCAAATTGGAGGAATCTGGGTTGCTCTATGTTAGCCAATTTTTTTGGAAAAGAGGTGAAGGTGCAACAATGAGTGCCAGGGGGGCCTCATGAGGGATAGGAATGTTGTGGGATTTCGTCAAATTTGATCTAGTTCATTCCTCCTCTTGCACACAATGGATTCTTACAAGCCTTCGTCATAAAGAATCATTCCACTTGGTAAGTGTTCTAAATAGCTATGTTTCAGCCCTATTTTCAGAAGAAGAAAAAAAGAGTGTTGGAAGAGTGTCTAAGAAACCCCGATCTCTCTTCACCCAGAGAATCTCATTCTAGCTGGGGTTCTAACCCTTCACATCAAAGAGAAAAAAGGGGGATCAATTGTTAGAGATCCACTTCGAGAAGCAGTTGAAGACATAATGATGGATTGGGATCTATAAGACATTAAACCAACCCAAGGTCTCTTTACTTGGTCTACTAGAAGAATTGGACCTGACCACATAGAATCAAGGCTTGATAGGTTTATGGTTCAATAATTTCTTCTCTTGCTTGCGTTTAGGGCCAACTCTTCCATTCTTCCCTTTAGTATGTCCAATCATAGCCCAATCATCTCGGAACTCTCTATGTAGAGGAACCTTGGTCCCATACCTTTCTAATTCAGTCCATCTTAGATCAAGAAAGAAGGATTCTAGGACATTGTCCACTTAGTTTGGAAGGACCTGGTATCAAGATCCCTCTTCTTTGTTTGGGAGGAAAAACTAAGAAAATTAAAAGCAACTCTCAAATCCTGGGCTAAGTCCTTCAAAACTCCTTCCATGCAAAGAATCAAAGCACAACAATGCCTAGAACATCACCAATTATGGAAGGAAGATCAATCAATGGATGTAGAAAGTTTGGAAAAGGAAGCTTCTCTCCACTGAAATCTCCATACAACCTACAGGGTGGCGAAGGAGTATTGGATACAAAATCTAGATATATTTGGCTAAAATCTAGGGAAAAAAACAATATTTTCTTTCACAAGAAAGATGAGGGTCATAAGCATTTCAAAGCTGTGAAAGAAATCCATAATCAAGGTCAAATTATACAGGATTTGAAGAAATCAAGTAGGTTGCTCATGAGCATTTTAGGAATATCTACACTAAATAAAGGCCTCCAAGGCCTTTTCCAAACCTACATGTTCTAAACCTGATTCCTTCCAAGGTTAACCAGGAAACTAATAGGTCCCTTACATCGCCTATCTCAAAAAAATAAATAGAAAGAGCCCTAGTTAGTATGGATCCCGACAAAGCCCCTGGTCCTGATAACTTCACATCCAGGTTTCTCAAGTCTTGCTGGAAGATAATTAAACACGACGTTCACAAAATGGTGATGAAGTCCCAATATAGTAACAAGATTGGGGGAAGTACTAATTCATATTTCCTTTCCCTTATTCCAAAAGAAAAAGGGGCCATCTCCTTTGATCAGTTTAGACCTATTTCTCTTTGCAACATCGACTATAAAATAATTACCATAGTCATAGATAACATAATCAAAGGTGTCCTCCCCAACATAATTATTGAGAATCAAGGTGGTTTCATAAAATAAAGACACATTGCTGATAACATCATTGTCATCCAAGAGGCTATTCATTCCAGTCTCCAACACCATGAAAAAGGTATGATCACCAAACTTGACTTAGCTGGTGCTTTTGACAGAGTTAGACATGAATTTATGTTCCAGTTCTTGCTCCATGTTGGCTTTGATCCGGTTGTTATTTCCTGGATCAAAGCTTGTATTGGAGGCCCTTAGATTGCTCCACTAGTCAATGGTTGAGCAACAATCTTTGTCCAATACACTTGGGGTCTTCGACAAGGTTTTCCTCTCTCTCCTCTTCTCTACTCCATTTAAGATTTAGTGCTCAGTTTCCAGCTTGATCAGAGTTAGCAACATCAATAAATTATAGGGATTCACATTGCTCGGGGGGTCAAAGATGTTAATCATGCTCAATTTGCTGATGATACGATACTGCTTGGAGGAGCAAGTGTTCACTCGGTAAGGAACTTCAAAAAAGAGTTTGACCTTTACCAAGATGCTTCGGGGAGTCATATCAATTATAGAAAAATTCAAATTTATAGGTGGAATTGCAATCCTAGAGAGATGTCTGATATCACAAGAATTTTGGGAATAGAAGGAAAAAATCAATGGAAGATTTTAAATATTTAGGTGTTCCTATCTTTAAGTCTGCTCCAAAACCCTCCAATTTGCTTCCAATAATCGACAAATTAAAAGCCAGGATAAGAAATTGGGGCTCCTATTGGTTAAATCCGAATGGGAAAGTCATGTTAATCAAAGCAGTACTCTCCAGCTTTCCCATTTACCAATGCTCCATCCTCATGGCCATGAAAGGTGTACTCGCTCAGATTGAAGCTCTGCTAAGGAATTTCCTTTAGAAAGGAGAAAAATAGAATGAAAAAAAGATTTCGTTGGTAAGCTGGGGGAAATATCAAAGTCCTTGCTGGAAGGAGGCCTTCAAATTCGGGACATTTGAGCTCAAAATCTTGCCCTTGGAGCCAAGATCCTTTGGAATATAATCTCAGGTAGCACTTCTTGGTGCAGGCAAGCACTGTGGAAAAATTAATTTTCTGGAAATCATTTAAGATGTCTTGATAGCCCACCTCGGGTGAGAAAAGGATCTAATATTTTCACTATATGCTTGAGGGCTGATGGTTCATCAGGGGGGGAAGGGGTTCTCATCACCCTAGATGGATTTCAAGAAAAATTCTACTCTTGGGGCATGGGAGATGAAACAAATAATGTTGCTAAAGCCCTTTCCCTATGGCAAGGCCTATACCAAGATAGAATTCAAGAAAAAGAGGAAATCATAGTGGCCAGGGACTCAATATTAATCATTCAAGATTTAAATTCCAATCCCTTCCCTCTCAGATGTATATTTGACAGTTGATAAAAAAATACAAAGTCTCACTAATTCCTTTAGGAAGATCGATTATTTTCATGTTATAAGAAGGCTAAACGACAAAGTAGATCAGGTGGCAAATGTTTCTTCCTCCCTGAGTAAATGAACTCTAGTTCTCAATGGAATTAGCTCCTCCTGCCAAATTCCAAAGGACCATGGCTAAAGGACGAAAGGTCTTAACTCTAGCCCCTTCCATGTGGAATCGATCTTTCCCATATCTGGATCATGGCGTATCTCTTCTCCTCCATCAGACATGTGGGTTGTTCCATGTGATCAGTAAAACAAACATAAGGAGAACAGGTTATACCCCTCATATGTCTCCTCTGAAATTGATGAGTGAGTTTACATGCATCTCGATCTTAATCATGCGCCCTTTGCTATCCTGTTTCAACATGGGAACTGGGTGAAATATTATCCCGTGATCTTGGAAATAATGAGCTTCAAGGGAGAGTTATTAGGAGGTGATTTGAACCTCAACAGTGCTTGCATTCTCCATTTCTATTTAGCTCTTTGAATGTATAGAAGAAGTGAGGTAGATATAATTTGGTTCCATACTTCCTTAGTCTCAATGGAAGCCTCCTCTGAATCCACAACTTCCTCTAACCTTGTCATGTTCATTGCAACCCAACTGAGGGAAATTAAAAAGAATATTAAGAGGAAGAATCTGTTTCTGCATCAGCTAGACATCGAAGGAGGGCGACGTTTGGAAATTGTTTATAATGACATGTCTCAGCTCTGAGAAGAGATCACTCATTCCATTTCTCAAACAGAGCAAGCAATGACATAATTGCTTGCCAAGTTGGAAGTCAGGTTCGATAAGATGTAACTCAAGGTGGCAAAAATCGAAAATTATACAATTCCAGGCTCATCAACTCAGTATGGCGGTCGAGGAAAGTAATATTGGACTCCTCTAGGTGGTTTTTCAATTTTATAATTTATGTTATAGCTATGCATGGAAAGCATCTAGTGAAGTATGGTATTAGTTGGTTTTATTATTTCCCAAACTTTATATCTGTGTAAAGGAAGCTTTTTAGTTGGGTTGGGGTGGCAGGGTTCTGTGTAAGGGTAGAAACAAGTTAAGGTTTAAGATCTCTAACTGTTGTCTTCTAATGGCATTGATGAATTTTGTAGTTTTTTCTTCTGTGGTTACACCACTGGACTTTTAATACAAATTATACCTTCTCTTGTAAAAAACAAACTGACCAATTAGTGAATTTATTTTTTGGAAAAATGTCCAAAAAATAGCCATTTGGCCCTTAAAAATGACCCTGGAATGAGGATTTTATAGAAATAGCACTGAAACTAAGTATCTAATCCAAGTATTCAAGCCTATTATCCCAGTAAAGTATTCCATCCAAGCTCAAAGCAAAAGATTCAATCCTTGAAGATAGAGAAACTTTTGTAAATGCCAAATTTAAGTAATAAAAAAGGAAACAATAATGAATAAATAAAAAGGAAAGAGGATAGGTTAATCTGAATATAAACATATCAAATCTAATGATAAAATACTAAAAAATTAAATGGAAAAAATAAAACGACAATAGGATACCAAAAATTATTTGTAGAAACCTATTAGTATATTGGGAAAAAAACATGTGAATGGATTATAAAATTTTATTTATTTTAAGAAAAAGAATACATACATCAAGATTTATCTCTATTCCCATTTTCTCTCACCTCATAACCAGAAATGAGCAAGAGTGCATGTGTGTGTGTGTGTCTTAAAATCCATTTAATTGCATTCCAACGTTCCTTGCTTGGGTTTACAACAAGCCTACTTACCACTTATCCATACCTCTCCACTAGATGATGAATAAGGAAGGAAATGCATCTACAATAATTGGAAATTGTGAATCTCATTGTCATGGCATGTTAAGTGTATTTTCAAGAATCATAAGGGGGAACCATTAGCAGGTTGCTAGATAGATCCCTCGATGTTGCATGCCCATAAATGATCTTGGAAATGGTATGATTGAGAAAGTTTGTGTGCTAGTGGGAAAAGCATGGCCAAAAGAGACATTAGTGGAATTGAGAAGGAAATAATAGTGATGGATGAAATATCCATGTGTGGTTTATTGTAAATGAGTGTCTAGGTTGAAGCTAAGCTAAATACCAAGTCATCGCTACTAATGATACAATGTAGATCCATGATCAACAAGACTCAAATCAAGACATAACTACATAATATACAGTGTAGATCTATGTCATCCTTACACAAAATTTGAGCATAGAAACTAGACACTCAATGTGGATCCATGCAATGACTCAAAAAATACTCCATCGCAACCTCAGGATAGGCACATATTCAAGTGAATACCTGACCACTCAGGGTCTTCATTTCAATGCCAAATAGCACGATTATATCCATGTGAATAGATGTCTTGATGTCAAACATGGTAGAAACCACTTGAATACCGATCAGTGATGTATATCGTTAACAAGTCCGAGCGAAATCACCATTAATGTCAATGATTCCCAAGGTACCCTAATACATTCCTCTGAATGTCAATAGATGGGTTGCATTAATCGAAAAAATATTTCACTTAGAGGCCAATGATGGAATCCTACTCTCGAAGTATACTTAGGAGGCCAAGGAATCCTACCATTGAGGCATGTAGGCTTCAAGGTACTTTAATCATTTCTAATAATAATTCCCGAATGATGCATTGATGTCGATGGGAATAGACTCATTGAAGGAGGGCCATTATTTTTCCCCTATCATCAACATGGAACTTGGAACAAAATTACTTTTGAAGTGATTCTAGTAATGGAACAACCACAAAACTGACTCAAATATAGACGACTCGAAGGAAGGTAAGGTAACTATAGAGGTAAGTTATAATAAATATTCCCCTTGAACATTGAACAACATGACAAGTGACTTGGTAACATTGAATCAATGAGGAAGACACCAGACATAATGCAAAAGGTAGGGTGATGCATTATTTGAATTGAATCAAAGGAGTGAAATGCCTCATGAAATTGGACCAACTTGATGACAAGCTGAATACCCAATTGTTTCAAATGAAATGCATACCGGTGCCATGTTCAAGGGTGACTATAATTTTTCATTAATACAAATGAAAAATGTCTCCCCATTCCCTTAATTTCCCCACCACATTGGATGAGTACCTCTTTGATTTTTAACAATCTTGCAAAGGGTAATAAATGCTCAATATAGCTAATCAAGTGATGAGTCCAACCTCATATGTTTTATGAACCTAAGAAAGGAGGGGTTCATTCCTAGAAAGGGTCCTTCACTGCTTATTTTTATGAGTCTGGAGAAGATAAACTCGATTGTCATTTCACATTTAGAGAGTCTGAAATGACTAAGAAGACTTGAAATATGGAAATTTTTATAAATTTAGTCCCCAAGGTATGAAAAAGTATAAACTGATACCTAGGAGAACTCTTCTAGCCATGATGAACTAGAGTGTACAATTTTCGTAAATGAGTCTAAACGGTTCGAAAAGGGGGTGAACTATCACTGGATAGATGACCTTTCAAATACTTTTACAAGCATGAAAGAATCTAGTTTGCTTGGTGATATTTTCTTATTTAGGGAGTCTAAAAAGAGCTTAAAGATGACTCCAAGGGGGTTTCCTTTTTTGTATTAAGTTTTACGAGTATGAAAAAGCGATAAAAGTATACGCAATACCTTTTCTCTAATTTTTTAACGAGCATCAATAGGGTATAAAAGGCACTTGAAACCTTTTTCAATTTGACATAGAGCTTGAAAAAGTAAAAAGGAGGCTCAATTGTAGCCCAAAAATGTCCAAAAAGGTCCTAAAATCCTCAAAAAGATCATTAGAACACTTTCAAAATTGAAATTAAAGAGAAATATGGTAAAAAAGAAATAATATTTTGAATATTATTTTCTATTAAAAAAAAAAGTGTAATACTAAAAACTATTTACCATTGTTTTTTACCATACGAGTTTTAGTGAAAACTAGTGTTGAAGAGTTGAATTTGCAATGAGGATTCAAAGAGATACAAAAAATCCATTCGACAAACCATCTGGTGCAGGCTAGAGTATTCATCCTTCCATTCATTTTGATGGTTGAGTTTTTTCATTTTCTCATGCCTTTATAGGGTATTTGGGATGATTTTGCAAAGGGGAAGAGATCGCCGTAGACGACGCTCTTCTCCCTTTCAGGAGTTGTGTCGGCACACTCTTCGAAAGGGTAACGAGCATCGACACCACTTTGTACTCAAAAGGGAAAGACATTGTCTCTCTATTATCTAAATGAAAGAGTTTTGGTGGCATGTAACTTCCCAAAACACAAAATTTAAGCATGGATTTAAAGTTTTTTCCCCATAAAATTTCTCTTACACATGTTTTGTGGATGTCCCACAGGTTTTGAAAACAAACATGGTCATTTAGAAGGAGCATGAACATGAGTTGGATGATTCCCAAGCGACAAACAATCCGAACACGGTGATGGCTTTGAGAGAGTGTGGACTCCTCAATTACTTTATAGTTCTGAGCCTGAGAGACCATGTTCATTTATTGGAACACTTGATAAGGATGTGGGACCCAGAGCAACAAAACTTCCAAGTTGTCACCCATATCATGACCATTGATATTGAGGATATCTACTTCTTGACCGAAATTTATAGGAGAGAGAGTCTGGTGTCACTCTCTGATCCTCAAGGGGGAGAGATGACTATTGATGAGCATAACCTGATTAGAATGAGGTCCCAAGAGGTGAAATTATGATCAAACATATCATGGATCGACCTTTGAATACAATTGCATTCACCATTGAAAAGGTGGTGGTGTTGGTAGGGGTATTTGGTAAGTGAGTTGCGTAGCACCGTGGAGGCTACGCAAGCTCACATGCCATCGCAAAGGACCACAACAGCGCGATAGATGGAAGAATAACCATTTTTGTAATTATTTGTGCAATTTTGTACCAATTGACCACATTTTGTGGATATAGATCACTAGTTTGTTAGAAGTGGACCTTGGATGTAAAGGTGCAAGCCTATATATAGAGCTAGATTTGAAAAAGTAGACAGAACTTAGAGAGAGAATTCTGGAGAAGAACTTGTATTTTGGGTATCTTTTTGCATTCGTGTCTATTGTGAGTGGGTTTTTGCCTTTGTATGCGTCGATCGGTTTTTAGTCTCCTACTATGGAGACATACTGCATGTTGTGAACCTGTTTCGCAGAAGTAATATGACATAAAGGATGTTTCCCTAAAGTGCTTTTGTCTCTTATTTTCCTGTTTTTATGGTCTGCAATGATAATATCGGATGTTTACTGGATCTGTTATTTGAATGATTGTTACTGCTGTGATGAATAAAGTAATGTGATCCATTATCTATCTATTGGTTATAAATATGTGATGAATGACGTGATTTTAATAAAATGATCTCTGGAGTATCCATTGATTATGAAGTTAAGTCATTGATGTCATGCCCTATCTTCTTACTGTCGAAAACTTGGTTCTAACAACTCTCCCTTGACATCTTGGGTGAGACTTAATCCACTCTGTGGGTGTTACTGGGTAGGGTCAAACCTGTCTGGGCTGCTGCTCAGGGAGATCACGCTAGTTGGGCATTGACAGAGTGGGAACCCCTGTCAACGAGGATTTTTTGGTGGGTTGCACCAACAAATGGTTCCGTTGCTGGGACCTTGTTGCAACTGAAGGGAGGATATGTTGTGGCATCCAACAAAACTAGAGATTGAAGATTGGTTTGAACTAAAGGTACGAGAGTTCACTGAAACAAAGAATCAGAACCCAGAGCTGTAAACAACTAGGTGGCTGAAAAGATATATCTACGATGCTCCATATGAATGGTTCTTTTGTGAATTCCCATTCATACTGTATGAATGGATAGAGTAGTCCACTTATAAGAAGAATAACCATCAAGGAGGAGATCCTACATATTGGACCCCTGGACTGATCCAGGAGTGACAAGAAACCAATAAAAAAGCATCGCGAGCTATGGAAGTGTGGCTGGATAGTATTCTGGAAGGATACATTACTGAATTTGCACTTGATACCAATAAGGCATACAACAAAGCAGAAAGAGAGTTCTTCAACGAGCCACGAGGTAGGTTCTTGTTGTCTCTACAATTATCTATTAAGATGCTTATCTGTGAGAAGGGTATTCTCAAAATGCACCTCAAGTAGTGGAACTCTGGTGTGCAAAGGCTGTGGACACTGCGACGAAAGGGGGAAGGAAAATGGAAAGATAAGGGGTAGATGGGTATGAGTTCTAAGGAATTTGTGAGGGTAGACATGGAAACAAGTGGTTGTATGAGGGGAGGAGAAAGGTTTTGACCAGAGAAGAGGTAGAGGATGGGGGAAGGTCCTGCTGCGATCGAGATGCAAGACTGCAAATAACAAACACACAGGACAAAGCGAACTTATAGTGATGATGAGGACAACCAGACCCAGGCTACACCCAGGATAGCAAGAAGCTCGAACCCCAATATTAACATGTCCACACCTCCGCGCACTACTCCACCAACAGGTAGAAAAGCGCATTCTACATCACCTTGTCCGACGTGCTAGCAGCAATCAAGCAATAGAACACCGTTTGTAGGAAGAAGGCCCAAAATGGCGGGCGACGAGATGAAGTTACCAATATTCCATGGAAATGGGATCGATGATCTGGAGTAGTACTAGTTCTTATGCGAAGTAGTTTGGACTGCCAGACAAAGTGTGGACAACAATATTAAGAGATTCCAATCAGTGACCACCCTTAGGGGTTGTGCACTTGACTGGTACATGAGATTAATGCAGGTTCCTTAGGGAACAGTGGCAAAAACACTGAAAGAGATCCAGGAAGGACTATTCAAGGAATTTAAGAAACATAAATATGAGGCCCAATATATTACAGAACTCAAGGAAATCAAGTAGTTTTTGAATGAAAATATTTTGGATTTTGATCAATGGTTTAAGACATTGATGGCTCAAGTCAGCTTCAAAATGAGCGATTTTCACCACAAGGAGTGGTTCATTGCTGCACTGGTTCCGCACATCAGACAGTCATTAATGCAGCAAAATATCGCAACACAGAATGAGGGTCTGGAGATGGCGATGAAGTTGGAAGCTTCACATATTGGGGAGACTGCAGTTGGCATGAACCAGATTCAGTTGCAACTAGAAAATTTGACACTCCAGCTATAGGATATTAAGAAGGAAAAAGAAGAGCATGATGATCTCTGGTGCACACAGTGTCGTACGAATGGACACATCAAGGACACTTGTCTGACTTTCAGAAACTATTTTCTATCAGAAGCACCAAACCCTTTGAGTTGCGTTGGCGTGCCATGGTGTCGCATATGTCAAGTATACAGGCATCAACATGAAAACTATAGCTAAATGGAGAAGATGGTTATGAAGGAAGAAAGTTTGTATTTCTCCTTTTGTCGCTCTGTAGGGAACGAGGACAAAGACTGCCGAGCTTACGACCTACTTCAAGAAAGAACATACAATTCATATTTTGTGAAGGGAGAGGATCCCCGTGCAGTCCAGTAGTCGCAGTGACAGATGGTACAACTGACAGTACAGTATACACCACCTCCGCAAATGTAGTTTATTTTGTTGCAGTCACAACCACAGTTCACATCGTATCCATAGTTCGTAACACAACCACAGTTTGCATCGTGACCACAGTATAACCAAGTGCCAAATGTTCAGAATCAACCACAACATGTTTAAGGATCACACTATGTTCAACAACAACTGAATCCCTTGCAACAGCTAGCCCAGCTGCAATATCAGCAAATCGGAGGAGTTCGAGGAGGATTCCGACGAGGATTTAGGGGACGAGGAGGAGGCTTCAGATGAGGAGGAGGACAAGGTTGAGAATCCATCTAGTGTTACACTTGTGGGGTATTTGGCCACTATTAGAGGGAGTGTCCCCATGCACAGTGTACATACTACGCTGCAAGCGAGCATAATGTCGAAAATTTAACTCAATTGATTGCGAAGTGGCAGGATGGAAACATCCCTCAATTGTAGAACCAGTTCCAAATCCAAAATCAAGTACAGACTCAGCAGTCGTTGCAAAATCATCCTTAGATCCCACTGCAGACTCAGAATCAGCCAATGAACCCACCAATGACTCAGAATCCACCTATGAACCAAGCTCAGAACCTCAGTCAAGGACCCACGGTTGCAACAATTCTAACAGAGCCCAAAACTTAGGCTGTCAACATTTCTATTGTCACTCATGCAGGTGTGACAACCAAAGAAGATGGAACCCGTCAACAAGTTCAGTTTTTGGGGAAGAAAAAGGCAGCATTTGATATTGCGATGGAGAAGGAGACGTTCTTTCAAGCCAAGCATGCGATTGGGAGGAATATGGGTAAGTTGCCTGTTGTTGAAATGCCATCTGCTTTTGATCCTTTTGTCAAGGAAAGACCATCGCGACAGAATGGTACCTTGCAACAGTTCTTTGAGAGCTATCTGTTGCTAGCTGGAGATCCCGAAGCTCTCGAGGATATTGAGAAGTTGTTATGCTAACAAAATCAAACACTGAAGGATTCCACAGTAAATTCCCTCCAGAAGAGAAAGACAGGTAAAGAGATGAGAATAAACATCTAGATAGGGGACTATGAAGTTGATTCTCTTATTCTGGATCTAGGGTTGGATGAAAAATAATTTGACCAAGCAGACTTAGCAGTCAATGGGGATGCCAACATTGGGGTGGTCCCATGTGCAACTGTGACTAGCAAATCAGACCAAGGTTCAGCTTATTGGCTATGTCTCGAACCTGGTCGTTGATATCGAAGGTATGAAGACATATGCTGATTTCGACGTCATTGAAGAAGTTGATGGTGGAGGCTCTTATCCTACGTTGTTGGGTATTGGATGGGCTAATTATAGAATGGAAATTATCAATTTCAAGAAGCAGTTTATGACATTCTAAAACCAATATATCATAGTCGTTGCTCCCATGGACCCTCAGGAAGGACACCAATATATTGAACCTATCAAGGATGAGAATGGTAGAGGCTGGGATCATGGCTACAATATCTCTAAGGACTACATCCACCCTAATACCGATGGTGAATTCATATGGCGTAGTGCTAGTTTGCGTCCTCTGATTCTGATGATGCTCTAGAAAATTGGCAAAATCAGATTCATGAGGTGTCTGTTAAAAAGTGTGGAATGATCACGCAATATCTACGATGTGTTATGAACGAGATTGTTGAGATGCCGATCTATGAGGGGCTACCAGATTTTTCTGAATTCCTCCAAGAATTTGAAGAGAAAATGTTTAAACCGTAGAGGCTATTGGCACTAAAGGAAGCATTGAAGGATACCCCAGCACGCTGGTGGGAAGCTCACAAATAAGAAATCCATGAATGGGCACCATGTCGACGATTAACGTTGGTGCACTTCGGTGATTCAGATTCTTATCCCACTAGAATATATGATGGGAAGACTAACCCCACTAGTCATTTAATGTAATGTTAGGCTTTATGGGAATCATGACCCAAGGATGAGTGGGTCCATGATTTCATTCATACTTTGGATGAAATTCCTAGATCCTGGTATCTAGCAGTAGAGCTGCGCAAAACCATAACTACCTGGGAGGAGTTGTCGATGTGCTTTGCACAAAATTTTAGTTTTAGGGACGCTAACCTTGAGGTCCACAATGGATTCCAACTCATTCTCGAAGTAGTATTGAAGGTTGTTCCAACCGCATACCCTGTAGATCCACATGCACATTGCCATATGCAATCCCTAAATATGTGCTACAATATATCTGGTGAACCTGAAGATGATGATGACATGAGGAATGTCAATATTCCAGAATAATAAGGTAGTCACAATGTTGTGGCACCGGACATACCAACCGACCCCATGAGTCAGTCGCTAAAGATACGGAAATTTAACATTGGGACAAAAGAAAACCCGAATTTTTCTAATGTTGGGAACTATTGGGACGATAAGACAACACTAGTACAAAATGAGAAAATAATGACTAAAATCAGGCTATAAATGACTATTTTTGAGTCAGTGACTAATAGTAGCTAATTTCCACTATCTTATAGCTAGTCGTATTTCACTTAGTCATTAATAACTTGACTTTATAGTCATTGATTTAGTCATTGATAGTTAATGATTTAGTCATTGATAGTCAATGATTTAGTCACGGATTTAGTCATTAATTTAGTCACTGATTGCAGCAATTAATGACCAAATATATGACTAAATAAACTACTAGATGATAACATGTTAATGACTAAGCTAAATACGACTAGATACGGGAAATTAGCTACTAATAGTCGTATATATGTGAATTTAGTCATTTTTGTAGTCATAAATTTATGATAGGGTATGGAGGAATCGAACCACCAACCTCCTGCCTATAATTAGGCAGGTGCTCTACCATTGAGCTAGCACCCTTTAATAAGTTGTTATTGCTTGATAATGATGAAATTCAAACAAATTTTGCATTATTAAATCATACAAAGTAATGATTATCAAGTTACTATAGATCCATAATGGCTTACCCTGTACTAGAACTTCAAGTCATTTTTGCACTAAATAAATGCATTTGAAAGACTTGAAGGACTATTACAAAGTAAGACATTATCCATTATCTATCTATAGTAACTTGATAATCATTATTTTTGTATGTTAATTCATCACATTCTACACAAACAAATCTTTTCAAAGATAACCAATCCAAAATACCCAATTAGCACTCAAATAATGCACCAATCAAACATCCCCTCTTGTAGGGGCAATGCAATTCCTATTCTCACCAAATTCATTTTGATTAAAATCTTAGGACACATTTTACAACCACCCAATATAGTGAAAACCATTGGAAAATATGTGAGAGTTTCAACAAACTCAATTTCAAAATAAATAATAATGGAAAATAGAAAACCCTAAAACAATGCACTATTACAAATGTTACATAATAAATCCTCATGGAAAAACAAACCCTTAATGCAAAAATCGATTGTCAATTGACTCACCAAATGATTTCAATTTTGGGTTGTGAAGCTTTGGATTAGAGAGAATCGTTGTTGATAGAAAAGAACTTTTATGCATTGTCACAAGAATAGAAACATAATATTATAACGATCATTGTGTAGTATATACACATATTTGGTCTTGAATGAATACAATTAAGAATTCTATATCACTTGATTGCATTGTAGCCATTGTTGTTCACTACTAAAATATCTTTGACATGCCTTTACATGACCTCACATAGGACAATCCTTGCATTGTCCTCCACCATGTTTGCTTCAAAGTTGTGAATTCACAATCAAATATGGGAAAAAATGAAAAAAAAATCGATGGCCATGATTTAGAGTGAAATTGAGGACTTAAAAATATGTTCTTCCATAATCCTTTGGCTTCTTCTAGGCATTTGGCCCCAATTCTCTTTAGATCCAACTTCACCGGCGACAAGAAATACTCTATCTTTGTAATGTCATCATGAAATCAAGTCCTTCATTTAATGGGAGAATAGAAGTTAACATAAAATATGGTTATCTAGAAGATAACCAATTAGCTAATTTTCAATTATTATCCCTAAACTCTTTTACAAGGAAAGTTGAAGATAATGAGACAAACCTGTTCTCCCATAATTTAGCCTCCCTGCTAACACGAACTTCCTCAATCTTCTTGATGGATTTCAAAGTATTTTAAAGATTTCTATCATATCTCTCAGGCCTATTTCTTCTTCTCTCAAACTCGAGCGCTGTGTCCTGTTTGTTTCAAAGCAATGATATTAACTGAAAATTTTGCATGTCTAATAATGTCATCAAATTAAATCCATCAACATCCAAACATGGCCTTAAGCATTTGGTATGGCACAAAAAATGAAATGGTTTTCCTTGCATTATTCAAAATTGCTAAAAAAAATTACTATTGTTGCAAAAATTGACTAATCTCGAAGTTTGTTCTGGAAACTACCTAAATGCAAAGAGATAGACCCAAATAAGTAATCATATGTATTGCAAGTTTGGATGAAAATTGTGGCACAACATGGGAAAACATGTCAACATGTCTCATGAGCACACAAAAGATACCTTAGTAAGTTCGTTTCCATGTAGCTTTCTGTATGCTTTAGTCCACTTCACCTTTCCAGGGTTATGTTTCATTTTGAAATTCTTATGACATTTGGAACAGAAAAAATGGAATACCTCAAAATGAGAAAAAAGAAGTTAGGAGATAGCACTATCATTTTAGTAGGCTAGGAATAAACTAAAAAAATTGCAAGATATGGCTTTTTTGGATAGCTCAAATTCAGTGTAAAATGTTATATTAATTGGATGACTGCTAGGTTCAGGATGGATAACAACCTACCTGTTTTTCCTCGCAGCCTTAGCTCAGTTAAAACAGGTGGAATATTCCTTTTTAAATGTGTCATTTATCCATGTTTATAACGAAATAAATGTGGTGGCATACCTTCTGTACAATGAAGGTTTGAGTTTGAATTTCAATACAACCTAGGTCCTGCATACAGGAGTACAAAGAGGGTATTGGTATGCCATATTAGCCATGGAAATTCAATCTGATATTAATTCATTTGAAAGGAGAAGAATTTGATTGTGAAGTTGTTTCATAGGATCAGTTGTTGACAAGATGCTCCTTGATGAATTCCTTAAACCTACAATTGAATGTAAAAATAAAATAACAATGAGTACATTTTCCTTCAGTAAAAATAAAAATAAGAGTAAGTTGACAGATACCTTACTCAAATGTGGTCAAGGGATCATTTTTCTTCCCTATTGATCGCTCCATATATAAAATTTAATTCCATATATTTAACTGAAACTTTAAATATACATCCATATAAACAAAATTCATCTTACCCGCTTTGATGACTCTGAAATTTAACATTTAAGTCAGTGTGTGTGGAAAATGATGTCTGTAGGTGGCATGAGCTACATGTTCTGGAAGAAAATATCTAAATTCCAAGCACAAAACATAGAAAATGTCAGTCGAAAATTAATATCAAGAATGCTTTCATCTCCATGGAAGCATCCTCAAATTCTAAATTTACTGCTACAATTGAAAATACACATTTCACTTGTTATGCATAGAAGAAATACACAATCACCTTGGTATGCTTTTTCCATCCAGGGCACTTCTTGCAGAAGCAACTGTGTCTACATCACTAAATTGCAACAGAGCCTGACCACAAAAGTATTTTAGATAATAATTTTCTGGAAATAAACATCATTTTTGTATCTGTAGCATATTAATGCTTGGCACATAAACATCACAATTTTTAAGGTCACACTGCATTGTTTTAGTTCCAAACCTAAAAACCTGCAGTCTTCTCAAAAGTACCAATCTTATGAACAAAACCAAATGCTAAAAATACCTGTACCAAAAATCAGTTTACAGTTATCAAGCTTGAAAATTTATAAGTAAACAACCTTTCATGATATTCATTGTGGATGCCACCATCATGTACAAAAATAGAAAAATGAATCCAAATCCTATTGTTGTGACGCAATATACAAAATAAAAATATTAGTAAGACATAAAAATGAAGGAAATACAACATCTCCCAATATGTTACATATAATAATAATATCCCCTCCCTCATCAGAGCTTGAAACATATTCAGACTGGAAAACAGTCAAAAGGAAGGCTGGAAGCAACCCAGAGGTAGTAAATCCAAAGCAACTTGTTAAAGCTAAAGCAGAGGATCTAAAACTCTTTCATTCCTTGCAAGAATCATAATTAGTTCATACCTAAGGGAATAAAGAGAAATATGCTCTCACAAAGGTACACCCCCAAATCCTAATTCCCTCTTCTAAAAATGGGACAGATCAGAAGGAAAAAAAAAGTCTATAAGAAGCCAACCTCAGAAGCAGAGAAATTTCAAGGCCCAAAGTCAGTTCAACATATTCCCTTGCATCTTGAAACCAACTTGCAACAATCCTATGATTCACCCTCTCAGCCAAATATCCCAACAAGAAACTAAAGTCAGAAGCAGAGAAATCTCAAGGCCCAAAGTTAGTTCAACAAATTCTCTTACAGATTGAAATCAACTTGCAACAATCCTATGGTTTGTGCTCTCAATAGAATATTCTAATGGATCAGCCTCAAAACCATCCCTTTTATCAATATCAAAATATGTAAGACAACTATTAAGAGAGAGAAGGTAAGGGAATCTCATAGTCAAAGTTAATACTAAATATGTTCCAAAATCTGTTTCCTTCAAAGCCTCTCCTAAAAAAATATTGGTAATAAATCAAGGGCAAAATATCTTAAAATTTTGGGTTGATTCTTAATAGATTTAAGGTAAAACCCCAATAGTTGAAAAGCTAGGGTAGTTTCACAGCTCCCATAGTCATGTTGAGCCAGATACACTTGTAGATCTCTAATCTTTGATTAGCCAGAGTCTTTTGTAGATGCTTATAAGAGCTTTTGATAGCCTTGTTTTTTTTAAATATATAGAGAGTTTTTAGTTACCAATAATAATAATAATATCAGGGGATTTCATCCAAGCATAAGACAATTTAAAGAGCAAATACTATTAAATATACACTATGAAATGCCGTCTTAGAAATCTGCAACAAATCTTCAAAAAATAGGCATTCCTCACCAATTTAGAATAGTTAAAAGAAATTAATATTAGTAATTAGGCAAACAAAATACTAGCCCATTTACAGAAAGGAAGACCTAAAGAAAATAATTTATCAACTTCAAAGTGGCCATCCTCAGTTTGTGTGGAATTTAATGTTTAAACTAGGTTTTAAGGATACAAAAAAGAAGAGTGAGATGAATCAAGAACAATCTGAACTTTATCAGGATGTAGGGTTAGGAGTAGTAGGGTCAAGAGACAGGGTTAAGCAAAACACACATGCGTTTTGTCCCGATGCAGTGGCCTACCATCGAAAATGTGTCCATGTAGAGTTATGCCAAACAAAAGCCATAACATATAATATCACCTTTGCTGCTATCTCTTAAGTGTTCTCGAAACTTACCAAATGCAAAAAATCAATGCTGACATCCCCAGAATTGACACCCTCAATTGTCACCAATAATACATTGCTGGAAACATCTCTAGTGCTTTTATTGTTTACAATTTCTTGCCTATTTGAGTATTGCAAGTAAACACTTTTGCCCTGTACTTGAGCAGGTTTCGATGATGAAGCATAACATGAAACCATCGCAATTGCTTGTTCAAATCTACCTAAAAGAACAAAAAAATAACAACCAAAACTTAGCATTAAATAAAGAAAATATATCATAGAAACCTTTGCTATAAGAATAAGTAAACAATGGTTTTCAGTGAAAACTGCCAAGCATAATGGTCACCCCTTGTTCCAACTTTCCAGAGCAACTCAATCTTCATAACCCTATGAATATGAGTCTAGAAAACTATTATACAAGCCTCCTTTACAGATCACAATCTTCAAGACAGCTATGAATATAACTCGAGCAAACTATTATGTTAGTCTCTTATCAATCAAATAATGTGTTAAAATTAGGTGCATTTAAGATTAATCTCACACAAGAAAAAGAACTTGCACCATAATGTAGTTGAAGTCATACATTTTCGCATCAGTCAGAGTATGGTAGTGGCATTGGACCATCTATTGTGTGTGCATCTGCAAAACAATTATGTTTTGTTGTCACTAAAGATTGAGGCAATTGTCATATGGGCTTATGGTAACTGCACTCACGAAATGGAAATCTTAAACTCTTAACAATCAAATGTTTAGATTGGATTTGACTTCTTTTAGGCATCAAGAGAAAATATACTTGTTCTAGATAGATTTTTAGTAATTTTAACCACTGCACGATATTACAAGGGGATAAATCTCTTGAAATTATATAAAAAATATTTTTAACATGTAAACATTGGTACTATCCATCAACTACTACATATTATGACACTCAAAATAGTTTTGTGATCAAGATGCACCAAACAAAAACTATTTTGGCACCCTTGTCAAATGTTGAGCTTATTGCAATTCTACTCTTCTCCGTGCACTAGAAAAATTGGTGTGGGCTTACTAAGCTGAGATGAGCACATATAGACAAGAGCACTGCAAGTACAGAACCCAACATTATGTCTGCAGGTATTGACTTCCCAATTCTTAGTCAACACTGCATAGTACTTAACCAAATGCCATACTCCAATTCTATGTTGCTGAGTCCTCCTATGGAGGATGCAGAATTCATCCTGAGATCCTTAAACCCCAAATTTTGACTATAAAATAGCCAGGATCCCCACTCTAAAAAATATAACATAAATTTTCGTACTGAGTTTATGAGAGCAATTTGGTCTCTAAATTTTCTATACTTCTGGCTCATGGTTTTTTCTGATGACATGTGTGTGTTGTTTCTCCAAACATGGATCTTGACATTTCAAAAATTCCAGCAAATCTATATCCATATTCCAGTTTGGGATCAGTTTCCACACAACTTAGCTCAGCAAACTCAAATTCACGATTATGATCATTTGTTCAACTATTAAACATTCACTATGGTTTTTACTTTCATTTTAAGATGGTAGGAATCTAGGTTCAGACATTTGCTTCATGCCTGTATGAGACCCATGATTTAGTGTGGCTTGACAATATAACCAACCCGTTAGATCCCTTATTTATCATAGTCCTGGAAGGAATTTCTATCCACGAAGAAGGCTTCATTTAATCATAGATCATCCATGGTCGTAGAGTAACTCCAAAACCCAGAGTCATCTATGTTTGAGAAGTTACTCAGAATTTGCACAACAATTGGCCTTCAGGATGAAAGAAAGTATGCAGGGTGAGCTAGAGAATGTCTCAGACTACATACAACCACTTTTCTTAGTTCTAGGTTACCAATGGGTGCTCTCTGTTAGGAATCTTAGGAACTCATGAACAGTAAATAGTAAATACTAAAGACCCACTAGCCCAGTATCGGTATGCCTTCAGAGAAAACAAAATTTCACTTACTTAAAATTTCTATAAAAGAAAACACATTTCCCCATCTACACTCGGTAAAGGTTTTTCATTAAGTATAATTTCTACCTTGCTGCTAAATCAAGTTTCATCTCCACGTGTCTCAGTAATCCATGATTCCTAGAGTGGGGAGTGTGGTATTTTCCCTTCTTATTTGGAAGGAATACGTTGTTGTCCTTTATTCATTCATTGATGGCTCCATACTTACAATAGGTGCATGTTTATTAGGACCTGGTAAACACAGGCCAATTAGTCTAGCCTCTAAGGCTAGCCAGACCGTTCCTTTATTGACATTGACTCAACATGGTTCCTTACTCTTCCATGATTATGCACTAATTAAAGGAAGTCTTCCCTTCAATTCTATCATACAAACCATAAGCTATATTATCATTTTCTCCTACTTTATAATGGTGTTATGCTAGCATAAATGATAAATGTAAGAAGCAGTCCATATGACAACATATTCCAAACCATGTTCGTTATGGCTGTGATCTTCTGGAAAGTTGGAGCACTTTCCATGATTATTATCTAGGGTCCAAAACCAATGATAATGTAGTTGACTGAATCTTCCTATTGTAAAGGAAAGTATCCTATGGCTAGGGTTTAAGAGGCCATCAACATACTGGGGTTGAAAGAGAGATGCACAATGTTAAGCAAGCATATATAAGCAAGTTTCAGAGATTGGAATGGTCTGCACCTAATTAACTGAAGGTTGGTCCAAGCTTTCTCTTCAATCCTCTTCATGCTCCTCTTGCTCCTCTTACTCCAAGAGACCTGCAAAATGAATTATACCTTCCTCAAACCATTATGACCACATATAAAACAATGATAATCAAATAAACATGAACTAATGATCTGAATAACATCATCATATGATTATAAACAGAGATTCAATCACACATTGAACAATGATTTGGGAAGAAGAAGGACATCACATCATTATTAATCTTGAAAACAAGTACAAGTATACCTTCTCTTCAAGTTCGACACCTCACAAAACCTTGATCCGGTTCTGTTGCTTCTCTTCTCCAAAGAACTCAGCCTCCAAGATCTGCAACACAAGGGGATGATCGCCAGGGAAAAGGTGTGGGAAAAGAGAGCTCCAAATCCTCCAACATAACAATGAATATATTCAAGTCTCCTCTCATGGACCTCCCTACCTCTATTTATATGCTTAAAGAAGAGTTAGGGGCGAAGACAAAGTAGTTACAACTGAAGGAGTCAGTTGCATAACTACCCAAACTACCCAAAATTCAAAAGACGTGTTTTTTGACATTTTTAAGATGCGTACGCGAGTTGATGAATACAACAGTCGTGTACACGAAACATACACGTGGGTTGCTAGTACAGAAATTCGCGTACATATAACAACTCACGTACGTACGTGGGTATCATAGAGAGAAACTCGTGTATATACAAAAAACTAATTTTAATGGTATTTCTAGGCATTTTCAGACTTTGGTGTCTTCTGGAAAGTTTTAGCTAACAGAAATATATTTCGAATGGTGTAGAGATGAGGTCAAACAGAGTTACAAAATTCAAGATATAGGTCCTCCAAGTTAGATGTTTTTTCAGTGACTTTCAGTGACTTTCATGAAGTGTCGAGATGCGACGGAATCATGGGAAAGTGGTCACAGGCAGAGATGTGTCATTTTGAGCTATAACAGATTCCCCCTAATGTGTGAGGTTAGAGGGGAAGATAATAGCCAAAATACATTATAAAGGAAACAGCTGAGTATGGAGAGAGCAGAGAATCCAAGATCGAAAGGCTCAAACAAAGGTACCTGAATGAGAGATAAATGTCAGAAAAACTGATCTCTGGGACATACAAGTCCATGTACAAAACATCGCCATAAAGATACAGGCGGATCCAACATATGTATAACTGATGAAACTATCATGGTCGCTCAATATGCAAAAAGGCGCCATATCAAATCTAAAGGATCCATGGCCACAAATGAACAAGGTGGA
This sequence comes from Pseudotsuga menziesii, assembly GCA_001517045.1. Taxonomy (NCBI): domain Eukaryota; kingdom Viridiplantae; phylum Streptophyta; class Pinopsida; order Pinales; family Pinaceae; genus Pseudotsuga; species Pseudotsuga menziesii. The sequence goes on from LPNX010784275.1 coordinate 381,979, forward strand.
TCCATACTCGACAATTGATCATAGCCACAAAAAATACAAGGTGGATCTATGTCTCAGCAAAATGTCATATTAAGTGTGACAAGGTCTTCCGCAGCTTGGGAAATAGCAAAGATGACAATGCTACTGTTAGCCCAAGGTCTTCAATCCAAACCGCCCAAAAAAGGTACGAATCCTAACCATGCGAATAAAGGAGTTGAAGTCAAACATGGAGGAAACTGTTTGATTACCGGTAGATAATGAGAACTGTTAACAAACGCGAGGGAAACCACCATTAATGAAAATGGTCCCCAAGGTACCTAGTACATTCTAACAAGTGTGATTACAAGGACTTGAAGTCAAACACTTGAAGAGTCCATCAAGTAGAAGACATTAAGGTATTCCCACTACCCAATAGCGAGGGAAATTGCCACTGATGACTATAATCCCCAAGGTACTGTCATAACACTCTAAATCTCATTCCCAGAGCAAGATGTGTTGCAGTCGATAGGAAGAGATCCGTTGGAAGGAAGGCATTAAGGAATCCTTCATCATCCAACACAAGGTAAGTCAGAGACTAATTGGATCTGGAATTGGTATTGAATTTCATGACAAGGAACGCCGAAGACATGATGTAATGAACTGATACGAAGGAATGGCCGGCACAAAAGGTCAAGGAAACTTCAGAATGGCCGACAAAGGTTTAATCCTTGAACAGTGAGCACGAAACATAAGTGACTTAGGCATATTTTGACACAAAAAGGACCAACGAAACAAATCTACAATGTAGGAGACATTGACAGATTCCCCATATAATTGGAAAAGAGACCAATTGGAGGAGTAAGAAACTCTGAATCGGGATAAGGTCAAAATACTAGGACCCAACTGTTTGATAGACTCAAAACCGGTGCTTTGTTTAAGGAAACAAGACTTGCTGCCATGATGTAAAAAACATGTGAATGAACTTCCCTTCTCCTCTTTCTTGTAAAGGTTTAACGAGTCCAAGAAAGCAAACTCAGGACCATCTTCATTTTTGGCAAGCTCGAAGAAAAGAAAGAAGAATGCTTGATAAAGGACTGAGTCATGGATTTTACGAGCCCGAACTAGTACATGCTTGACGGTGTTTTTATAGTTTAGAGAGTCTGAAAACTCCAAAGAAGACTCCAGGGGGGTGCTTTTTCGTACAATTTAGTCTCCTGAGGCCGAAAAAGTATAAAACATACCAAAGAAGAACTCTCTTAACTTTCGAAGAAGAAAAGGTGCACCTTTTTCATATTTAGTTAGGAAGGTCTGAAAAAGGTTAAATTACTACCTACCCAACGCTCCTTCAAAAGTAGCATATAGCCTGAGTTTTTCGAGTGTGAAGGAAGGCAAGATCACTCGGAAAGATCCATTTGATTACGAGAAATGGGGCTTACAACAATAAACTAGATGCTTTGTTCTTTAGAGTTTAATGAGCATGACAAAGACATAAAGTACACTCGAAATCTTTTTCATGTTTTGGTCCAGAGCATGAAAAAGAGAAAACTAAGCTCATACCGGGGGTTCCTTTTCCATAAGTTTAGTCCCTCAGGTCCGGAAAAGCGATAAACCTATTCCTAAGAACACTCTTCTCAATTCCAAAGAAAAGAGAGTGATCCTTTCTCGTATTATTCCACACGGTCCGAGAAAGTGATAACCTACCACCAATGTGGATGCCCATTCACATATTCTTAACGAGTTTGAATGGACAAGTTTACTCGGCAGTCAAGTCTATTTTGAGGAGTCAGACCCGGGCCTAAAGAAACTCAAAATCTTTCCCGTGAAGTTTTAACGAGTCCGAAAAAGTCAACTCGCGGCCTCCTTACTGTTTTTAACGAGCTCGAAGGAGAGCAGAAAGAATGCTCTAAATGCGAGGAGACAAGTGTCATAGACAGGCAAAACTAGTTCCAAGTGCAAGGAACACACCTATGCATAATGCAAGGAAAGTGAGCAAAATAAGGACACTCGAGGAATGTCTCCTCAAGGTAAAATGTTTCAAGTTGCAAAGGAAAAATGATACAAGGCTTAGTGATGATGAAAACAAAGATGAGGGCTTATACAACGAGCTAAAAGCATGGAAGCCGGCATCAGGCTCATAAGCGCGAGCAGGGAACATGCAAATGTAGTTACAGCTTGAACAACAAGACAAGACCAGTAAACAGTTGTGAATCCAACTAAAAATCCTGTCTCCAAGAAACAACAACATCAGAATCATATTTAGAAGAAACGATCTAACGCGGGTCACTTTGGCAGAAACACATGTGACTTTGGTATCTTCTATAAAAGGTAAAGTCAAGGCAGAATCAACTGAAGAAGATTCTATAGAACCAAGGCTTGAGGGTTTATAATCAGTAAGATCAACCTCAAAAGGAGAGCAAAAATCAACAAGGGAGATAGAGTCTGCAGGAACAAACTCAATATCACAGGAGTTGAAAACTTCAAAAGAAAAATCAAACTCATCAGGATCACTGACTTGCTGATCAAAGGGAGAGTTCGAAGACTCAATAAGACCAAAATAAGGAGATCGATCAATAGAAATATCAAGCTTATTAAGCAAGTCCGAGTTAGACTTAGTCACAACTGAACCAACATCCAATAGAAGATCAGACTGTATCAAAGACTCTAGGAAGACTTCATCCGAAGGAAGGAGATCATCCGAGATAGGACACATGTCTAAACTTTCAAATGGATTGACAGAGTGGAGAGAAAGCTCCACAATCTGTATAGGATGACTCACCTGGTCAACTGTTGGTACCAAGTCCTGAGAAGGTAAGCATGAAAACAGAGGCTGCTTCTCAGTAGCAATTGAACGCATAGGACATGAGGCCACATATCTCACCTGTGGTGGGGTAGTGTCTATAGAAACACTAGGAATCAATAAAGGAAATACCTGGTCTCTAGTTGGGTCAGGAGACGGATCAAGAAAATCCAACTGATCGATAGTGACAATTTATTTTCCATGATTAAAGTACATCACACGAAAAAATGTTGACACCACAGCTTGCATGGCATAGACATAATCACGTCCAAGGAGCATATTGAAGTCCAAGGGGTCTTCTATCACCATCAAGTCAAGTAAGATGGTCTTCCCACCCAAAGTAATGGGTGTGTGAGCAAGAATTCCCAAGGCTATACAAGTTCTTCTATCAAACGCCCGTAACTAACTAGCAGTCAACACAAGGCTGGGAGATCCCATGCCTCGCTAAGCACGAGCAGACAAGATACTAACTGAGGCTCCTTCATCAACAATACAACGAGCAATCGTATGTGATTCAACTTTTACCTTTATCTAGAAAGGTGCATCAAAAGGAAGGTGTGGCTCAACTAGGCTATCCCATTCAAAGGAAGCAATCCGAGAGCTTGGTGGGGGTTGATCCAAAGCAAGTTCAGTGGCCCCTTGTTTAGTAAGTTCTGAACTGGAAGTGAAGAAAATGTGACTAGTAGACACTTCACTCTCTAAAGGAAGAGTGGGATTGATCGATACTGAAATCAATTCAACCGCTTCGTGAAAGTCACTCTCCGAAGGGAGAGTGGGATTGACCAAAGATGACATTGGTTCAATCACATCAGGATCACTCTCCAAAAGAAGAGTGGGATCGACCAAATATGATATTTTTCCGACCACTTGATCAACCAAAGGTTGAGTAGGTTGTTGAGAAACTATAGGTTGTTTAGGAGAAGGAAATTCTTGAGTCTCAGACCACACTCTTCACACCTCTGTGATAGTAGGGAACTGGTGAGTAAGATGATCTCCCTCGGACAGCTTACAAGGGAACTTAAGTTTACACTTCAAATGACCAGTTTTCTCAACGGTGTCAACATGAATAGCAGTGGCTGACTGTTTGCTCTCATCATGACCTGCAGAGGATGAGAGTTTTCCCCCAGCATGAAAACCAGAGGCCGGGTGACTGGCTCCAACCTGACTAAGAGAGGTTGGTTGTTGAGAGACTTCAGAATGTTCAAAAACGGGATGACCATGAAAACAAACTCTTCGCACCTCTGCAATAGAAGGGCATTTATAAGTAAGGTGGTCTCCCTCACAAAGATTACAAGGAAACTTGGGCTTGTGTTTTGAACGAGTAGTCTTTTCAAAAATGTCAACATGACTTGCAGTGGCAGACGGATTGTCTTCAGCATGAACCACAGAGGCTGAGAGAATGCCCCCAGCATGACTTATAAAGGCTAAGAGACTACCCCCAGCATGACTTGCAGAGGCTGAGAGACTAGATCCAACATGACCTGTAGAGGTTGGATGGGCACCTCCAACATGAACAACAAAGGTTGAATGGTTATGATCAACATGCTTTGTAGCAGTTGAGTGTGTGCCCCCAGCATGAACAACAAAGGTTGGGTGGATGGATCCAACATGAATTGCATAGGTTGGATGGGGAGGTTCAACTCAAACAACAGAGGTTGAACGGGTGCCCTCTTGCTTATGTGCCTTCTTCCTATTCCTCCTTCTTTTACTCCTTTTAGACTGCCGGTTACTAGTATCAATACTTTCGTCGCATGAGGTAGAAGGAGGAGGAGAATCAACTACAGGTGAAGGGGAAGCAGTGTTTTGATGCCCTTGATATAAGGAGCTTACTTGAGAATCATCAAGAGCATTTGAGACAGTTGGAGTGGAGAAAAACCACACCGGTAGCCCTAGGGTGAATCCAGGTAGATTCAGGGTGGCCATCAAGGGAACACCAACATTCCCCATGAGAGGAATAGTACAAGGAGTTCCCAGCATGGGGATCTCTTGGTTGGTGTTCGAAGGGGTGTTAGCCATAGTTTCAAACTAGGAGACAAAGTCTGAGGTCAACAAGAATCCAAAAATACCAAGCACACACCTGAAGGCAGACTAAGTACAGACAAACCACACATCACTCACTAAAAATTCCTAAAGCCAAACAGACAAATAGGTATAAGATATGCTTTCTAAAAGAAAGCTGAGAGATAGTTACTTGGATTCCCTATAGATGTTCTTAGGCACAAGCAGAGGAATCACCCACCACCCTCCCACGCCTTCTACTGGGGTTACCTTCCAAGCCCATCCAAGGTCAACCAGAAATAGCCTTCTGGTGTACTTGTGTATGAACCCTAGATGTCAAAGAGACTAAAGGCTACCTTAACTATATTGATAGTTTGGGGGGATAGTCTCAAGCCTGATTCATACACATGGGCAGGGTAACTGAGCCCGAAACCCTGTCTAAGACAGAATCCCAAGATGCATAAAAACCTTGGTCTACACTTTGACAAGGAATCAGAGGGTTATCTCCTCAGTCCAAGTCTCCACACGGCCTCATGCTTAACTCCTGTTTGAGAGGAGCTTCCCAGATACAATAAATGTAGAAAAGGGTTTACCTAGTTATTGGCCAACTACTTCTGAAATTTAAATACTTGTGGAGAGTTAAAACTCCCTAATCCACAAGTCTAGCATGAGCTAGTTGGTGTATGACCTTATAAAATAAAACTTACTAATAATTTTTAAATTATATTGTTTATTTTAAGGGCTGTTTTGAGTCAAAGGGTAAATGGCGTGAAACTTATGTGGTTTTTTGACTCAAAGTTGAAACAAAATGACTAAGCAAAGAGATATGAAATGCAAAAAGAAAAAACTATTCGCTTTATTTTTCAAATAGAAAACTTGAAAGCCACAAAAGAACAAATTCTTTTTATATTTTATAAAAAACAATGATATGCCATGCAATCTAGACTAAAAACCTAATCTACATGCATATAAAGCAAACATGTGTTTTTGTCTTTTTCTTTTATAAATGCAAAAGAGAAATCAGCCTATCAACTAATGCAAGCAAGTACTATAAGCAAAGCAAATAGACAACTACTCTACACCCCACAAACAAACCCTAGGTTTCCCTAAAGTTAGATATCAACCTCTCTTGAAAGGAAGGCTTACAAAGGTAAACAAGGCAACAACTTTGGAATGAAGAGACTGAACAATAAGACTGACATAAACAAAGGTCAAGAAGTCCCAAGAATCAATCTAAACCTACAAACAGAGGCTGCTCAGTACCTTGTCCAACAAGGTCAAGCCAAAGAAGGAGGTGTGGGGGAAGGCAACAAAAACAAGTATATGTTCTTTTTAATTTTCTTTTATAAATGCAAAAGAAAAACTACCTACAAAGAAAAGTATGCAGATAATAAGAACAAAGCAAAATGAATTTTGCTATACAACCACCAAACAAACTCTAGAATGCCCTAAAGTCAGTATAAACCCTACTTGGAAGGAAGGCTTGTGTAAAGACAAGTCAACTATTTTGGCATGGTGAAGTTAACCAACAAAAGAAGAAGGAAACCAACACCAACAAGCTTCTAAACTCAGACAAAGATCACTAATGGAGGCTGACTAGAAACATAAGCCAAAAATCATACCAAGCAAAGGAGGTGGGGGAAAAAGCAAAGAGCAAACCCTAATGTTATAAAAGGCTTACCACATAGATAAAGAACAACCAAAAGGGATGACACTAACTCCCTGGAGTCATGCACCTATAGAGGACACCAAAAGACCTACCAAACAGCCCACAACAGTAGAAAGAACCACAAAAAATGAGGAAAAACACTATTTTAGGGGCACACGCGGGTTGTACTATTGACAGGTCGCGTGTCATACGTGGGTTGCCAATACAGCAAGTCGCGTGTATAAGCACATGCGGGTTGTATAACTAACAAGTCGTGTATCATACATGGGTTGACAGTATATATAGTCGCGTGTACCAAACCAGACACGTGACTGTTCAGTATGTAAGTTGCATATGGGTAGAAAAACTCCCGAAAAAGGTCAAAAACTGCCTTAGGAAGGCAGGGGAAGTGTTCAATCAGACTTATAAGGTGTTCCTAAGTGGCAAGAAGGACCCAAAACAATGCAAAATACTGAAAGAAAGACAGAGAAACCCCAAACAGACAAGGCTATCCCCAACGGAGTTGCCAGTTTTGTTGTAAAGGAAAGTATCCTATGGCTAGGGTTTAAGAGGCCATCAACATACTGGGGTTGAAAGAGAGATGCACAATGTTCAGCAAGCATATATAAGCAAGTTTCAGAGATTGGAATGGTCCACACCTGATTAACTGAAGGTTGGTCCAAGCTTTCTCTTCAATCCTCTTCATGCTCCTCTTGCTCCTCTTACTCCAAGAGACCTACGAAACGAATTATACCTACCTCAAACCATTATGACCACATATAAAACAATGATAATCAAACAAACATGAACTAATGATCTGAATAACATCATCATATGATTATAAAAAAATATTCAATCACACATTGAACAATGATTTAGGAAGAAGAAGGACATCACATCTTTATTAATCTTGAAAACAAGTACAAGTATACCTTCTCTTCATGTTCGACACCTCACGAAACCTTGATCCGGTTTTGTTGCTTCTCTTCTCCAAAGAACTCAGCTTCCAAGCTCTGAAACACAAGGGGATGATCGCCAGGGCAAAGGTGTGGGCAAAGAGAGCTCCAAATCCTCCAGCATAACAACACAAATATTCAAGTCTCCTCTCATGGACCTCCCTACCTCTATTTATATGCTTAAAGAAGAGTTCGGGGTGAAGACAAAGTAGTTACAACTGAAGGAGTCAGTTGCATAACAACCCAAACTACCCGAAATTCAAAAGACATGTTTTTTGACATTTTTAAGATGTGTACACGGGGTTTTGAATACAACAGTTGTGTACATGAAAAATACACGCGGGTTGCTAGTATAGAAAGTCGCGTACATATAGCAACTTGCGTACGTACGCGGGTATCATAGAGAGAAACTTGCGTATAGAAAAAAAACTCATTTTAAGGGTATTTCTAGGCATTTTCAGACTTTGGTGTCTTCTGGAAAGTTTTAGCTAACAAAAATATATTTCCAATAGTGCAAAGATGAGGTCAAACAGAGTTAAAAAACTCAAGATATAGGTCATCCAAGTTAGATGTTTTTTCAGTGACTTTCATGAAGTGTCGTCATGGAAGTGTCGACATGCGACGGAATCATGGAAAAGTGGTCATAGGAAGAGATGTGTCATTTTGAGCTATAAAACTTCCTAAGGCATGTGTCGTGTTAAGGCTTTTTCCATAATAATTGAAAAGGTGTTGTTAATGGTGCGATAGATACTGCTCAATTGTGGATTTATCCACAAACAACTTCTAGTTGTAAAGTTAATATTGTAATCTCTAGAACCTTTACAGTCAAAAGGGGTTTTCCAAAAAAAAACAAAAATCACTATTATCTAAATCATCAATTAATAATTATCCAATAACTTTTCCAAAGCAAGGACAAAGAAACCAGGGTTAGGACTTCTATCCATTGCTTGTTAGATTGAGACAATTTTTATCCTTGTAGCGACCTGTTTCACATAGTATTCTATCAAGCAAATCTATAGATAAATCAAATTAGTTTTTTAATATATCTATGTGTATGTTGTCTTTCCTTGAGTAACTCGCAGCATACTTTAAGATCTTCCAACAGTTTATTCTCTACTTCCTGAAAACTAATGAAAAGCGTTACTCCGCTGGCCCAAGTAAGTCGGGAACCACAAGTAGGCCACTTGTGCAGACAGTAAGACCTTTTATGGAGGAACCACTATACAAGTACTTTTGTTTTCCTCCGTTGCTGAGACAACGGGTGCTTTTCTGTCAAAGTATTGGCAATTTTTAATCGTAGTTGGGTAAATTGCCTCATGATTGACAATTTACCAATCAAATTCCATCCTTGATCACTCATATGGGATATGGGTATCTATCACACTTGGGACAAAGCTATGATAACTCAAAATATTGGAGTGAGTTGGATTCATTATGCACCCTGGACTTTGAGACCAAACTAAAACCAAATTGAAACCTAAGAGTGAGATTATCATTCTTGGATGCTGACAATACACCCAATGTATGAGTTATGCAAGGAAAGAACTCTGGTAATGTTCCTAGACTCGACCAAGAAGGGAAAAGGCTATGCAATCTCTCACTCTTGGGACAAATCTATGATAACTATTGGAGTGATTTTGATGCACTATGCACCCTAGACTTTGAGACCAAACTGAAACCAAATTGAAACCTAAGAGTGAAATTATCATTCTTGGATGCTGACAATACACCCAATGTATGAGTTATGTAAGGAAAGAACTCTGGCGATGTGCCTAGACTCGACCAAGAAGGGAAAATCATATGTATTTTTTATGTTGGAACTTGGAATTAATGTGAAGATGAACCATGGTGCAATGAATGCACAATCTAGAGTGCACCTAGGACTACATAATTTTTTAAAATTCCAAAGGAAGGTACACCTAGGACTACATAATTAGACAAAAAAAGGGAACCTTCTTGGCACATATTGTGTGTAATTTTTTAATGGAATGGCTGGTACATAGAAATTGGAATCCTTTCTTATGTCATTTCTTGTATTGGATGATACAATAGAGAAATGGAATAGTAGATCAGAATGGAAAGACTAAGTTGGCACGTACAAAGTGCAAGGTCCATATCATCATTCACATGTGAGATATGGAAGAAAGACAATGGGTAACCTAAGAAATGAACACTATAGGTGGGAATGAATGCCATGCCTCATCCAAATTCGGTGAACTTCTCCCAGGAAAGTCCCCACTCTTGCTTATGCATTGTGTTTATCTCAGTATCTATTTGAAAGAAATCATTACCAACTATGAATTATGTAACTTAGTGGAGATAGAAGAAGGATCAAGGAATCCTTCCAAATTCATTACATAAAAAAATACTCAAGGTTTTTATTGAATCCTTCCAAATTATACATTGATGGTGATGCATATGATCTGAGCCTTGAGGTATAACTAGGCTCAAGCCTGGAATGTAGGATTGTTCTTTGTGCAAGCACTTGATAGGTGCAAGGGTCTCAATCTTCTTTGCGATGGCTGTAATGTATAAGTGATTTCAAATATTTTATATGACCAGATGTTGTAGTTTCAGCAGCCATTTTGAATCTAAAGAGCTGTAATTTTAAAGAAAATTTTAATTTTGAATTTGTTGTTTTTGCTCCAAACAATTGTTGTAATTCTTCCAAGATTTCTTTGGAATATTTGTCTAGATCAATAATGTGTAATTCAGAATCTGGAAATGCAAGACCAATGATTGACTTGGCATTGTTTAAGTTATCCCTGTTTTTCCACTCAATTAATTTATTAGGCTGTGGAGGTTTTGGTTCAGTTCCTTTGATGATTCCCCATAAAATTTTACTCATTGAATGTTCACTTTCTATGAATGAAAGTTGTATCCATTGAACTTTTCTAGATGAATTTCCATTCCGAGATAATAAAAAGAATAATAAATGAAAAATTGATTTGAATATCTATGACTGCTCTTGGAGAAATCAAGTGTTGTTAATCCTTGTATCTTATTTAAAAGTTAAAACCCTTCAAACAAGACATGTAGATATAGGGTATTATGGTACGTTTTGTTTTGTGTCTTGAATCTGACTCAACAATTGGAGGTTAGTATTCTGTGGCAGCAATTGGTGGAGAGTAGAATGTATATCAAACAGTGATACACTCCTTTGACAGCTCAACGGATAGTATTGTGTTAGTGAATAGTGATTCGCTCCTTCGATAGTGTTTCTGGTCTTTTGAATGGGGTGGGTTCTTTTACTGTCTATTAAACTAATATCTATTGAGGCCATTATGTTTTTATAATATTTAGACATATTGGAGCGTGATACTCTAACAATGGTGAAAGAAGAATGGAGCATTTTGGTTAATGGTAAAATAGAGAGAAAACCTTGCGCATTGGATTACTAGTTTGCAAGAACAAAAAAATGTTGTTACAAAATGAAAAGGAATCAGTCTTACACATGGCAGAAGTTGAAAAAGGGCCACAGAATTTTTGTTCATGAATCTTATGTTGGTGATAAGACACTTGAGATATGATCCCTCAAAGAGCATATAAAAGAACCGTTCAATGATTGCAAGAGGGACAAACATATCTAAGAAAGAAAGGTTACTGATGCATACAAAAACAATGAGCAGAGCTTAAGGAGAGAGCTGAAACATAGTGCAAGAAGATAAATTCCAAAAAAAATATTCTGAAAACATTTAAAAATCAATGAAAAGGAGTTGCTTTTAGACCTGAGAGCTCATGCAGAAGTTGGAGTTACAAAGAAATGATTTAAGAGGCATTTTGAGAACTAGTGGAGGATGAAGAATTGGTGTTAGTAAATAGGCTGTTAGTCGTCAAATATATAACATACTGGAAAACATGGTATAAGGAGGGTCCTAAATCTAATGGAGGATATATTACTACAAACGGTATTATTGAATCCAAAAGTAAGAATATTGCAAATAGACATCCGCCACACCTAAATGGAGGATGACCTAAGTTCTAATTCTTTATAATATAGTAGCAGATAGGAGGATGACCTAAAACAATAATCTCAATATGAATACATCAATTTCCTATATATTAGCATATTATTCCATTTTGCAGCAATAATTTGAGTGGAGTACTATCCTCAAGATGAAGCGGCTTCAAATCAAGATAGGTGTGACCATTTGTAGTACCAGTTACTCATACAAATAGTTTCCTCCTTGACAGTAAGGAATTTTAGCAATATTTCTATCAAGTGATTTATCCAGCTAAACTTTCTTAATAGAGGATGGCTTCATCAAATTAATTTTTGCATCATGTCTTCTTTAGAAATTTCCTATTGGTTTCTCAAACAATTTAACAAAGGATTTATCCAAATAAACCAAGTCACCCTACCATGAAATCTCCACCAACAGGATCAGAGAACAGACGCAAAAGAAACAAAACACTAGAAAGAAACCTTGCTCTGGGAGGTGAGCAACGTCCTTTCAAAGCTAAGGGAAAATTTGAACATAAAACACCAATGTCAAAGGATGCATACAAATTTTCTTCCAGTAACTTTGTAATTCGAAACCGGTGTATGAGCCCAAGAGCCATCCTTGAAGCAAACCTTCTCACCAAAATCCCTCCAGAAGAACCCAAAACCAAACCCAGAAAAAACACAGAGTCAAAACTGGGTAGAAGATAGAGCATGGAATTAATGACCCAAGACTCATAAATCCTAGTCTTCCCAAGGGGAAATGAAAGTAGCTATAATGCCCAATGTGCAAGCACAGAGAAAGGAGTACAGGGTGAAGTTGAAACTATGTGAGATTTGCAGCTAATTGAAGACTATTTATTCAATAGAGGAATATTCATGCTGGTTAGGCAAAGGTTTTCATATGCTCCAAAACCCAATAAAAAATAACTAGTGATCCTTGATTTTGACACTTAATTCCCTCACTCCACAAAAGAGTTCACAGTATGAGCCGAAATTGAATATCACCAACCTTAAAGAAAGATTGACAAATAATTGCTTTAACAAAATTTTTCATGGCATATTGTGGTTCTCCTTTGGTACATTCCTCTGTAATAGATGTATACATAAACACAATACTAGAATCAAAATCATCCGATGTCAACCAATACTATTCTTCTTCAGCCTCAATGATGACAACAATATTACTGTTCCATCCTCGTCCTAGCCAACTATGTAAAATAAGTAGCTATGTATAAAGGAATTACTGAATCACTGAAAGTACACAATTGTATAATATTTATCTTCACCTTGCTATACCTTTACTAGGGGTTCCACCACACCAAGCAATTTCAACAAACCCTCGAATCAAATTTCCTTCAATAAGCTCACCCTCTACTCTTAGATTCAACACTTTAGGACTTCCAGTTCTTGTAGAAAATAAATATATTTTAATTAACCAACATTTCCTACTTATTAATAATAATAATATTTTTTTAAGGGACAACCTGTATGGACACCAAATTGTTGTACGAGACACCCTTGTTTGTGGGACAAGGGACCCCCCTCCATGCAGTAATTTGACTGCTTAGTATATGGAGGTGTATATTCCCTACCCCCTCTACTTTCGAACATGTGACCTCTAGGTAGAAAAATCCAGCCAACTAAACCAACACCATATTATTTCAACATTAAATAGGACCCTTGAGTAACTTGCAGACCAAACCCTTACAATCACTCTACAATTCAGAAAGTTCATTATTAGCCAAACCCAGAATTCGACTGATCTTATGAATCCCAAGAGCACTTATAGAATTATTTTAATATAGAGATATATATTATAGACACCAACAACAATATCAACATTTCTATTAGCAAGAATTTTAGATTTAAGAACCCTAGTGCAACAAGATCTCATCAAAAATGGATTTCAAGACAACCTTCATCCACACTATGACCAAAATATTATATTCATGGGATATAATAAGGGAATCCATTGATACAAGCTGTGCATTACATGTATTAATGGATCATACCCAACTTAATGTGGTAGACAAGCTCACAACGAGGTGGAAAATTAGATGGTGGATACATTTCAAACATAATGATAGAACATGATGCACATGGATAGAAAGGGTTTTCAAGCAATATATTTTATGTTTTCACTTTTTTATTTTCAAAATATAATTTTGCAGAGCATCCCACAGGACTCTTAGAATGCTTAAGACATCCCTAGGATGGAGTGTTTCCTAAGTGTTGTTTGGAAATAAAGGAAAATTAGCTGTGATAAGGAAATATCCAAGGCATATTGAGGGCATCCACAGTTTGTTCCCACATAACCAAGTGCATGGAGATGGCATCCCATGGCCAAATTACCATAGAAGGTGACCTATAAACAAGATAGCTTCACAAAATCAATATGCCTTAACTGCATATATTTTTTATAGTTTTCATGATTCATCATAAACATTAACTTCTACAAGTCGATGGATGTCCCACAAGTCAAGAGATATACAAGCATGGGACCATGAGGCGTTATAATCTAATAAATAATTTTAGAAGTAGATTGATGGTCACTTTAAGATATTAATTCTATGACTATGTGTTTCAATTCTGTTATAAAACATGTATACCTAATTGGGGATTATGTTATCAAGCTCTATGTTGAGGGAGGCATGGAATCTGCAGCTCATAGTTTAGGATCTGAGGTACTTCATTCAAAACTTTAATAATTTTTCTTCTTGCATGACTGAGAATAAATTTGTTTTGAATCTCACATGCTAATTGTGTGTTGTCCTTGCAGCTAGAATTTTATAATCTATTAAATAATTCGGGGACATCTTTAATCAACCACGTTCCACAAGTTTTAGCAACTGGTATCCTTTGTTTAAATAATGGTTCATATGAGTCTGCTTTGTGGGATGGAAAAGGAGTGCTTCCTATAATTTCAAAATTTGATCTCTTTACCAAAAATAGCTATTCATCCCATTATTCGTTTAGCACATGGAATAAGGCCAATGTAGAGATCAATATATCAGGAATAAAGAAATCATGTCATGAGGAAAATTGTTTCAATACAAGCACATCGGTATGGCCATATCTTATCACAAAGCGATGTAATGGAGAAAATTTTACTAGGATGATAAGTATAATTTTACACAACAATATTTTATGAAAAAATCATGACCTTTTAGAAGGAAGAAAAACTATATCAAAAATAGGAAAAAAACAAGATTTTTTTAAGGCAATCTCTTTGCTAGAGCAAAAGCTGCCCATTTTTCCTACACTACAATGGATAAATTCCAATTCCTATACACACATGAACCAAAGATGGACGTGACAATTTGTTTTAAAGAGGAGATCAACAAGGATGCAATAGCCCAAAGTGCTCCAACCAATAAAAATTCCACCTCCATTACACCAACTACTAGCACATCGACAACATTGGCTATTGTCAAGGAACCTACATGACCCCCTAAAAACAATACCACTCGCAATGGTAACAAGAGGGTGTGCTCTCTATATCCCCTCTAAAACTCCCAAGCGTCACCTAACATTACAATCTCTTCAAGATTGCACAATAGAATGCACCTAGCTTCTCTCAGTAACAATTTAGGGAAAAATAATGATGGGAGTAAGTTTCCTGCATTCCTAATAGTCTAGAGATTTGAAAATGTGAGGGTACGTCATGAAATTATATCAACATCACCAACATACAGAGGATGGATGAACATCCCCAATTCCATCTTCATTATTACCTAAATAAAAACAGACCCTTAGCAAGCTACTAGCCCCAATTTAACCAAACCATCCCAATAATCAAGCTAAAAACCTAATCTAACTCAAGCCTCTAACCCAACCAATTAACAAGATCAAAACAAAAAGTCCTCACACATAAAAAAACAAAAAGAATAGAAGCTTGAAAATATATTTCAACAAAAAAGGACAGAATTTGAGCAAGAGGAAAATGAGATCTGTCATCTAGAGGAATTCTGCTTTGGCCTCTAAATCAATGCAAGTCATCATGCATAATAGGTGGTAGAGTTTCACCTACATCCCAATATTTTAGAGTGGTTCGGAAAAAACACATTATAGATATTAGAATGTGAGTATAATCCTGAAGCCTTTCTATATTTTGGTATACTCAGTCAATCCAAGACAATCAATTCCATGGAGGATAGGTAAATCCCATGGCCAACAAGAGACCATTGGGTAGTAGAGAATGGAAGGGGATACTATGCATCTTGCTGAAGACACCAGTTTGGTCTTATGATATAGTATCTACATCCATATGTAAGAGGTTTAAAGTTCTAACTTAAAATACATTGACAAATAAGTTAATGCAGGGAAAAATACCCAATGTATAGGATTCTCATATGTCACTATGAAATAAAAAATGATCCACATGCAAGATATTCATTCTTTACTCTAATCCTTGACAATTTTCATCATTAATTTTCCAAAAGTAAAAAAACCACAGTAAGCAAAAATAAAATGAGTTGCTTGTTTACCAAACTGGAAAATAACAGATATCAAGCTTACCTCACCAGCAAGGATATATTTTGCACATTCAATAGCATGACGTGATTCTCTACCAATACTTTCCTTAATCCTTGACAGTGTCTATAGCATTCCTTCAAAAGTGTCCCTGGCAATTACTACTTCTGTATCCCCACTAAGTGTCCCTCCAACTGATTTTCGCTTTGAGCTTATTTTACCTTCTTCACTTGATTCCAGATCCATCGTATTTGGCAGATCCCACTGCTGCACATTAACTCTGGGACTTCTTGGTTCTGTATGAGAAATGACATACTTTGTATCCTCAGTTGAATCACCATCTAAGTGAAGTTGGAGTGGTGAAATATGATCTAAACTACTCCCTCGAATTGGTGAAGGACTGGAAATAAACATAATAGGATTCTCAGTTTCTTCAATTGAAGCAGAATGTGGCAAAGCTGCAGAATGTGATTGTTCTCCCTTAGCTTGTGCATTTTCTATAAGATGCTTCATAGATGTAGATGGGGTAGCAATGTCATAATCATTTGACAAAGTTATGAAATTTGAATTTTACTTCTTTTGCAGCATCATACCTGTAACAGAAGCCAAAATGATAAGAACAACAAAGGAAGGACAATGTGAACATTAATAAGTGGGCATCTAAATATAACAAAAAAAGGAAAAAAACTATAATTTGAAACGAAACTGAATTAATATAAGACTTACACTTGTCTGAGCTTGTTTGATTTTCTAAATGCAATTCTGTAGATAGTGACACACCATCCAATTTCATTACTGCAATACTGTTTATCTTCACCTTAAAATTTGATGAACCTTTCACCTTTTCTGATGAAGGTTCAGTGCTAGATTTTATAGGGGAAACTTGCTCATGCTTGTAAATAGACAACTGCTTAGCTAATTTCCCTTGTTTAAACTTCTTTGAGCCATACTTCCCATGATATTTCTTAAGGCCTTTGCTATTTTTCTTTGTTGAGTCCACACAATATTTCTTCACCCTGATGCCCTTTGACTTGTATTCATATTGCTCAGCCTCACCCTTTTGAGCAACATAAGCCTTGATAACATGTGTACTGATTGAATTGACTTTCCTTGAAGCTAAATTGAAACATCTTGCTTCTATGGAGAAGGAAGTACTGGTGCAATCACACTCTGTAGATTTTGTTCTTCCATTTTTGGATCAGTCAATGATTTAGTAGACATTTTAGCATGCACACTCCTCTCATCCTTATCTCCAATATGCCATTTATACATATGCTTAGAGGACATTGAATCTTCAAACCATGGATCTATCTTCTTTTCCTCTACCCATTTAGCAGGTTCTAAAGAAAACCTTATAAAGGATTGATATGAATCTCAAGACACCACAGGTTTCTTACTACCTCCTATTTCTATTGCTTCTTTTTGGAACAATGTGTCTACTTTGACACATTTCTCATTTCCCTTAACTTACTTCTTGTCATTATCAAAGAATTTAGTATAATATTTTTCATCTGCAGAAATCTTGTGTGAATCATTCTGTCTAGTCACACCAGTTGCCATTGGCTCCACTAAAGCAGTTGCTTCCTCTGCAACACATGCAAACATAGCTTCTTGAGCCTGGAGATGTTGTTTAGAGGGAGGAAGGGAACCTTCATCACTCAGTAGAATACTTCTCAAATGATATTTATTAGCCTTTGGTGTGGTGAAACTGATGGTGACTAAGACCCTTTTGAGTTGGCTTATCTACAGGTCCAACTGGTGGATTATCGACATTAGTACAAACCCTCGAGTGTTCTCTCGAATAAAAACCTCAAGTGCTGAAGTGAGAACTACCGACAATGGACTAAATCCCTCGGTGAAAAATGACACTAACTGATCGAACAACAAGCAAGTAGGTCATATTTAATCCCTTGGAATGGTAGGTTTACCAAACAAGCAACACTGACTATGTGTCTTATATCCATGGACTGGAGGGAATAGTCCCTAGGTAAGAACTGACAATAGACTAAATCCTTTGGGCATACTTAATCCTCTGATGTGAGAACTAACAGACTGACCAAACAAGCAAACAGGTCTAGTTTAATATCATGTTCAGCTGAAAGTGTGTGCACCCAGCTAGTAGAAGGATAAAAAGTGAGATTGTCTATTGAAATTGTAAGAAAAAAGGGCATGTTATAAAATATTCTCCTTCTTTAAAATAAAAATAAGATGGTGTTGTTTTATCTATTGCTGGTCCTTGCTATGTTCTAGTTACCTTTTCTCTTGCTTACTACTCTCCTATTGTAACTGCTTCTTCCCCTGCTAGTCAAATTTGGTCTTGCAATAATAAAAAGAGTCTTGGATTCATAGAAATATATATTTAGTCTATTTGAGGGTACCCCCTCTCTAGCCTGAGAATTGGCTCAAAGGACTATATTGGTGTAGGAAGGTTATCCTACACATTATGCCCATGCATCTGTTCTTATGAGAGCATAAACAACCTAGTTAACAACATAAGAACTGGCATAGTTGCTGGGGACTCTATCTCAGTAAAGTACATAAGGGTTTCTTTCTAGTCAGAGAGACAAAAAGCTCACAGATAGACTATGATTATTGCTTCTAAGCACCCTGAAGTTTTGAGCACAGTAAGGTGATGCACTTTCACAGAGATGGGAATGGAAAAGCTTCACATAAAAATTTTGGACAGATGGGTGGACATATAACATTCATAGTCTTCAATAATAACACTTGCTTTAGGAAAGGAACTTAGAAGTAGAATCACTATTGTTCTTTGAGGTGTGGTCCTTAATTTTTTTGGGCACTAAAGAACTGAATTCTTACTAGTTATTGAAAACCCATTATTTAGGAATCAAAATTGACAATAAAGAATCAAGATTTAGGATGCTAGACTATTTTGAACATTCACAATGTAGGATGCTAACCAAGATTAACATGCATATACTAAATTTCCAAATAAAACCAAGAAACCAGCCTGCAATTCATCACCCACCTCTTTAAGAGCCTCCAAGCTCTCTCAAATGCTCTTTATCCATGGAAGAGCTCGAAAATAAATACCCAAAATTTAAACCCTCGGCAATGGTTTCTAAGCATCACAATTCCTCGACGGGCATCAATGTGACTTTATAAATACCCGAAACACCAAAAGAGCCTCTCAGACCAAATTCACAACTATTTTCATCCCAAAACCCACCAAACCCTCATGGCTTCTTGCCAACATAAAATATTTGGTGCCAAAGGTCGATTTACATAATCCGAGTAGAAAACCTCCATGAATTCAACATAATCATTCATATCTGGGTAATTTGGGGAGGAAATGTCCATGAATTAAAATAATGTTGATTCTGGAATGATAGAGTTTACTCTGTATGAAGTAGGAATAGAGTAGCACAGTCGTAGTTGCTCAGCCAACAAGGGATTCATAGGGCAACTTGATGCTTTCACAATTTATACACCTAGATTTTCTCAGGGAAGCTATTCTGTGGACTTCTTTCAAGAAATCTATCTGTAGTCAAAGAAATATATCCATTACTGTTGCACATGAAAATCTCACATTTCCTAGTCATCCTTCAGAGGACTTTCTTGTTGCCTGTCAAACTCCCAAAAATCCTGACATGGATCACCTTGGCCATTTTTTTCCCTGAAGGAATGGCGCCCTTTCACCTTTTCCACATAGCGTCGTCGATGCCTCCATCAAGTGAGCAGAAAGTGTCATTATCCCTTTTACAATAGGAAAAATCCTAAATCAGTGCTCTGTCCAGTTTACCCGAAAGCGCCGATGGTCACTTAAAGGGGAAAAAAAGAAGCTTCTAGAAGATTCTGTATGGGATCCTTCGTGGAATTGGTTCTTGCATGTTTGGGAGAGGTGGCATTCACCTCCCTCACCTATAGGGATCCTATTCTATCATTTTGTGAATTCATCCTATGAGTTCTTGGCCTATAAATGGAGCTTCTATGAAGAGAGTTGGGGAGACCAGGAAAAGCATCCTTATGCTACTAGTTTGAAGTCTGGATAGAGGCAAAGTAGAGGTAGCTTGTAGCTAGAGAGGTCTTCATTGGAGTTTGTATACATTTGTTGAGACAGAAGCTATCAACATCAAGGCTTTTGGTTGTACTTCTTCTCACCTATTATTAATACAAAAACATTTCCCTTTCCTATATTTGATTATTGTGTTTGTGATTAAATATTATTGGACTCCTTGATCATTAGTATGGATAGTTGATTATCATGATGCTCTAATCTTTTCGTTTTCTTGTGATTCGTCTTGCAGGTATTGAATCATCTCAAGGACTTTTTAGAGAGAAGATAAATAGGTCTACGGTTGAGGTATATTATGTGTTATGTTAATTAATTTGACTATTCAAGGGAAGGTTATGTGGCTATGATTCTTTTTTTCTATAGTTTTTTTTTGCATTAAAGAGGAACAAGCCGTGTCAGCATTGGTTGAGAATTCCTAGTAACAAAATTGGCGACTCTGCTGGGGATAGCAACATCGATCAGATCTGGGGAAGATCTAGTTAGATCTACAACTCTATGGTAACCATTCCATGGGTGAATTTTTTTCTCTATTCTATTTGTTGTTTCAATATGCAAGGTAAGCTACTCATTTCATTTTATTTTTTGCCTCGGTTCTGGATTATAGTTTTTACTGTTCTTTGGGTAATTGATTTTTTCTTACTGCTTTTAGTCCAACTGAGAATTTTTTGTTTCTCCTATAGTTCTGAAATTTCAGTATACTGTTTGGACAGTGCACCTCTCTGTGGTTGACAGAGCACTGATCATCGTTCAAGGTGGATTTTCCCTTGACTGATAGAGCATCGCCCTCTTTCCAGGGCGCTTCTTCTTTTGGCTGACAGAGCACTGTCCATCACCTAGGGAACGTTTCCTTTCAACTGACAGAGCGTTGTAGGTGCCTGTGTCCTGAATTTCGAGCATGCCGATTTGACTTCTGATGTAGGCTTAAAAAACTCCTTGTAAAAATTCTTCTTTCATCTGTTTAGAATTTTTTTATCTTTATGAAAAGTCTGTGTGGTTTGTTTTCTTCTCTAAAATTTTGCTATGTTCTTTGCATCTTCCTGCTTCTTGAGAGTACTTTGTGAACCTGATTCTCTTTTGAACTCAGTTCCAAAGTCTTGATCTTTTTCATTCTTATAGGGGAAAATGGTAGATAGTTTTAGTTTTTGTTTTAATGAAATATCTAGAAACTTTTGCTTTTGAAAAGAAAATCATAGCCTCTTTTTAACTAGTTCATTTTAGACTGCTTTGAGTGCCTCATATTTTCCAAGTAAATACAAAAAATAACCATTTTAGTTTCTTCTTGTTTATGCTTTAGAAGTTGTCATTTTCTTGCATAAATAGATTAGAAGAAATATATTTTTTGACATTGTAGCAAAGATAGTTTGCATGCACACTAGAGGCTTATTTTCTTTGTCAAAATTTTCAGAAATCTTTTGAGTGCTTGATTGAAAAATTTTTGTGTTTGAAAAAACTTCATTTTCTTGCATTTCTTGATTCAAGTTTGTGTTGTTGAAATGTCATTATTTTAAGGTTCTTGAAAAAAGAAAAAGATAAATTTTTCTCCTTACCCTAAATAGTTTTCATCAAAAGTCAAAGAAGTGTTTTCTTGTTGCATATTGACTTAATCTGCATTATTGGAGACAACATTTACACAAAGATTCACCTAATCGTCAAGATAAAATCAATGGTAGCTTTAGGTTAAAATTTGTATAGAAAGTTGAGTGATAGGATAGAGACGTGTTCGGGCATCATTAAGCGTAGGAGCTGTCATTATTTGTCCGCACTACATCCCAGGATTCACGCGGTTCTTACACGTACCGTCGGTATATAGAAACGGTCTTTCAAGTACCCTTGAGGTATATAGAAAGGTTCTTTCATGTACTCGATTGTATATAGCAAGGACCCTTGTGAACGGTCGTGCATTAGACAACACTACTACCGACTTGAGCTCCTATGTACCTTGTGTATATCGGGAGACCCCACTAGGATACCCCATCCAAACCGAGTTAACCTATTGGCCATCTTGGATTTATGGGCGAAGATTGTAAAGTCTTGATAATCTTGGAAAGAAACTGGAATTTTAACCCGTACTATAATTTAAGACCGCTTGTGGCCTTTAGCTATGTGTAGGTGTTTTTTGTGTTATTTTTTCTTTGACCTACGTTAGAAGACTTCAAGCCACTACCATGGCTGAGTAGCTTGTGCAGCATCAGTTGCAGGGTTTACCTCCTGACTCTACTCCAGCCATGGAAGGGGAAGAAGGGGTAACCATGGAGATACCAACTTCAGCTAAGGATCATATGGAACTTACTCCACCTAGAGGAAATTTCTCTACTCATGTGTTGCAGCTGCAACTTTTCTCCCAAATTTTTTTTAAATTTTGGACCCTCCTTTAATTTTATCTTGCCTGGGAGTGTTTAAGATTCCTGAACTCTGTCTTTCCTCTGTTATGAATTTGAATTGACCTGAGTTTGATTTGAGTTTGATTGTTTATCACTTTCAGAGATTGAATGATATAAAACTGCAAATGCTTTTGACTGTGGAGCTTAACATTTTATTTTTTCGATGGTTTGGTTTTATCGCCGTCGGAGGTTGGTTGAACTTTGAGTCAGGGTTTTTGATCTGTATGACGTCACTATTTTGGAAATGAGACAAACTTTTTTGACCACTGCACAACCTTGAGATTTTCCGAACACTTGGTGTTTTTGATGATTTTTTCCTGTTTAAATGATGTTCTTGATCGCTATCGAAAGTCTATAGATGAGTGATTCGAGGCACTAGTCCACTTTGCAGCCCGCCGTTTCGGAAAACAAATAATGAATGACCCGATGTGAGGTTGTGTTTTTTTTTCGTCGATGCGTGTTTATCTTTTGTTTTATTTTACTGTCATTGCTTTTTGTTTTCATTGTCGGAACTATTTTGTGCAGTGCATCGGAGCCGTAGTTCCCTATAGAGCCACCGTTGTGGGAGCTAAACGACGAATGTTCTGAGGGATAGTTCCTAGTCTTTCCGATTCCATGTTTTATTGCTTTCCATCATTGCGGTTTTCCAACAAACTATTTGCCGATGCATTGTCTTTAGTTCTTCTGACTTTCGATGCATGGATGACAGTTTTTAATTCTTTATGTTGCCGACATTTTATTTCTCCCTGGAACCCTTAGTCTATATGTCGCCCGCTGTTGCGGCTCCTCAGCAGACTAACCACCCGACGTTTAGTTGTTCAGTTTGCCGATGATTTGTTGTGGTCTCCGCCGATGTTTTATTTTGCCGCGGAGCCCGTAGTCTTCCCGTCTTCCGCCATTGCGACTGCGCAATGCACTAATCATCTGATGCCGTAGTCTTTTCGATGTCTGATGCTGCAGTGTTTAGTGTTTATTTCACCAGCGTTTTATGTATTGTGGAATCCATAGTAAATTGTTCTCCCGCCGTTGCGGCTGCATAGTGCACCATCTCTCTGACGATTGATTGGTTTATGTGCTGACGAATGCGGTTTAGTCTTTCGAGCCTCCGACTAGCGATATGTTGTTTTTATGCAGAGCCCATAGTCTATCCATCTCCCGCCGTTGCGGCTCCTTGATGAACTAATCGTCCGATTCGTAGTTCTCCACCCGCCGAGGTGAGTTCGTGTTTTTCCTGATGCTTAGTATTTTCCTGCCTTTCTTGTGTGCTTCCACTCCATTTTTCTATGGCGGTTACTGTGTCATTTTGGTGTTTCTTCAAAGGATGTCGAATGGGTCCAGATGTGGCCTGGTGTGAGATAGGGAGCCTGTTTATTGGGATTTTGTTTTTAGTGGATTTAGCGGATTGCATGCCTAGCCATCAAGATTTTCGTTGCATTATCATCTTCTCTTTTCATGAATTAACATTGTTTTGAATTCATGTATTGATACAGTTCGTGTTACTTCAGTAAACCCTAAATGGTCTAAAATCTGTTATTTTCAGGACAGGACGATTACTGCGAGTAAGATGTGTTTAAAAATACAAAGTAGAAGGGAGGCAGCAAGGAGGGAAATGGTTGAGGAACAAAGAAGCAGAAGCAGAGAAAAGAAGAAGAAAGTCAGGTTTAAGCTCTACAGGATCCAGCAAAGGACCAACGGATTGTTGAACATAATCAATAGAAGCAGAGGCCAGGGCTTGGGAAAGTTCGACAGTTACCAAGCTGGTTCCTTTTCATAAAATTGTTTTTGAAATATGAAATGTAATGTTTGTATGAATCATCAGCACTCACAAAAGGACAAAATTGTGAGATTAAATGGTTGGGGGAGCCCAAAAGTCACCGAGGGGCAGCCCAAGAGTTTTGCTTGTAGTATAAGTATAGGAGAGTTAGATAGAATGGGGAATTTTTCCTAGTTAGATTTGTGAAGACATATTGTAATAAGAACTATTTCCTTTTGCAATAGATAATTACAATTTTCCTGTTGGAGAAAGCTTGGTGGAATGTTCAAATGTTGTGCTATGGATTTGTTGAAGAGGAACTATTTCATTTTCAGATTTGTGTCCATTAACTGTGAGATTGTTCTAACTCTTTGAACCTATGTTCGTGTATGAATGTTCTCTGGTTTATTTTCTGAAAATTTCCAATATGAGTAATGAATGTTGTTCATAAACAATTGGCTATCTGGTTGTTCAAATATCTTTACATGTTCATGTGTTTTGAAAGAAGTATCAGCTATCTGTGATTTTTCATAATGCATGTACAAAATACATTACTCATTAATGAATAATAATTTTTCTCCCTAGGGATAGTTGGTTGTAATTTCTTGATGTGTGTGATTTAGATGCGAGAGAGTTTAAGACAAGACGTAAGAACCTGTGCATCACATTGTGACCGCTCCTCGTATTCTATATCAATCTGCATGTTAAATAGGCACTTGCATATCATACTTTAAGTCAAAAAATACAAAAATATATACAGTGGACCGAGCCGCAACAGGTAAAACCTTTTATTTTTGTTTCTAGACCTATGGTGGCCGGACCGCAAACCGGACGGATTCCCTACACCAAACAGTCACGGGCTAGTTGGGAACGTTGACTGGGGAGAATCCCTTGCTGTTGTTGCCTGCGAATTTCCAGGCCTCAACATCATGCTAGTCCTTTAGTCCAATTTCCTCCTACAACCGATGTTTCTGTTCATCCGCTGTTGGGAGGCCATGGCGAGACTTTTGCCCCACCAGATTATGGTCTAGATGCTCCTTTTTGGAGGACTTCTATGGGCCAAGGTATTGCTGAATTTGGGGTTATTATAACTTCACCAGGAAATCCTCCCTTGGGAGAGGAGGAACATAGAAGAATTAATGCATCTCTTGATTGAGCTTGTAACTTTTCAGAGAGAATAGAAAGAATTATTCCTCCACCTATGTCTCGTCATGAAAATTTACTAGCACGATTACCCCGTAATACAGAACCTTGGCCTGGAGCTGAAATGAAACCTTCTTCTGATGGCCACCCAACTTATGGTGAGACTTTTCGTAACCCATGGCCTGAAGGATATTGTTCACTAGCTCAAGCATTAGGACCTATTGAATAAATTCTGTTTCGAGGTAATCTAGGTCTAAACCAAAACCCTACAGTATCACATCCTGGACCTATTACTAGACCTTCCATACCTATAATGGTTGGGGAGAAATCCTCAAATCAAGCCATGTCAATAAACTCTCACGCCAGGGGGAAACCCATAGTGCGAGTTATGTTACCTGTCAGTGGAACTATCCCTAGTTTAGGACAAGTTACAGCTATAGTACAACCTATAGTAGTTATACCCCCCACCAATACCCGTGTTGTTCCCCCCCCATCTAGTACAGGTCAACCCTTAGGGCCACAACCTGTCAACAATATGGATTCTTGGGGATATACTTATCCAAAAATTCAATAGCTTATGGTTAATCAATTTTACCAACAACCACCACTTGTGGATATTTATACTAGAATTCCTTACCCCGGAAATGATTTTGTACCTTGGGGACAACCAAATTGGTCAAATTTCCCATCATATGGAGGGAATTTTGTTAATAATGCTGGAGGATATGGTGGACCTCCCTTGGAGGAACACCAAGAGAACCTGGAGGACTTGGTGGACCATTTGGCAGACCACCATCACCACTTGGCAGAGGCGGACCACCACCACCACCTGGCAGAGGCAGACCACCACCACCACCTGGTGGAAGAGGACCACCACCACCATCTGGAGGAGGATGACCACCACCACCACCTAGCGAAGGTGGACCCCCACCACCACCTAGAGGAGGAGGAACACCACCACCTTCCGGAGGACCCCCTCCCTCGGGGGGCCCACCTCCCCATGGAAATTATGGAAACCAACAACCTTTTGAACAAACTTCGGGGGAATCATCTATACCCATCTATCAATTCGCATACAGTCCTACTCGTCAACAAATGCTGTATCAGTATTACTAGTATCCGCAACCAAATCAATAACTACCATTTCTGCCCACTTTAGATTTTCCAGACTTGTCAATATTGATAAATGATCCAATTCGTCATGACCCCTCTTGGCTCGCCATCCCAGGAAAGCTACCTTTCGATATCCTGAAATTCGATGGTAAACCTAGTGAGGACGCAAAAAACCATGTTATGACTTTTCATCTTTGGTTTTCATCCAATTATTTGATGGACGGTTCAATCTCTCTACGTATTTTCCAAAGAACCCTCACTGACATCGCAGATAAATGGTGCATCGAGTTACCATGACATTCATTTTGGGATTTCAATGCTTTAGCTATGGCTTTTTTGACACATTTTCAATTACCAATATGGTATGAAACAGGTACATACCTATTAATCTCTCTTCAACAAACTATATCTACCCATATCTCCGATCATATCCATGAATGGAGAAGAATACATAGGTTGATTAAGGCCTCCATTCCTGATCATTTCATTAGAGGAATTTTGGGGTCTAAAATGGGCCTTCTAAGGAAAATAATAAAATAATAGTTAAAATAATAAAATAATAGTTAAAATAATAAAATAATATTGATTAATTTTGGAGGAAGAAAGAAAAAAACTACTTTTTGTGTTCGTATTTTCGACATATCTCCCTGTTTTTTTATTCAAATTTCGATAGGAAGAGCTCGTTGGATGCGGAATTTGATTTCGCATCCAAGGAGTACCTACACTGCATACTTTTGACGGACACCGCTACCCCAAAAATAAGAAATACCTGAAAAAACATGATGATGACATCATCATCACGTTTTTTCAGGTATTTCTTGTTTTTGGGGTAGCGGTGTCCGTCAAAAGTATGCAGTGTGGGTACTCGTTGGATGCGTAATCAAATTCCGCATCCAACGAGCTCTCCCGATCGAAATTTGAGTAAAAACACAATGAGATATGTCGAAAATATGAACAAAAAAAATAGTTTTTTTTAATGACAAATATGTCAATTCAACCATTATGGTTGACTTATTTTATTGAAATTCTATTAGTTCTTGAATTCCAACTCACAAAAACTTATTTTGGCACGTTTTCTTATAAGGCCCATTTTAGACCCCAAATTTCCTCTAATGACTAGCTGACTGGTTCACAAAGCCTTTGCTTCCACCCATAGCTAGAGATGTGGCCATGGGGGGTGCTATTATCGAAGAGAAGCCTATTAGTCACGCTTAGTACCTTGACTTGGTTTATTCCCAGTTGGGCACTTTGTATGATCTGATTCCCCATGCTCCTTGGCCTACTACAGACCCTTCGAGACCTGATACAGAACCACCTACTTATGGCATACTTGGTTCAGTTCAGACACAAACAATGGCTAAATATTCTAAGAAACAAACTACCACTCCCTCCAACCAACAAGCACCACCTTCCAAAACTACATCCCATCCTATTTCTTACGCTGAAGTAAATGCGGTTCAATCCACTGAATCTTCAAGTGGAAAGAAAAAACAAAAAAATAGATCTAAAAAATATGACAACCAACAGGAAGGAAATAAAACATAGAATATAGATAACAATTCAAAAGGAAAGAGAAAGGTGAAGTACCCTTGTTTAATCTGTGGAGGTGATCATTTTACAAAAGAATGTCCTCGTCGTGAGGAAGTTGGTAAATTTTTAAAAGCTTCACCCACTCCAGCCATTTTAAAAGATCCTTTACCTTCCCAACAATAGTTAATTGATCATAAGTCCTTGAACAAAACTTCTTCCTCCACTGATGAAGTTCGTATGATGTCTAGTGAAATGGTGAATCTGAATACAAGAGCACACAGTTATGACCCTCCTCTAGAAAAGAAACCTGATGATATCCCATTTGAAAAACCCTCAACTTCCACACATCCTACTAATAATGGTCTTCATATTGAAAAACCTATACCTGAAGCAATTTTCTGTCCACCAAAGGGAACTCTACGTAAGTCCATAATCAATCCTAATGCTCATGCCGCCCAATACTATAATATTGTTAAAGATTTGGACCAGGAACCCTGCGCTATGTCTTCTTTAGAAGTACTTCAAAACTTCCCAACTCAATGGAAAAATTTGCTTACTTATCTTGGAGCTATGGATCCCGATAATAGTAATATCACCACTTTCAAACTGGATGATTTCAAAATGAGACTTTCACATCAGTTAGATTTCCAGATCGCTACAAATATTGTTGGAAAGACTATCCATCATACCATTTTGGACAAGGGTTCCTCCACATCAGTTATGTCTTTATCTTGCTAGAGAGCCATTGGATCTCCAGAAATCAACCATTCACCTACCACTCTTAAGGCTTTTGATGGTCATGGCTTTCAACCCTATGGATTACTACCTGCCATCCATGTAGAACTAGGGGACAAGTTAGTCTCCATTCATATTGAAGTTGCCGATGCTCATTTGGATTGAAACTTACTCCTAGGTCGTAACTGGTTTTATGCTATGCAAGCTATATCATTGACCGTTTTTCGAGTCGTCCAGTTCCCATTCCAAGGAAAGATTGTTACTATTGACCAGTTAGACTTTATCACACCTAGTTCCATTACAAATGATGCAAACAATGTTCCACTGTTGAACACCCCACAGTATCAAGACATCGGAGTAGGCCTCATCAAAGATTCTTCACTTATGGGAGTCTTTCCTTCCTCCAACCCTCCTCTTGCTTCATGAACAACATCCAATAATATGATTTCTAGCTCTTATACAGACAAAGGAAACACAATTGCTAGTGAATCCTCATCTTTTTCCCCTTTTGAAGAGATGTACAATGAAATCCAAGCTACTAGTGATCTCACCATCAATGATCATTTTTTGGTGGCCTCAAACCATTATCACATGCCATATTGGCTCGAACACCCCTCCCCATCTCTAGATTATCTTTCACACACACTTCCCACAAACGAGTCTATCATGGAAGTTATGTCGTTAGACAAGATGCCTTGGGAATATTATCATCATAGATCTTCTTTTCTTCCCCCTTGCCATATGGTAGAAAACCACTTTGCCTCCATGGTTTCATCCGATATAGTCCTCACTCGTAGTGCCGATTCTGAAGGGAATTTATGCACCATTACAAAAACTATGCCTGTAGACATATCTGTGAAACCCGATATTTCTGAGAACATTCATATTGGCCAAAACTCCTCACTTGAGGAGGTCAGATCCTTCACAGAACTATTCAAGGAATTTAGAGATGTCTTCACATGGACTTACGAATAAATGCCTGGGATTCATCCCTCTATCGTTGTCCACGAAATAAAAACTTATCCTGATGCCAAGCCCATACGCCAGAAACTACGATAGGTTCCTCCCCGAAAAGTAGCCGCTATTAAAGAGGAAGTTGAAAAACTTCTGAAAGATGGTTTCATTTACCCTTTACCACTAATTGAATGGGTGTCCAACATAGTCCATTAGAGGAAATTTCAACTCAAAATGGGCCTCCTTAAATGAACTAATAAAATAATAGTTAAAATAATAAAATAATATTTATTAATTTTGGAGGAAGAAAAGAAAAAAACTATTTTTTTGTTTGTATTTTTGACATATCTCCCTATGTTTTAACTCAAATTTCGATCAGGAGAGCTCGTTGGATGCGGAATTAAATTCCACATCCAACGAGTACCCACTCGGCATACTTTTGATGGACCTCGCTACCCCAAAAATAAGAAATACCTGAAAAAATGGAATGATGATGTCATCATTCCATTTTTTCAGGTATTTCTTGTTTTTGGGGTAGCAGGGTCCGTCAAAAGTATGCCGAGTGGCTACTCGTTGGATGCGGAATTTAATTCCACATCCAACGAGCTCTCCCGATCAAAATTTGAGCAAAAACACAGGGAGATATGTCAAAAATACAAACAAAAAAAGTAGTTTTTTATGATACCTATCCCCAAATTTATATTTAAAAAGTGTTTAAGACCTATATGGTATTTCAAATTTAAATCAATTTCATTGGATAACACATGAAGACATGGAATTTGAATAAAATTTAAAAGGCCCATTTTGAGTTGAAATTTCCTCTAATGCCTGTGAATAAAAAGTAGGGTACTATTAGGGTTTGTATCGATTTAAGGGACCTGAATCGAGCTTGTCCAAAAGACAATTTTTCCACTCCCTACATTGATAAAATAATCGGTAATTGTGCTGGAAGCATCATTTTCTCCTTTATGGATGGATTTTCCGGCCATAATCAAATTGAGATTCTCCTGTCCGATCAACACAAGACGACATTTGTTTTCCATTGGGGGAATTTTTCTTATCGTAAACTACCTTTCGGTTTAAAAAATGCTGGCACGACATTCCAACATGCCATGTCATATGATTTCCATGATTTTAAACACTTTGTGGGACCATATTTGGATGACCTGCCTACTCATTCCAAGAAGCGGGATTTACGCATAGAACATCTGAGGGCCATTTTTCTTAGATGTCGTCATTTTAAAATCCGTCTTAACCCGCACAAATGTGTTTTTTGTGTGGAAACTGGACGACTCCTTGGATTTATTGTTTAAAAAGATGGCATCTGCATTGATCCCCTAAAGATCGAAGCTATCTTGTCTTTGCTTGCAACAACCAATGTTACCAAACTACAGAGTTTACAAGGGAAGGAAAACTTTCTACACCATTTTGTTTGTAATTATGCTGAAAGGACACATGGTTTTATGAGGTTACTTAAAAAGGATACTCCTTTTGCTTGGGATGATTTTGTGCAACATGCATTTGAAAATCTTAAACATGCACTTACCCATGCTCTTGTGTTGCAACCACCTATTTATACTAAGGATTATTCCTTGTATGTGGTCGCGTCCTTGTCTACTATAGGCATGGTTTTCGTTCAGAGAGATGAACACGACATATAGCATGTGATTTATTATGCAAGCAAGAGTTTGTTAGACTCCAAAACTTGTTATTCACATGTGGAGAAGTTGGATCTAGCCACAGTCATTACGGTCCAGAAATTCCGTCATTACATTTTGCTCCGCACCACCACTGTCGATACTGATTCCAACCCCATGTACTACATTCTTACCCGTCAAGTGCTTGGGGGAAAATACTCATGCTGGACCGTTATTCTCTAGGAATTTTATTTGGAATTCGCTAAGAGAAATTCGAAGAAATCTCTTGTCTTTGCAGAGCTTATGTGTGACCTTCCCTGTACTACGGAGGATATGGATCCCTTTGATTCTGGGCCTTGATGAATCATTGTTCCTCATTAGTACAACTTATCCATGGTATGGGGACATCATTTTGTACCTCCATACCTTACGATACTATCCTACTGCCTCCTAAGATGAACATCGTCATATTCGCCACTAGGATAAAAGTTACCTTATATTGAATGATACCCTATACCACCGTGGTGTTGATTCTATCCTATGTTGTTGCCTTACACACGAAGAGGCTAAGATCATCCTTAATGATTTCCATGCTGGAGGTTGTGGCAGTTATCTTTCTAGGTTGGCTACTGCCCAGAAAATTTTGCGTGCCAGATACTTCTGGCCTTCCATTTTCAAAGATTGTATTGATATGGTCAAGAAATGCCTACCATGTTAAATGTTTACTTCCAAGAAACGCACACATCCAGCTCCGCTCCATCCCATAGTAGCAGTTGGCCCTTTTGCAAAATGGGGCATAGACTTTGTGCACTGTCAAACTACCTCAGCCAGGGGACATGGCTACATCATTGTGGCTGTGGAATATTTTACAAAATGGGTTGAGGCAATGCCCACATATGCCGAAGATGGTAAGACTGCTGCACTTTTCTTATTCAATCATATTATTGCAATATTTGGGATTCCTAGGGCCATTGTGACCGATCATGGATCACATTTCAAAAATAAAATGATGGCAGAGCTTAGCATCAAATTAGGGTTTTGACATGACAACTCTACACCCTACTATCCACAGGCCAATGGCCAGGTTGAAGCAATAAATAAGGTATTAAAAACAATGCTTCAACGGATGGTAGGGTAGGCTAAGTCAAATTGACATTTATAGCTTTTCTCCGCACTCTGCGCCTACAGGACTATTGTTAAAACTTCCATCGGTTTTACACCTTTCCAACTAGTATACAAGATGGAAGCTACTCTCCCAATAGAATGTGAGATCCCTTCTTTAAAACTGTCTGTCAAATTATTACCCAACAATACCATAGATGAAGAAATATTCCTGTACCTAAATAAAATTGACGAAACTTGATGTGATGCTGCCTTAGCTAATGAGGCACACAAATGAACAATGAAAGTTCAATATGACAGGAGTGTCCAACCCCGTTCCTTCAATGAAGGAAATCTGGTCTCGACCTACGACCAGAAGCATGATAAGCTGGGGCAAGGTAAATTTGAGTCTATGTGGCATGGACCCTACATTATTAGCCATGTTCTAGAGAAAGGAGCATATGAACTGGTTTATTACGATGGGATACCGTTGGGAGAGCCCTGAAATGGGCGCTACCTTAAAAGATACTATGCCTAGGTCATCTAGCGTAGGGTCTTTGTAAATATTGTTTATAGTTTGTTGTGTGTATTAGGATTTAATAGATGTGCATTTTGTGTGATTTAAAGTGTGCTTTTTATAAAACCCTACTTATGCGCATCTTTTGTCTCATGGAATGATGACTTCCTTCATTAGTTTTGCTAATGGTGCTCATTGGTATACGATTAACCTTGCATCTGCAGCTTGGGTACTGTAATCTCCTACAAGTGAAATGGTGAGTTCAGGGGGTATTCTTTTACGTCCCTCCACCAACAATCTGACAGAATATCAAGCTGTGGTTGGATTTTTGACGAAAGCCCTAGCTAATGATGTAAGGGAAATTAGGGTTTACTTGGACTCTGAGATGGTTGTCCAATAACTTAATCGAGTCTACATTATCTGTAATCCCCTGCTTCTTCGTACTTTCTAAAGAGTTATGTTTCTAGAGAGGTCTTTTGAGCAAGTCACTTATCAACACATTCCAAGACATTTAAATACGGTGGCAGATTCCTTAGCTAATTATGTTTTGGATTGGTATATTCCTCATACATAAATTTCCATTTGAAACATAAATCAAAACATGTAAATTCAAAAGTAGCTGAACATATCACACATCACATTTTCACACACACAACTGTAAGTATGAAAGTATATCATATATAAACTGTAATATCGAGATATAAAAATGGGCTGAAGCATCCCTAGCTTTCAGTGCCCTCAAAGTTCAAGACCATAAAAAGTTCAGAATTCATAAATACATAGGGCAAAATCTGAAGCTTTGAAGCTTTCAGTAATACATATACAAAAAAAAGATCAAAACAGACTAATCCTCTTGCTGTGCATCATAGCATGCAATGGCTTGGGCCACTCTGTGGAGTAGCCTAGAAAACCGTTTAGAAACACCTACGGTGTGGCGCTGCTAATGCCTAGGCACCCTGTCTGTGGCTACATCAGGAATACCCATAGTTAAATGCTGTAGGTTTTCCTCCACATCTCCAAGCTCCTCTTCAACTTTGGAGTGGTACACCATCATGCCTTTGGTGCCTAGTCACCTAGAAATAAGCGACATCCCCACTGGACGGGCAGGTCCAATGTCTGTACGAAAACACTTTTTTTATCTCAATGTTATAAACCATAAAAATGAAACAAAATACAAAATTCCAAAAACACGGTTTGGACAGTGTCTTTACTTACCACAATCATCCCACATCTCACCCTCGAGTAAAACCAACTCTGGATCATGACGAAAATCTACCCCATCATAGGCATAATCCTCTATCATAAGCAAGCAGTTTCTCAACCATTGAAATAATCTAGCCCCATAGCTAACTTTAGGCGATGCATCGCCAAGGCATGGCATAGCTGTAACTAATGCTATCATTCTGGGATCTTCAAGCTCGAGCCTGGTGATGGTTACCTATGGTCTTAAATGTGGAATCCACTATAAGATGAATTACACCACCACTTCCCCATATCTGAATTGCTTCAGTGTTCCCCTCCTACATTTGGTCAACTGCTTCTTTAAACACACTAGCATGCTCTCACACCAGTTAAAAACGACAGGCTCCATACACTGCAGAGTGTATAGCATATGAGATCTAGTAGTGAGGTGGGTAGATCTTGTTCCCGCCACCTTAACAATAGTGTATACCACAGTCCTCAATGGGATATTCAATATGGAACAAATATTTAGTTTCCCAGATTGAGCTTCTGTGCCCAAAGCACAATGCTGGTTTATTATGTCATCTAAGGAGCCTTCTCGTCCTCGAGCCCCAGATAGGACTACCTCTCCCCCTCATGGATAGACCATTCAAAAAGTATATATATTTTATCTCAATGGGAAATATGTGTACCCGTACAACAAAATGTTCTTGATTGGGGTCCCACATATTAATGATATACTCAAGTAGCCAGACGTGTGCTTTCATACCAGGAACACAAAAATATTTCAGCAGTCCACAATTTCTTAGGGATTCGACGGTAGGTGGATCATTAGAAGCTTGTACATCAGAAGTCTCATGCTACCTCTCTTTCCAGATAACCATTGTACACCTGTAACATACGAATTTCATGATTAGAACACATGGCATGGCTGAAAAAAAACATGATAACATATTTTGAAGCAAACTTAGGGAATGAAATTACTTTTGTAGTGTTCTAGGGTTTTTCATTTTTTCCTTTAAGACAACAGCAACAATGCCACCTTTTGCCAACAGAGCACCATTGGTGCTTGCACCTTCAACACCCAGCGTGTCGTTTTCCTTTCCATTGTGGACAGGGCACCTATGGCATGCCTGTCCCATCCGGACAGAGCACCATCGGGGACTCTTCCCTATGGCCCAAAACCCTTGAAAATTAAAAATTTTCCTACTTTTAACCAATAGAATTACCCACCTATGGTCGGTTTCACTATTTCTAATAAAAATTTACAAACCTATCCTCTACCTTGGCTTCCAAATCATTGTAAAGATTATTTTAGGGATATGAGGCTAAACATAAAAGAAGCAAAATTGATGTTTGTAGAAGATGGAAGAGAAAAGAGTTGATTAATTACCTCTTACACGATGAACTCTTACCAAT
This sequence comes from Pseudotsuga menziesii, assembly GCA_001517045.1. Taxonomy (NCBI): domain Eukaryota; kingdom Viridiplantae; phylum Streptophyta; class Pinopsida; order Pinales; family Pinaceae; genus Pseudotsuga; species Pseudotsuga menziesii. The sequence continues at coordinate 417,256 of LPNX010784275.1, forward strand.
CAAAACCAACTCTCCAAAGCTCACAAATGGTAAAAATGAAATGGTAACTATTTCTTACCCCACTTTCTATTTATAGAGTATTTGATATTTTCAAAAATGCATTACAATTCATATATTTTGAAATCCAAATTTTTTAAGTGAAAGTGGGTTTTTATTTTTATTTTCTATAGTTTTGGAAAAATGGTTTTTAATGGTCTTTTTTGAGTTTTTCCGGGTTAATGCTAGTTTTTGGCTCCGATACAAATCATTTTTGTCTTTTTCGGGATTAGGGAAAAAATGAAAAAGTACCGAGCGTCCTTATACACCTTTTACATGCTTGTTAAAATTCCAGTAGAAAGGTGTCGAGTCCACCTTTTTGCTTTTTCAGACTCATTGAAAATGGCTTATGAAAAAGGAATGTCATTCGGGAGTTATATTTACGCTCTTTTCAGTCTCCTAAAAATACAAAAAATATTTCCAAGCGAACTTGTTGTGTTCATGCTTGTAAAAGAATCAGAACGGTCGACTAGTCGGGGGTAGGTTATCTATTTTTTGGACCAACTGGCCTTATTTACAAAAAAAGACCCTTTTTGGAGTCTTCTTAGTCATTTTAGACTCTTTAAACATGAAATGACAAATGAGTTTACTTGCATCAGACTCATTAAACACAGGATGTAAGACCCTATTTTGGGAATGAACCCCTCCTTTCTCAGGTTTGTAAAAAATATGAGAATGGACTCATCACTTAATGAGCTTCAACAAGTGTTTGTTACCCTCTTTGGACTTATAAAAATGAAAAGAGGCACTCACCTTTCAAGGTGGGGAAATTAAAGGAAAGGGGAATGGTTTTCATTTGTTTATATGGCAGTACTCTATAGTCCACCTTTGAACACGGCACCTATTTGCATTTGCATATCTGAACAGTTTGGGTTTTTAGTTTGTCCTCGAGTTGATCCATTTTTGTGAGTCACTTGACTCCTTTGAGTCAATTCAAAGAATGCTTCGTTATATTCCCTACATTACACCTGGTTCTATTCTCGCAAGTCAATACTGCCAAGTCATGTGTCATGCCGCTCAATTGTTCAAAGGTTACCTCTCTTGGAAACCTAATCCATCAATAACCTCACTTGTCCTCAAAATTTAGTCATGTCTGAGTCAGTACTATCATTCCAAATCAAATTTTATTCTCAGTTTTGTGTCACTGATGTGGGAATCATCATGGCCCTCCTATGACAGGGTCTATTCCTGTTGACTTCAGATCATTATCCAGGGATTAGACCTAGAAACCTAAACAATACCTTGGGCATGCATGCCTCAATGGCAGGTTACATCACTTTCAACATGAGTTTACATCATTGACTCTTTATTGGAAGATCTCATCGGATGTTTTACTTCAAGTACTTTATTCACGTTCGATGATTTGTACTGATATACCTTGGGAATCATTGACATCAATGGTGATTTCCCTCACACTTGTTAATAGTTGACATCAATGACTCGTAATCAAGTGGTTTCTACCATGTCTGACATCAAGACATTGTAATCTCATGGTTAGATTTGTATCGTTCGGATATTGGATGAAGCATTTGAGTGATTAGGCTTTATCATCATCATTTACTATGCTTAGGTTGCGTTTGGAGATTATTTAGAGTCATGAAATAGATCCACATTGTATGGTTGGTGGCTGTGTTTTATGTCTGAAATTGAGAGGCATAGATCTACTTTGTATATCTCATAGCTATGACCTATCTCTTACGGTAGTCAATCATGGATCTACAGTGTATTATTGGTAGCCATGACATAGTCATCATCATAGATCTATAGTGTATTGGTCCACAGCTGTGATTGGATTGGATAAAAGTCAGTTATTGGTCCTTTATGAGTCTATCTCTCTTTGCCTCTGTATCAGACGAAAAACTTGCAAAGAATTTCACCTATCACATTCTTCTAGCTTCATACTCTGGGGGGCATTCTGTTGCACATGAAAATATCACATTGCCTAGTCAGCCTTCAGAAGAATTTCTTGTTTCCTGTCAAACTCCCAAAAAGCTTGATATGGATCACCTTGGCCATTTTTTGCCCTGAAGGAATGACGCTCTTTCACATTTTCAACAGAGCGTCATTGATGCCTCCATCAGGTGAGCAGAAAGCGCCGTTAGCCCATTTACAATAGGAAAAATCCTAAATCGGCGCTATGTTTAGTTTACCCAAAAGCATCGGTGGTCACTTAAAGGGGAAAAAAGGAAGCTTCTAGAAGATTTCATACGAGATCCTTCATGGAATTGGTTCCTGCATGTTTGGGAGAGGTGGCATTCGCCTCCCTCACCTATAGGGATCCTATTCTATCCTTTTGTCAAGTCATCCTGTGAGTTCTTGGCCTATAAATGGAGCTTCTATGAAGAGAGTGGGGGAGACCAGAAAAATCATCCTTATGCTACTAGTTTGAAGTCTAGATAGAGGAAAAGTAGAGGTAGCTTGTAGCTAGAGAGGTCTTGATTGGAGTTTGTAGACATTTTTTGAGACAGAAACTGTCAACATCAAGGCTTTTGGTTGTACTTCTTCTCACCCATTATTAATACAAAAACATTTCCCTTTCCTATATTTGATTATTGTGTTTGTGATTAAATATTATTGGACTCCTTGATCATCAGTATGGATAGTTGATTATCATGATGCTCTCATCTTTTCATTTGTCTTGTGATCCATCTTGCAGGTATTGAATCATCTCAAGGAATTATTGGAGAAAAGATAAACAGGTCTACGGTCGAGGTATATTATGTGTTATGTTAATTAATTTGACTATTCAAGGGAAGGATATGTGGCCATTGATTATTTTCTTCTGTAGTTGTGTTTTACATTACAGAGGAACAAGCAGTTTCAGCACTGGTTGAGAATTCCTAGTAATAATTACGTCAATCCCATTGGCTATTCAATCTGTTCTAGTGATCCAATGCAAAAACGTAAAACAATAAACTTACAAAGAACTGTGCAGGTCGTCATATCTTTCTCATAAGCCATTTCCTTCTCATAATCCTTCATGAATGTACTCAAGAAGAGGTCGGTCGTATGTTTGGGTTCGAGCTGGAGGTATTTTGTTCATATTCCAATGATCATTTTATTAGTTTACACAGTGTTGCATTATACATATGAGATGGTATATTTTATATTTTATTTTGTTTATTTTATATTGTATTATAAGTTTTATTATATATATATATATATATGTTTTGAAATAATATATATGTGTGTTGGGAGCATTTATATTGTTTATTTTTATGTTGTTATATATATATATATGTGTGTGTGTGTTTTATAATTTATATACGGTATGTTTTGTAACTATATAGTATGTAATATATTAATATATTTTGTGGATAGAGTTTTTTGAGTAAATGTATTTTGACAGTGTTATTTACCTCTATAGATGTTTAGATGTGGTCTGATGTAGTAGAGGTTTTCTATTTATGTCTATCATTGGTATTAATTGATTAGTGTGGTATTGATATGTTATCAAACATATCCATAGCCTCCCCGAATTAAGTATTATACTATAGTACTAGGTCTAACTTGGGTGGTATAGATCTCACTTTATTAATCTTATAAGGTATACTAAAATGGCCAAGGATATTGAACGTAGAAATATGGTTAGCATGTTCTTGTACTTATCTTGCAAAAATCAACTTATGGGTTATATTAATTAGGATTAATTCATCAAATACCCTTTGTAACACAAATCCTTCTACAATGTTACAATTTACTAAATTTTAACACCGCAGATGTATCTAGAGAGAATCTATATGTAGTGTCAAAATTTAGTAAACTGTAACACTTCATCGCCAAAATTTCAATTTTCCATTGTTGGAGTGACAATAAAAAATTACTAACATAAATGGCTAATTCATATTCTTCTAGCTAGTCATTTTTTATGTCGTGACTAAATTGGTCGTTTATGTTAGTCATTTTTAACTTTGTCACTTATTATTTAGTCATATTTGTTAACAGGTGACTAAATTAGTCGTTAATTTTAGTTGTTTATAGTTGGGTCAATCAAAATTACTCATATTTAGTAGTAAATCACTTGAAAAACTTGTGGCGACTAAATTTTTTAGTCACGTAGTAGCTAATTCCTCATTTTGTACTAGTGCAATGGCACAGATCATAGATCTACTGCATGAGTTCCAGGATCTATTTTCAACACGATTCTCAGAAATGAAAAAAATATTATGGGATCTAGGGGAGATGAGAATCCCATTGAAACCAAATGCAAAGCCTATGTGATAGAGGCCGTATCGATTGAACCCGCGATACAAAGAACATGTCAAAGCTGAGCTCGACTGGATGTTAGATGCTAGAATCATTGAGTCTGTTGAAGAGTCAGAATGGATAAGCCCTATGGTGGTTTAGGACACAAATATGGAAAAGTTTGCATTTGTGTTGACCTAAGGAAGCTGAAAAATGACTACCTGCATGAACCATTTCCCACCCCCTTTACAAATGAGGTCCTTGAAGGGGTAGGTGGTCAGGAGATGTACTCTTTCACAGATGTCTTTTCGGGGTATCACTAGATCTGAATCATGAAGGAAGATCGACATAAGACCACATTCATCACTGAATGGGGGTGTTTTCAATATATAGTCATGCCTTTTGGATTGAAGAATGCACCAACAATATTTTCTCGGGTGGTCGTCACTGCATTCAAATACTTCATTCAGAAGTTCCTGTAGGTATACGTGGACGATTGGAAAATTTATGGTTTAGTTAGGGATCGCTTAGGAAATATGCGATTGATGCTGGAAAGGTGTCGACAGCATCAAATTGCATTGAATTCAAATAAGTGCATTTTTTGCGCACCATTCAGAATATTGTTAGGCCACATCGTGTGCAAGCAAGGGTTGTTGGTTGACCCTGCAAAGATTGCACTTATCCTTAGTCTGTGACCACCTACTAATGTAAATATGTTTTGGGCGATGATGGGACACACAAGGTACTATCACAAGTTCATCAAAGGATATGCCATGATTACGACCCCTATGGAGAAGCTATTGAAGAAGGATGTTGCATTTGAGTGGAATCACAAGTGTCAGTGGAGTTTCGACATGCTTAAGGCCAAGATGGCATCGGCACCTATCTTGGTATTCCCCGATTGGAACAAGGAGTTCCATGTCCATGTCGATGACTCTTCCATTTTGCTAGGGGTAGTACTTGCGCAGCCAAGTGAGGGAGACCTAGATCATCGAATTGCATTTGCAAGTAGGAAGCTGCATTTTTCAAAAAGAAATTACACAACCGCTGAGAGAGAGGGTTTGGCCATGGTTTATGCATTGTAAAGGTTTAGGCATTATCTATTGGGCGGTCACTTCAAAATGTTCACAGACCATTCTTCTTTGCAATACCTGGTCAATAATCCTACGTTGGGGGGAAATATCTATCGATGGCTACTACTTTTTCAGGAATTTCACTTTGAGATAATTGTGAATCTAGGACGGTTGAATGCTAGCCTCGATCATTTGTCTCGCATTGATATAGGAGAAGAACCTACCAATATTGATGATGGATTTCCCGATGCGCAACTGTTCCAGGTAGAGATTGCAGATGACCATTATGCTCCAATCATTCAGTTCTTGGAAACTAGAGTTGCTCCAGAGGACTTGTCAACCAATCAGAAGAAGCAGTTGGTAGCAAAAGATTTGGATTTCCAACTGATCGCAGGGAAATTATACAAACTTGGACCAAATGAAATATTGCGATGGTGCATACTACCACATGAGAAAGGATCAATTCTAGCAGAAGCACAAGTAGGAATCGAGGGTGACCACTATGGAGGGAGGGCTACTGTGTGTAAGGTGTTGCGTGCTGGGCTATGGTGGCCTACTTTAAATAATGATGCAAGAGATTATGCACAAAGCTAAGATGTCTGTTAGCATGTCGAAAAACCATCATGGTGGGATGAGATGCCACTTGTGCCACAGGTAACTCTACAACCTTTTGATAAATGGGTCATCGACTTTGTGGGTCCAAATAATCCACCAGGAAAGAGGACTAGTGCACGATACATCACTACAACAGCTGATTATATAACAAGATAGGCATAGTCCACACCAGTCATGGATTGCACTGTTGTGACAACAACCAAGTTCATATTCGATAATACTGTGACAAGGTTTGGATGTCCCAAGATATTGATGAGTGGCCAGGGAAGTCACTTTATCAATCAAACTGTTAAATCACTAACAGAGGAGTCGCAGGTGCGACATCAGAAAAACACACCCTACCACCCACAGGAAAATGGAACTGTCGATGCCTTCAACAAAATTCTGGAAACTGTGCTTACAAAGGTATGCAATACTAATTGCAATGATTGGGATTTGAAAATTCCAATAGTACTATGGGAATATCGCACCACTTGTAAAAGGTTGATGGGGCAGACACCGTTTAAATTAGTATATGGGAAAGAGGCAATCATGCCTATGAAGTACATTGTTTCTAGTTTGCGGATTGCTGCCACGACAGGAATTGATGATGCAGAAGCATTAGAGGAGAACATCACACAGTTGGTCCAGCTAGAAGAGGACCTCTTTGTTGCAAGCTTCCACGAGCATGTTGAAAAGGATCGATAAAAGGCGTGGCACAATCGCCACATCAAGAACAAGCAGTTTACACAGGGAGATTCGGTTCTGTTATATGACAGTAAGTTCATGAAGCATCCAGGTATGTTACATATGCACTGGTTAGATCCATATCTTATTTATTCAATTACTTTTGGGGGTGCAGTTCAATTACAACAATTAGATGGTGTGGTGCTTCCCAAACTTGTGAATTGAAGTCGCTTGAATCCCTATAGAACGGGGCCTGAGCTATGCAATGCTTGAGACACTACGCAAGATTTTTTTTTTTGGGTAGATTGGAGTGAGGAGAGCACAGAGGGAGAATCTGCGCAAGGATAGAACTCAGTATTGTTGAGAGGGAGACCATCAATGACAGCCACAAGACTGCGAGGTGGTAAAATCAATAATAAATATAGATAGTTAATACAGTTAGCTAGAGGTGCTTGATGAAGCAAATTTATGACTAATCCGACCATTAGTAATATGGGATCGCCCACGAATTTGGGGTTATTAATGTCAGATTGGGTCATGGTGAATACAGTAGATTTGGAAATGATGAGTCAGATCTGGAAAGAAATTATAAGAACACACAGGATGTGAGAAGAAGGTATTTTCAGTTGATTTGAGTGAAGTGTTGTACTCAGTGCAGGAGTAGAATTGAGTGTGATAGGAAAGGAGTGAAATTTTGGTTGCATTGTGAGGATTGCAGAATGTGACATGCTGCACACTCTTGACACAAATGATATTTTGAGCGATCAGGAATATCCAGAACACATGGGTTGAAGAGGAAGTCATGAGCATTCCAATCAGATCCTCTTTGATCCCTAGAGTGAAGCAGAAGCCCTAGAAGCACAATTCCACATCGCCATAGAAGAGATACACACGCATGACTGCTAGGGTGCAAGGGGAAGAAACAACACAAACCAGACCATCAAGCTCAGGAGCTATTGAGTCTATGGTGTCTAGGGGCATCTCTATCAATGATATCCATGGATATGTTTCTCCAACATTGTTGGGGGCGAAGCCAAGGAAGCTCACCAAGAATCATAGGTATTCGTTGAAGTTTCCGCCCCTACCAAAAGGGATGACTTTCCCGGTGGACATCATACTCACCTTGGTCAATATGAAGTATGAATACCATGATTTGATGCTACTAAAGGATATAACAGAGGATTCTTATGAGTCACTGCCAACAGTACTTGGCGCGCTTGTTCAGTGGATTCCTCAGCCATGGGCACAAGGATTGGACAGGTCTGGGTTGTTGGGGCTCATTAACATGCCTCATTTTGGGAGATTGAATGATGAAAATTCCTGTGTCAAACAATTGTTAGCATGATTTCATGGTGGGACACTCTGGTTGGAAAACCCTGTTCTAGTCATGGTGGACCTAATTGCCGACATTAAGGGGTTACCAAAGGCTGGTGAAGATCTGGCACAGCATTTCAGAGGGCGACAAAAATATTTCCCAGTAGTTAAAGGAGCGATTTGGATTGTAGCATGATGGCCGGGCATATCGCATCGATAGTATTTCTGAGCAATCATTACATATTGAGGCATGCATTTTGGCTAGGAAGATCATCCAGAAGAATCGTCCTATCCAATGCAATTTGGGTGTGGTTGCGTGCATGCAAAAATGCACTGAAGAGTGCAAATGAACTGGTATTTATTTGTGTTGAGCCAGTTGTGAGAAGATGTTGTTGCTACTCAGGTCGGGGAATGCATTTTTTCTTACAGTTGGTTGTTAATTCTCATTTCTTTAGTCGCATGGATGGAGTTGGAGGACTACCAGCTAATGTCAGTTGCTGCATAAAAGGTGTGAAAAGGCACACTCTATCAGAATTTATGATGGGTCATAGAACCCAGTCAACAACAGGACTGTGTGATCCATTTTTGGGTCTATTGGGAGGCCTTACGGGCGGAAGCCATCAATGTTCCTCGTTTATCCACTACCGTCGCATCCCAATATCATAGGATCATTCAGTTTTCTATCAAGACACATTTAATTTACATCCAAGCATGCGAGGATCCCGACAAACAGTGGATGCCTATGGCCTACAAAATCAACGATGCAGAATTCAAGTCCATTGTTCAAGAAAGGCCAACTAACTGGCGTGAACCTATGAACATGGAGGAGATCTCTACAGGGCAACCAACAGATTCCCTTGATGAGCCAGTCCAAATAGGGAAAGATCTCCATGACTTCGATGGAGAGTAATCGACAAACTCTGATCAACAAGCCCGATGCATGTTGGAGGAGTTACGCACTAAAATATGCATGGAATTCGACATCGGTAGCAGCTCCCACTTGGTGATGGAGAGCCAACTGCAATGGCTTATCAAGGCTGTCACCGACGCAACTAATGCTGTGGCATAAGCTATGCATGTGTCCAGTCAAGAAGGGTTTGTCATGGTAAGTGTCAAGCTAGATTCTATTTTTTCTGTTGTTTCAAACACGACACCAGAGAAGGATGTGATGCAGGATTTCCCGACGATTAACATTGAGCCGCGGGCCAATAATGTTCAAGTTCCCTCGACTGCAATCAATGCGGGAAGTACAGAAGTGAACTCACTACTACAGCCATTTCCAAGCATTGCTATCAATATCAATACATTACCTACCCAAATCTTAGTGCAGCTGTAGTAGGGTGCTAGCTAGGAGTTGGCTGACAGGAAGCAGGAGCTTAGTGATTGGTATGTGCAGTCACATGACGCTGCGAAGAAGTTGTAGGAGGAAGATGAAGAAATGAAAAATATCAATGAGTAGCTGGTGGAAGAAAAGGCATAGGAGATTTCTGCATTGAAGAAAACACAAGCAGAGCTGCAGCGAAAAGCTATCGACAAAATAACTGAGTTAAAGAAGGAGCAAGACCGCCTCATTGTTGAGAAAGCGCAACTCTGTGCTAGTTTCCATGAGGTTGAGAAAGTCGTTGATGAGGTCTGTCAACACATCTATGAGAGAATGATAGAACTCACTGTCGTTGCCAAAGCTAAGTGACTTGGGGAGGTGCTTTCCCAGCTCCAGTTAACTAACAATATGCTGAATTCTCTGGTTTACCCCGACACACTGCCAGATCATATTGCATAATGGAAGAATATGATTAAGGAGTTCACGGACCATTTTGAAGCCATGGAGTAGGAGGAAAAGACAATCGTTGATGAAACGACATAATCTGGCATAGTGTCATTCAGGATGACTAATTGGAACAGTTGGCCAAGCAAACGCGAGAAGCTGAAACTCACTTAACAATGCTAAAGACATCATTGCACACAATGCCTCTCATGGTCCAGATTACATGCACTAAAGAGTTGGAGGACCTACAACAACGAGCCGCCCGAGCCCAATAACTTCAGCACAAGTGCAACACCTAGCTCGACAAATTCCAAGACATTAGCGGGAAATTGGCTATGAAAGCAGTCGCTATGTTGTAGGTAGTACAAGAAGGTAGGAAGATGGTGGATGCCAAGGCCAGGGAGGAGCACCCACTAAAGAAGCACATGCTAAATTGTTGGGACACAGTTGAACGTATTCAACTCTAGGTTCAAGAGATCTTGCAGCAGTTCGAGGACCTCAATACCAAGATGACACAGTACACCTGTCGACCTCACATTGCTCAAGGATGAGCCACAAGACTGTGTTGGGGGCCTATTGGCAGGGGTATTGGGTAAGTGATTTGAACAACACTGTGGAGGCTGCGTAAGCTCACATGCCATCGCAAAGGACCACAACAATGTGATAGATGGAAGAATAACCATTTTTGGAATTCTTTGTGCAATTTTGTACCAATTGACCACATGTTGTGGATATAGATCACTAGTTTGTTAGAAGCTAGTTAGAAGTGGACATTGGATGTAAAGGTGCAAGCGTATATATAGAGCTAGAGTTGCAATAGTAGACAAAAAATAGAGAGATAATTCTTGAGAGGAACTTGTATTTTGGGTATCTTTTACATCCAAGTCTATTGTGAGTGGGTTTTTGGCTCTGTCTGTGTCAATGGGTTTTCAGTCTCCTACTGTGGAGATGTACTACATGTTGTGAACCTATTTCACAGAAGTAATATGACATGATGGATTTTTCCCTAAAGTGATTTTGTCTCTTATTTTCTTGTTTTTATGGTCTGCAATGATAATGATGGATGTTTACTGGATCTATTATCTGAATGATTGTTACTGCTATGATGAATACAATAATGCGATCCATTAGCTATCTATTGGTTATAAATCTGTGATGAATGACATAATTTCAATAAAATGATTTTTGGAGTATCCATTGATTATGAAGTTAAGTCATTGATGCCATGCCCTCCCTTCTTACTGCTGAAAAATTGGTTCCGATAGCTCTCCCTCGATATCTCAGGTGAGACCTCATCCGCTTTGCGGGTGTTACCGGGTGGGGTCAAACTTGTCCGGGCTGGTGCTCAGGGAGATCGCGCTGGTTGGGTGTCGTCAGAGTGGGAACCCCTGTCGATGAGTCTTTGTTGGTGGGTTGTGCCAACAGGTGGGAAACATGGATTCCCATTAGACGACTCGGGCCCACAGGCTATATGCATTGGAGTGTATGGATCCTACTATCTTCAACTGAAGCAATGGGTTGCTGATGATTATTAAAGATAAGCTCACAAAATGTTGTTGTGGTGAACTCAAGAATTATGGATACAGTGCCATTGTCACTTTCTTTCTTTCTGGAGAGAGTCCCTCAGGTACCACTCAACAGGTTGGAGCCTTAGAATCTGTGGATACTGAGATGTGCAGAGGCCATGGCCCACCATGGAGGAGGTGGAGGGACAAAAGTGACCTATGGTTTAGTCTTCTTCCACTGGATACACACCCAACTTTTGATGGTGGAATATTATTCCTATTTCGAGATTGAATTCAGAGGTGATCCTGAACTACCCTTTCCTAAGGTGTTAGTGTTTGAGAAAATATGAAGATACTTTAACTTTAAAAATATAATCCACAATTACAATGAAGATAGATCTCATCAATAATACAAATAAATAAATAAATCAAACCATAGAACACATGATGTACCCTGAGAAAACCCTCCACTAATTCAGATGATAAAAAAATCAGCAAACAATCTTAGAGTATGATTGATAATCAACAGAGAATGATTACAACACAATAGAATATTTATTGATCAGAGAGAATAGGAGATTAGATATCAAATGGAAGACTATATTGGTCTTGCGAAGTACATAACACTTTAATAACAAGCCAAATTCAGTCAAACAAAGGAGGTAGCAAATATTTTCATGCTTCAGTAACTTTTTAACACTAAGAAAACTGTCTCATGTTCAACCATGCACCCCCCACAAACTAGGTGCCATGTTGGAAATTCATACTTAACTCCCATAATAAAGATATGAACCCTCCAATAATTCACCGAGTTTAACTTCCTCTAACTGAGTTGTTAACTAATTGAACTGAACTGACCTAAATGGAACTGCATGCAACTAAATGGAACTGAATGTAACTAAACAAAATTGAATGTAACTAAACAAAACTGAATGAAATTGAATAGAATTGAATGAAACTAAATAGAACGGAATGTAACTCCATCAGTGTCATCTTCAACAATCACTTGCATAAATTAAGGAGTTGATTCCTTAATTAATTGAACTTTTTTTATCATAACTAAGATTCAATTGATGTCTTATCAATTCAATTTCACTTGGTGGTATACGTGGGAAATTCAAATTCTCTATCCATCTTTGTGCTCATATTAACTTTCTCAGGATATTCCATATGTGTTTTCATTAACTCTATATCATATCATAGTCATAAGTTTGTTTCCGAACCTATGATCATATGTATTACCCCAGGTCATATAGTCACATTCTAAAGTAAATCACTCTAGAGGTAGCTAATCCATTAAGGATACCTGTAGCATGTGTTGGCCATGTCTATCCATACATCGCATAATATATCCAACTTTTCACAATAAATTATACCACCTCACAACATGAGGATATTTGTAGAACTTGATATTACTCACAACTCTACTTTTTTGATATTACTCACAAGACTCAACTGATATTACTCACAATCTTTACACTGTCACCACCTCAATCATATGAGGATATGTATAGGAATTTATATCACTCACAAGTTTGTTGTCTTGATATTACTCACAAGACTCAGCTTGATATTACTCACAATATTTACAACATCACCACCTCAATCATTTTAGGATATTTATAGGACTTGATATTACTCACAAGTCTATTGTCTTGATATTACTCACAATATTAGAGAATGATTCTTGATGTTGTAATCTCAACACTCCCTCTCAGCGAGGGAGACATTCTTTTCCATACCAAGCTTATCTCAGAAGTGTTAGAACTTCATCACAATAGAGGCTTGTAACAAATTTGCAATATTCTCATCAGTAGCTATGTACTAGAATTCATTTCACATGACCATGCTTCAATGAAGTCAAACTTCATCTCAATGTGTTTTTATGATAACACATATATAGGTTTTCCATAAATATTGAATATTAAGACCTAATGAATGTAGGTTCAAGTATTTCACCCTAGTAGGTAGCTTCCCATGATACACTACTCCTCAACATGTAATACTATCCACAAAACAAATTTTTATTCTGTAGTACTCTCTGACATACATCTTACTTCTGTAGTACTAGCCGCAATACACTTAGCTTTTGTAATTATAGCCACAAATTACGTCACTTATCTCAGGATAAAATAATAGATGGATATCACAATATGTCTTCCATGTAATAAATAACCTATTGTAATGTACCTCAAAGGTACTCAAACATATGCCTAGTATTAAGCATGAAATACAACAGGTCTGCTCAAATACCAACTAGCTACTTACACATAGTAGAATCACCTGGATCTAATCCAATATAAAGTTTATTTAAACTAGAAACCATGGATTTTAAATACATCACATACAACATTATACAACAAATGTGTAATATCATGTAGAAATAAAGTATTATATTTTATTTCACTCTTCAACATTTGTTGACTTGTTGAATCTTCTTCTATCTGAAGAAGTTCTCTATGAGATTTCCATTCTTTGTGATTTTATTCAATTCATGATCACTTTATCAATGAACCTTATATTTATATTGCATCACACTAACAACCTCTTTGAGATGTTTAATTGTTCTCTAACAATCCATGCTATAACTCTTCTTTAGTATCAATAGTCTCTCATACTTTGACAATGTCTCTGCTCATGTGGATTCTCTCCACAAGATATAACAACCCCTTGCTACTTGAGTCATGTAGCATGACTATATGGTGGGGAATTTATCTGTTGATGTCTGTGAAGACACATAAATACTCCCTCTTCAACTAGAGGATTTTTGATGTATTATACCCATATTTTTCCTGGACAGAGGCTTAGTAAGAATGCTGACAATGTTGCTCATTTGTAGATATGCACCATGTCTCAGATATAAATGACTATAAACCTCATAAATATTTACTAATTTTCAACATGATCTATATAGAGAAACATATGTGATATTTCCTTGATCACTATACTAGTCAAATTTCATATATCTTTGAAACTCTATTTCACTAACAAATACATATCTGAGTCCACACTTGTACCAAGTATGTACTACAACACATGCTATGTACAGACTGTAAAGCACATAACTGATCCTGGGACCTGTAACTAACTAGGTTCATCTCAAACTAACTTTTGAGATCTTCCAAATATGATCTAAAATTCAAGTTTCTATTCATATATATGGCCATGGAATTTTAATCCATCATCATGAAACTCTTCAGGATCTCTTCTACACATTTTCCTTCACAAGGAAAATATTATATGGTGACTTCCCCACCTCTAATAATAATAATCATAACAATATTATTGAATACTATTCTGATCTTAATTCTGAAATATGGGCATCATGTAGGTCTCCTTTTTATAGAAGGTACATCAACTAGTTACACTGGTTCTTCAGAAGCTAGCAAGACTAGCAACTCCTTCTCACCATGTGAATGTGAGAATCATAATATGGGTCCTCCATCACAGAGACTTATGCTCATCTATATCTTAATCTCTTCTTTGATATATGAATGTAATAATATAGAATATCTTCAAAAGTATTTACATTTATTAGAATAGAACTAAACCATGTATTATGTTTGCTTCCCAATGTTAGGATTATTAATCCTACCTTGTCCAATTTGGTCATATGTCTAAATCAGGAGTCATGTCTAAATCGAGAGTCCATCTAGTCTATTTTTAGTCACTACAACCGTTGGGTCCACTTGGCCTAATTCGGACACATGTTTCAGTTACTAAAGTGTGGGGAACACTAATTGAGGCCTACTGCTACTGATTTCACTTAATTGCATCAGTTTACGAGCCTCCTAGACCAATCCCTACAATTTAGGAGCCACTGGGAGTGCCAAAACCAACCAAGGTCAGTTCAATTCAGTTAGTGACTAATCAAGATAAGTTAGGAGTTAGTTACATTCAGTTCCAGTCCTCTACATTCAGTTAGAGCTAGGTTTGCATGGCTGCACTCAGGAGGGGCAAATTATACCTCTCAAATTATACCTCAAAATCCTCAACAAATGTACTACTCATACCTTCAAATCCTCAACAAATATTGGATGAGATATCCTCTCCACATTTCCACGATCTTCTCCTTGAAGTTAGCTCACACCTAGAATATGAAATTCGAATCTGAACCTAGTTGGTCACTTTTGAGCCTGTTAAAGTCTTCAAATACACATGTAAGCATCACCAAACTCATCCAAATTTAAAGTATAATGAAAATATGTTATGTTTCTCAATAGCTAACCACAAATTCACTCAAAATACTCAAAAATAAATAATTTGGAAAATGGTAATATAAATATTGGAGCAGGGTCCCGTAGCTACAGGAAAAGCTGCTATTTTTAGAAGATGGACAAATTTTGGAGGAAAGACAGTTTTGGCGATGCGATAAAGGTACGAAACCGTAGTGCATTTCCCGCCATGGATTGCGGGTCAAAAATCACGGCGGTTGGAACAAGAAATTCAAAGGGAAATAGTACTTGAAGCGGCCGATAAGAGAGCTCAACCACTACATTTAAGGCAGCGATGACGATAGGAGGGCTCAACTACCCTCATAAAGGAAGAAGGAGCAATGGGCTGAGGTCTTAAAGACAAAGGACAGAAGGGGAGCGACCAAGGAAGCGGCGCCCATACCCGCAGTCAGGACGGGAAATCATGGAAGACTACAGAAAGCTGCGGTGTGACCAGTAAAGCGACAGTACAAAGTACAGAAAGGCCGACTGTCACAGTTAGGGTTTTGGGTTATTGTTGGGATAGGCCCACAGTTTTTTATCATGGTGAGACCTTCAGGCCACCTATTTAAGCATGTATTTTGTATTATGAAGGGTTAGATAGTTAGAAGGATAGTGAGACATTGAGGAAGAGTCAAGCTCTGGTTCTGTCTTTAAGTCTGTAGTTATCTTACTGAAACTAGCGGCCGACTCCTTGAGCCTGAATGTAACAATCCGCAGGGATTGAGAGAGAGAGAGAGAGATATAAAGAGTATATTGTAAGAAGAAATCAATATAGGAAGAGAAGATATCTAAGAGAGAAGGGCTCCCAGCTGTGTGCATGGAGTTTCCCAGAAGATCTCAAGCTACATAAGAGGTTGCAGTGGAACTGTGTTACTCACTCAAGATATAATATAAACACAGTTCCCATGGACGTAGCTTCCCCCCTGGAAGTGAACCACGTACATCCATGTGTTGTGCGACTGTTTCATGTGATTGTGCTCTACTTATTTGCTATCTGTTATCTGTTACATGAACTTTGCTTATCATTTCATGAATGTATGTATGCTATCCTTCAGTTTACGGTAACATAGAAGGTCAAATGCAAGTTGAATGTGTCGAGTACTCTGCATATGAGTTTATCAGTGCTTGACTCACGATAGTAGCAGCTACTGTGTTAAGTGACTTCTGTATGTTTAGTTCAGCGAGTTGAGTGTAGTTGATGTTAAGCATGTTAAACTGTAGAAGCTTAAGTGAGGTTGTTTAACACCTTAATGAAGGTTAACTGAACTATTATACCCAGAAAGGAAGCCTCTAGACCTTGAGAGTTAATGAGTATATTGAGTCTTACTGTAGGAAATATCATAGCGTAGAAAGGGTGATATCGCACTGTCGGGGGAGATGCGGTGTGAGATATTGCATGTTAAGAGCCGAGCGGAAGAGAAAGTTTGTGCATCATCCTAGAAGCTGCGACGTGATAAGAGTCAGTCCCATAGCAGAGTTAGCTAGAAAGAGAGAAACATCCCTTGCTGAGAGACTCAGCTGGTTAAGTAGAGTCAGAGAACCTAGGATGCTACAGAACCTGGTTGAGGAAGCCTGATTCTTCAGCCACCCCATCTAAGATCACTTCAGGTGAGACTTCAGGCCGTTTTGCGGTCTGTCTCCGAAAGGGCCAGTGAGCTAGTGGTACAATAAAGTAAACCCGGGTCTTCCCAGAGAACACCAACAAATGGTTCCGTCACTGATTTTGAACAAATTGAAGAGATGATGTTCTATTGGCATCCTACTAAAGAAGAACTTAACCAGTGGGTTGAGTCTAAGGAAAGAGAATTTGCTAAGAAAGAAAACAAGAGTCCTAGGCTGGGTACAGAGGACTGGTTACAGAAACATATCTTCGCAGACCTGCATGAGATATTTTTTGTGACCTACGCAAATGAGTTGTACGATTGGTTGTCAAAGTTGACTGATAAGCATGTATTCAAGAAGAAAAGGAACATTGTCTGGACACCGGAGCTGATTCACACTGTGAAAAGCATAGATAATCCCATTTCGTGGGCAGTAGACTTCTGGCTTGTGATTTTGCTGGAAGGTTTCATTACAGATTTTGCAGTTTATCAAAGAAAGAGTTTCAACGAAGTAGAGAGGTACTTCTTCAAAGGATATCGCGGTAAGTACTTGAAATCTTTAAATCAGTTCCTTAAGATGTTATTGTATGAAAATGGAATACTGGATATATTCTCAGATGAATAAGTTAAGTAAGTGTAATGTCAGAAGAGTTTGAGAGTGATTCTGAAGAAATTGGATGTACATGTAGTGGTAAGAGATATAAAGTAGATTTCAGATCTTCCTTCTTTGAAGACAGTTCAGACAGTACTAGAGAACAGAGTCAAAGTAATAGAGAAAGAATAGTAGGGGGTATACCTTACCTCGCTTATACCCCATAGAAACAAACCGAGACTCAGAATAATCCCGCAAGAACTCCATCTAGTAGTTCACACACAGTACATACTACCTCTACACCATCTACATTTATACCGCCAAGTGGTAGTAATACAACAAATCAGAATCCACCTCGTAGAAACAGAATGGGGGATGACATGAAATTACCTACCTTTAGGGGTACTGTTATAGCAGATTTCACCACACTAGGTGAATCAAACATTGTATGGCCTTCCCTTGTCCCGCTGCAGACTCATTAGCCCCTTTGGACCACTTTATATCTTTTGATGTTACCTTGATCATCCCCAAAAAACATTATAATATTGATATACGTGGCTTTTTCCCCGATACCCGCGTACATACGCAGATATTCCCTCGATAGTCGCGTACATCGTGATGTGTGCATAAATCCAAATCCTTTTGGACTGTTCCTTGACTTGGATCCGACTCATATGACTCCTAGCCTTCCATATGCCTTGAGATCGCACGGATTCGACCCTTCAGTATCCCTTTGAAGAGCTATATAAGGAACCCCTTGGTACATTGAAAGCAGAAGAGAAAGTTGAGAGCATCGAAACTATAGTCCATTGTTGCCAGAACTTTATGCTTGAGTCTGCATCCCTTTGTCCCTTGGAGCACTGTTGTGTTCTTCCCAAGCTTGCCCATTGTTAGTAAGCTTGCTATCGAAGTGATGGAGGATTGAGGTGGTGGAGGCCCAAGTGGGGGATTCAGTTTCTCCGGTTCGCAGACATGCCGTCAGAGGTTGTCACTTGTAATCTTTGATTCTTAGTAATATAAATATCTTTTCCTGTCCAATAATGTGTATTTTAATGAATATTGTTTCCATTGGAATATGTCAAATGCTTTTAAATTATTGATTATATATGCTAGAATAGATCTAACACCATGAAATATAGTATGCTTGTATTGTTTACTTGTTGTTGAGGACATGCTATAACAATTCAAGATGAAGATTGGAAAGCTCAACGGGGATCTACTTCAACCGTCCGGAATAAGGTACGAGGTTCGATCCTTTAGTGTTAGATTGTTTATTTCTATTGCATATTGGAGAAGATTGATTTCTGGAGTCTAGCTGTCTGTTGTGGTACCCCAAGCCATAGGAATTTCTCTCCGTAACAGAATTGGCGACTCCCCTGGGGAGTTCCTAGTAGTTGACCTTTGGGGATTGGTTTCTTGGCATTCAATGTATTTGAATTGCTCTCTTTCTCTTGTTTCTGTGTCGGGTATGGGGGCATGTATGCTTGGTAGATCCTTATTGGTGTGAAATAAGTCTCAGCCTGTCTGTTTGCCTGTGGTTTATGCATCTTTTTCTTCCTGTACGCGGGTTTATTGTTTACAGTCGCGTATACACTCGGGTTTCCCTGTGATTTCCGCGTATACACGCGGGTTTACTGCACACAGTCGCGTATACCCTGGTTTTTTCCCTTTTGTGGAAGATAGTGGATTGCTGGGTGAGTTCTGATTGTTGCTGAGTCTCCTTTGGCACTGCATGTGTCTGTTATTGCCCCTGTTTTTGACCAGAAACGTTTTTTTTAGCCTAAATTTTTTTTTTTAGGAAAGTTCTTGTCATGGCATCTTTGATTTTTTGTTTGAGATTAGTGCATTAGAGTCCTTTTACCTTAGTGCTTTGCTGGAATGCAGTTTATGTGTGCTTGCAGAGTCTGGGGTGGGTAGAATCATTCTTTTGCTTATTGTATCTCTTTATTTGCAAAAAATACAAAAATATTTGCTTCTCATTATGCATTGCATTATGGACTTTGCATTGTACTTGCATTAGATCTAGATTTGCTTTGGAGTAATAGTTAGGTGTTCATA
Organism: Pseudotsuga menziesii; assembly: GCA_001517045.1. NCBI lineage: Eukaryota > Viridiplantae > Streptophyta > Pinopsida > Pinales > Pinaceae > Pseudotsuga > Pseudotsuga menziesii. The sequence continues at coordinate 436,883 of LPNX010784275.1, forward strand.
TAGGAAAATTTTGCATTCAGCATTTGAAGAAAAATTGTGCATTACACGTAGTACGCATACCCTGTTTTCATGGACACATGCATTTGAATGGATTGTTAGGTGTGCATTTTACTTCTTGTTGCATCATAACACCATAAGTTGCACAGCCATATCCTATTCTTGAGTAATAAAGCCAACTAAAATCAACGCTAAATAAAATGAATTACACTCTTTTCTTTTATAGGGTGCACCAACAAGCTTAGGTTTTAGGATCTTGGAATAGTTCATTGTGAGTTAATTCTCCAAGATCACTAAAATATAACAACTAGGTGTCTGTCCAGGGAGTGTGTGAAACCCTTGGTATAACCGACGTTCTCAGGAAGCTCCTCTCAAAAGGGAGTCAAGCACTAGGCAGTGTGAGCGGTTGTCTGATCGGGATAACCCCTGGTCGAGAACTGTGTAGCACCGGCGATATAGCCAGGATTGTATTCGTATCTGGGGGCTCTTTCGAGAGTTTCGGGCTCAGCTACCCTGCCCATACGGTCAATCCCGCCCGCGACTGTCCGCCTGAGCGTTGATTATATTGAGGTGACCTTAGTGACCTTACCTAGGATATCGAGGGGGTACGTGTAAAGGTTATTTTGCATGTGTCCCGGCCAGGTTGGGGTCGGACAGCACAGTCGCTATACGCGTTGAAGCTGAGGGCCACAATAATTGGTTACGAACCTCCGCTTGTAGTGTATGGGAGTTTCAGTCCTCTCCTAGGCAAAGCATACCTGCTACATTCGGGAGCTCACTTATCCAGCCCTTGTTTGCTTGCTTTTTGGCTTTAGATTTTGTAGTGATTGCTCTGTGCACGCTAGTTGGATTAGGGTTGACGTAAATAGAGAGTC
>LPNX010784302.1:12606-60057 GCA_001517045.1 Pseudotsuga menziesii
TATTTTCCATCCACTACTGGAAGGAGGCTACAATCCCCTTTCATCCTACCCTAGCATACCCTACCTCCCTAATTTGATATTTTTCTTAAATTTTTTTACTGATTGTTCTTCATTTCATTGGTCTCTGTCTTCTCAGTGTTGTTACATTGATATGGATTGTTGAGACATCTTTCTTCCACTTCAAACTTTTATTTAAATACTTCTTTCATCATGTCTTTGAACCATTGTGTATTTTCATCATTGTGTCCCTTCATTAAAAAAAATTCACCAACGCATCTCTTCATTACGGAAACATGCATTTTCCCAAACTAGTGAAAAATACCCGGAAACCCTGTTTTAGAAGATCTATAACTTTGTATTCAAGCACGTTTGAGGAGAAATAAGACCATGGTAAGATGCACACATAAATAAGCTACATTCCAATGGTCCCAGATTATTTTTATCAGTTTTCTACAAAATAAGGCGGGCATTTTACTAGGGAAACTTAGACCGATTTTTCAATACTTAGTCAATTTTCTGCAAATTTCCCAAAACAGTCTGAAACCTCATTTTGACAGACCTGTAAATTTTTGTTAAAGAAATTTTTAGGGGAAATGATACCATGGACATATGCACAAATCAAAAAAATAAACCCTGATGGTATCATATCATTTTTATGAGTATCCTACAAAATATGGCAGCCATTTTACTAAGGCCACTTAGGCATATTTACCAGAATTGAAACAATGCAAATCATGCAAGAAAGCACTTTTGGAAGACTAATAACTTCACCTTCAGGGACTGTCTTGACAAACCAACAATATGGTTAGATGCACAAGACAACAATATAGATGTATATATCCTCATAATCATTTAATTCATCAAATACATAAGATGACATGTATTTTATAGAGGCCCCTTAGGAAGATTAAGAAGAATTTACACATTGTCAAATTGTGAACATCATCATATGACTTTGCAACCTCATCACACATGTCACATCATCATACATGTCATGTCATTTCCTTTGTCATTAATGAGCTCTTTTTACATCAATGGCAACCATACTCAACAATTTCTCCTTCACAAAAGATATCCCGCAAATCATTGAAGATGAGTCTATTTTTTATATTCCTAAATCATTTTTTGTGAGTTTCCTTGCCGATAAGCACTTCTCTAATGATGGAAGAAAAATAATGCATCTTTTAAAAAACACTTTGTAAGGAAAAATACAAATTCTACAACAAGCAATAAATGTTTTACAAGGTGTAAATCTAAGTCTCTGCAACCATTAATTATAGTCTAACAAGATAGTAATAATTCCGACTAAAATAAACTCTTTGAAATACAATACTCTCATGCATGTTAAAATAATGATAATGATAATGAGAAAGGCCCTTCACAAAAACTATCATGCAGTTTCAATGGTACAATGCTAATTAGAGGAAATTTGGATGAAGAATAAACCTCCTAAGGAAAATGATAAAAAAAATCCATGTAGGGAATTCTTTTTATACTATTTCACTTTTATCAAAGCTACCTTAGATATATATTTTTAATTAAAATAAATTTATGAAGACCGAGTTCAATGTAGCATTTTCACCTAAAATAAGGAAATAAAATTAAATACATAGTTCCATATTAGAAGTTATTGGAGCTATCTTTTTAGGGTGTATAGTATTATTATAATATACTATTTATAATATAATATTATTATATATTAGTTTTAATAGTACTTATTATTATATATTACTTATAATATTAGCTACGATTATACATTAATTATATCTTAATATAGCATACTCTAAAAGTTCTATGATATGGGTCAGAATAGCTTGGTTGTTTCTCGAGCCTGATTTTGATAAAATCTCATCGAGATTTTAAAAAATGTAGGTTAGAGTTGTCATGTTTTGGAATTTTGGGTGCCTCGGGGGTTTTTCAAGATGCAGGGATTTTGGAGGGTGTTGAATCCATTTTGGTCATCAAATTGGGATTGAAACATAGTTACATTCCTATTTTGCAAAATAAAAAAATACCAGATTCCAGGAAAAAAATGGCCATCATATCCAAATTATCGAATGTTTAGACATCTACTATTAACATTAGTTATGATATTAGTCAAAAGTTATTGAACCCATATTTTACTGGTATATAGTAATATTATAATATCCTAATTATAGTATAATATTATTATGTATTAGTTATAATATTAATTAGTATTGCTAATATATATTATATATGGGTCATGTATTAGCTAAAATATGGACGAGTTTATTAGTTATTATTATATACTAATTATATATTAGTTATTAGTTATGATTTAGTTAAAATTGATTGGACTCAACTTTTGATGGTTATTATAAAATATTAATTATAATATAATAATATTATATATTTGTGAAGATGGATGGGTATATCAATAATGAAATTTGTTAAAAGTTATTGGACCCAACTTTTGACACTCGGTATAAACTATTAATTATAATATAAAAATATTATATATTAGTTATAATATATTTTTTTTGTAAATAAAAAGTATTGTATTAACAAAAGAGGTAGGTTACATAACACTCAAATAGAGTTTTGTCGGGCTTAACCATGCGACTGTTCTACAAATAAGATCATCCTTCCATCCTTAGACTAAGTAGGGTGGGATTACAAAAAAGAAACATTCTCATATTAACTGAACTACTTCCTAACTATAAAATCCTAGAAGCAAGACTAAACAAAATGAAATACCCTGTCTACATCATTACTAATATGGGGCCTGTCCGCAGCCCATGCGACCTCCGCTAAAACCTTCAGTGTTCATAACCTGATCTGCACTGTTCTTCCCTTTTGCTTCTGAGGCCGCCACCAGCCTCTTGCCATGGATTCTGTTAATCTCACCGACATTACCCATCTAGGGAGGTGGGTGTAAAATTTAAGACCCATCTTATTGGAAATTAAATCCATATTTATGTGCATCAGGAGACAATCCTTGTGGTTCTCCTTCTAGGCCTGTATTGGTTCCTAGTCCTCTTGATGTTTGCTTCCTCCTTCCATAGTCACATGGGCATGAGATTCTTCATGAAACAATATGTAATTATTAGACATTCATAGGAAGACAACCTCCCCACTGTGGTGCTGGGATCCATCACCCACTCCCATTCCCATGTTGACATATGACGTGGCCAGGCATCACCTGCTTTGACCTTCCTACCCATCCTGTCACCACATGATCCATGCTAGCCAGGTGGCGAAACTGATCTACTCAATGCTCTTCTTCAAATTCTTTCAATTTTCCTTCTCTAATGTCTTGTCCTCCTTCTATGCCCACATTTTCCATTAGGTCAGTGACTTTATTAGCCTCCCTCCTTATGTGTCCAAAATTCCAAGCTTGGTTCATGGCAAGAAGACTTCCCAATTCTTCCAACCTATTCAATAGGCACCATCTAGAAGAAAATTTCTCATCTTTCTACCCGCTAGATAGTTTACTGACCATCTGAATGATGACGTTGGATTCTCCTTCGACCATAAATGGAAGCCATATAGATCTGGAAACCAAACTAAGGCCATGCAAAAGGACTTCTAGATCTACTGATATTTTTTTCTCCAAACCGATGGAGCCATGGAACAACTTCAGGATCACTCCTATGGAATCCCTACAAATGTCTCCATGCCCTGCTCAACTTATATTTCCCTTCTAAACACCATCAAATTTTATCTTGTAATATCATGTCGGTAGTGGAGACCAGGATTTTAGGATAAATGGCTTGCGGATTGGATTTTTCTTTTGAAGCCCCGCTAGTTCGTTCTTACCAATCCTTCATCTGTCAACTATTCGGGATACCACATCCAATAACTCTTTGTCCCTATCCCCCAATCGCTTATTTCAAACCATCTCCTGAATGTTGTGGACTATATGCTTCCACAGTTCCTCCTTTGTAGATCTCTTGTCCCAAACTATTCCTATCCTTACATAAAACCCATGTCAACATCCCTAGGAACATTACCCATATTATTCCAAGTATCGGGTTCTTGAACTTTTTCATGTTCCACTCTTTAAGAGTATAATATGGTCAGCCTCTATCTCTATCACTTCTACAAAAAATGGTCGCCCCCCCCACCCCAATCCCAAAGAGTAAAGGAGAAAGGACATTTGTCTAGGAGATGATTCATCTTCTCCTCTTCTTGGAGACATAGGGGGAATTGCATAGGGCCTTACAAACCCCTCTTTGTGAGATTAACCCCCATCAAAATTATTCTCCTTAGAACCATCAAACTGAAAGTAGTCATTTTTGGAAAAAAGATTCATGATTCAAACCTTCCTCCATATTTCCTCTCGATCTTCCCCACTGCTGGTATTGATGTTGTATGCCTCATTAATGCTGAATACTCCTTTCAGCAAGTATCCCCATCTTATATTATATATACCTTTCCATCTTCAAATACATCTATCATTGAGCATGTCCTGAAGGTCTTGTGTCTCTTCAGCATTTGTTAATAATTCCCACCATTCCTACTTGTTCCATTTTCTATAGTCCCCATTGTGTTCGTTTCTTCCTAGAACTTTCATACTTTGGTATTCCCTTCTTTTACTCCTCTTTCTATTATATATTTCCATATGGGGTTGTCCCCTATCTTTGGGAATTGGTTCCATGAGTCATCCCAGAATTTTGCTACCTGACCATCTCTGATTTCCCAAAATCTATCGTCTTGAACAAGATTTTTTTTTCGTTGGGCATTCATCTATATGTTCGAGCCTAATTTTTTGTCGTTAAATTAGATCAAGTCACAAACCGACTTTACTTTGGCACACTTCACATGCCACAACTTATCACAAGGATCATTCATTTGGTTACACCACCTCCACCATATTTTCTCTTCCAAGACTCCACTTACAACCTTGGGATCCCTGATACCCATACCCCCCTTATCCTTCGACTGACACACCTTATCCCATCTAACCAATGAAATATTAGATTTCTCTTTGTTTCCTTGCTAAGGGAAAATCCACTGAATATTGTGAATTTCCTTAATGACCTCCTTCGGAGAAGCTAAAACTGACAAAAGATAGATTAGCATGGCCTACAATACTACTTTAATTAGGACTAGTCTTCTCAGGAAGTTTAAAGGTCTTAAAGTCCACCCTGTGAGATTCCCCCTCATTCAATCTATTAGATTCTACAACGAGACCTTCATGATAGTCTCTTCTTCCAAAGGAACCCACAAATATTTTGACAAGAAAGAACCCAATGAGAAGCCCAAGATCCAAATGATATTCCTATGGGTAACCCTCATGGTATTGAAGAAGAATATTTGAGAGTTTTATCGATTAACTTATATATCCAAATCCTTGGAAAATAATGTCGGGAATCTCTTGAAAGCCTTTACCTCCTAGACTGACGTTTTCTCAATTAACATAGTGTCATCCATAAATTGTTGATGCGTTTGTTTATCCATCCCTTGGTGAATATTTAATGTCGTGATATCCCCTATGGATGTTTGATCCTAGATCATCCTGTTGAGCCCTTTCCCCATGATGATGAAGTGGAAAGTAGAAAGAGGGTCCCCTTGTCGAATTGCTCGAGTCGGGTTCAAATTTTGTGTGGTCGACCCATTCAGCAGAACTAAATAGAAGGTGGATGAAACCATGTTCATGATGCATTCTATCCAATCTCTTCCAAAACTAAAATCTCTCAAAATTTCTCTCATATACTTCCAACTCAACTTGTCATAAGATTCAGCTATGTCTAGCTTCACCAGCATACCTAATGTTTTGGTTATTTTCAAGGAATGAATGGCTTTGTGGACTAGGACGATGCCATCCAATATTTTTCTTCCCTCAACAAAACCTGATTGCTCCATCCAATCAGGATGGTGATAATTGGTTTTAATCTATTATCTTTCTCTTTAGAGATTATTTTGTATATGGAATTCCATAAGGATATGGGTTTAAACTTATGTGGTGTGCCGTCTCCCTCTGACTTGGGGATGAAATTCAATAAGGTGGAGTTAAAGTCCCTCGAGACTCCCTGAGCTTGTCAATGTTCTTCCACAATTTCCCACACTTCCTATTTTATTAGGTCCCATAAATACTGGAAGAAGTTTGTTGTGAAACCTTTTGGGCTTGGTGCTTTTCCAAGCATCAATTGGTGCATTTCCTCCTCTTCCTCTTGAATATCTATGGGATTTCTCAGCATATCGTTGTTCTCATGAGTAACCACCCTCAAGATGATTTGCATGATTTTTTCGATGTCTTGTTTCCTATTAGCTTTGTCCTTGGTCATGACAATTTTGAAGTGTTGGACCAGCTCTTCTTCTATCTCCTCCCTAGTCTCTACCTGTCCTACATTAGTCTTCCTTAACTTATGAATACTCTATTGCTGTCTATTTTAAATAACCATATTTTGGAAGAATTTTTTGTTACTCTCTCCATCTTGGAACCATTGGTTCCTTGAATTCTGCTTCAAAAATATTTCTTCACATCGTTATCTTGTAGCTAGCTGGGTGAGAAATTCTTTCTCCTATTTCCTGAGGTCTTCCTCATACCCTTCCTCCATTCCTTTTCTTAGAATCCCTTCTATTGTATCTTTCATGTTTTTTTTGTCCTAAAACATGTTTCCAAAGTCTTGTTCTGTGTGTGGATCCTTGATTTTAGAGCCTTCAATTTCTGTTCGAATTTGTACATCCCAGTTCCCATGGGGGGACCGTCTCCTACCACCACTTCAATACCATGAAATTGAAATATTTATGTTCACACCAGAAATGTTCAAATCTGAATGGCTTCATGATTGGGTGGTATGACCAGTCTCACTATAGGAAAATCAGACAGTGATCTGATCCAGCTGTCGAAAGGACACTGGACGACACTTCTCTTGCTTCTCTGGAGATTTCTTCTGAGACTAGGAATCTGTCTATCCTAGAAGCAATGTGATGCTCACCACCCCGTCATTTTTTCCATGTGAACCACCCATTTCATGTTTCCATGTCAACAAGTTGAGTTTGTTCAACATAGTCTCTAAAAGCTTCCTGGAATCTATCCAGACTCTGCCTCCCCCCTTTCTTTTCTCCCAGGGATGTTATCAAAGTAAAATATCCACCTATTATCTATAAGTTATCTCCAACTTGTCCTTTTATCTAGCTTAATAATTATAGAAATGTGGGTTTCTGGGAGAAAACACTTAGGCCATAGATGTTTGTTAGCATTCCTTTCGCTACTGAATCCAAAATCATGAAGTTCATTGATAGAAAAAAGCGGCTCTCCCGCCAATTTGTTGCCAAAGTATTTCCATTCCTCCTACTAACCCAATATCATCTACCGCCATTAATTTACATCCATTCCAAATCCTCTATCCCGCCTTGCCCATACTTTTGGATTTACGTTTTGTCTCCTGCAGAAAAAGGACCATCAGTTTCTCCTTTTTAGCTTCTTTTACATAGTCTTTATTTTCTTGGGATGGTTGTATCCCTGTATATTCCATGATATTATATTCATTTGTTCACTTAATTAACTTTAGAGAAGGATGATACTATCATAGGATACTTGCATGATTCTATGAGCTTGACTCCTATTTCCGTGATCCTTTGTTTGTTCATATTCCTCCCTCTCCTCATATCATCCTTTTGCTGATTTCTCTTGCTTCCCTTCTAGTGATCTGTAGCTATCCCAAGTTGTTGTCTATCCCTTGCCTTAATTATCGCTTCTTGAAGAATTTCCAGCTCTCTCTAGGACACATATCCTTTCCCATTTTTATCGCATTCCTTCTCAATCTCATTTAGATATAATTTCCCCAACACCATGTCCTCAATCCCATCTTCTTCCATGGCCTCCATTTACTCTTCTATATCCGAATCCTTACTCTCTTTTGGTTCCTTTCCACTCACTTGGGGTTCTAGGGCATCAAACTTACCCTCAGATCCTCCCTCCTCCTCCATTTCAGTCAATATTGCAAAGTGATTGCTACTAGATGGGCCTACCCCTTTGTGACATTTGCCTTGCTGCTGCAGGGGACCCAATCTGGGATTTCTTCTACTTTGGATCTGAACAAATCCATCCTTGTCTGCTGATTTTCATTGTGTTTTCCTGGTCGATAGGGGTTTCCAGCTATTCTTTGGGAAGTTTCGACTAAATTTTCCATAGTCATCGAATTGTATGCACCTAAAGGGGATGTGTTCTTAATCTATTTATTGCATCCACTCCTTGTCTTCCTAGTTCAAGATTACAGCTTCAAGTATTTCTTTTGACAGGTCCATATAGACACAAATGTGGGAAAATGAATTATACCTATGTTTTTTAGTTTGTTCTTCTACTTTCATGAATTCTCCCGATGGTTTTCCAATATATTGAGGGATTCTGAGGTCTGAGTACCCACATGGCAAGGAATACAAGTGAATCCACATTGGGGCCACCCTGAAGTCTTCTTTATTAGGGTTGAATCTCTCCTTCCATGGCGTAAGTTATAGGCCAGTAGGGTAAAAGAAATAAGGACCCACATCAAGGATTCAGTCTCGGTCCTCCTGATTGAAAGACAATGATGGTGAAAAAACCCTTGGAGCCTAGGTGAAAATCATAGTACCCTTTTGGGTTCCAAGTGCTCTTGATCCATCTTACTAGATCCCTTTCTTTCGTCCATATCAAAAAAAATTTACCTATTAGATATTTTTCCTTTCCAGATTCCAAAATTTTCTCTTATCTTATCAGAGTGGATCTGAACAAAAGGGATAGTCTGGTCTTGTGGTAACCAACCTCCCAAACCCTTTTTCAATGATCGAATTGGGGCCCTTGCATCTCCTGTCTCCTTGATCTCATCCTCATCGTCACTCCGCCCTTCATCCTATTGCACTTTCATTGCCATGTTTGGACTGCTGGAGGAAGGGAGGGATCATCCCCCTCCCTGAATGGCTAAGCCAAGACCCGACCCGAGTGGATGGTTGGTCGATTGGTTGATCTCTCTTAATGGTTTCTCCTATGATCTCCTTCCCAGTCTTCACAGGCCCAATAAACCTAGAAAAATCCTTCTTTGTATCCCATATATTAGTTATAATATCAATTACTGTTACTATTATATATTGGTCATGTATTACTTAAAAAATGGATGGGTTTATTAGTTAGGATATTAGTTACTATTATATATTATATATATGTTATGATATTAGTAAAATATTTGACCCAACTTTTCATGGTGTATAAAAGTATTATATATTTGTTATAATATTAATTACTATTGGAATTATATATTATATATGGGTCACATTTTACCTAAAATCGATTAGCATATTAATTTAATTATCAATATCCAATATCATTTCAGGCAATTTGGGCAGTGAGTAGACAAATTATATTATTAAAAAATTCCACCTATCCCCAAATTATATAATAATTTTTTTTTAAAACATATATAGTGTTTCAATTTTAAATCAATTTGATTGGCTAATACATGGTGACATGGAATTTGAATTAGGGTTGAAAGGCCCAATTTTTATCCACATTTCCTCTAATTGGCAAGTGCATGAGCTATGAGAACACCAAAAAGAATAATAATAATAAGTAATAAAATTCATAGCTCTAGTTTCTTAAAACCCTAAATTTTCAAAAAGAGCCAATGTTACCATTTAAACTAAAGAGGAATGTTGAGAAGAGTGTGTATTTGGTTGATCAACTTTGGATGGATGGCGATACCAATAAAATTTGTCTGTGGACAATTAATCAATCATCAACGAATAAATACAATATCTAGTTATGCCTCCATATTATAATCAAAGAAATAGTTTAGTCTCTTTGAAAGAGAAGGGTAGGTGTACAAAGATGATAGCCTCAAAAGTGGAAATGGGGTCACCAATAACATGCTCACGCATGAACGCACACACTCTAATATGAATGCACTTTCCTGGATCAGATATTTCTAAACCACCAAAGGGGGTTCCATGTCACCTTAACAGGAGCATGCACATGTTATTAGTGCACACGCTTTAATAACGCGTGAGTGCTCTTGTTTATATATATATGTATATATTATTTTATTTCAAGGCAACAATGCATAGGGGAGTCACCCGAAAGGGCATCACCCATTCCCTTTGATTACGGAGCTAACCCGATGGGGAAATCAAGTGAGGCCCTTATATAGAAATTTATAGCCACTTGAGGATTTGACCCCGAGACCTTATGCTCACAACTTACAACACTCGAACACTTGAGCGATCCCACCTATATATATATATATAATGACCGATTTATTTCCCCCACAAACCACACCATGTGTTTTGGAGTTAATTGAGCACACTACCAACACATTAAGTCAATTCCAAGATATCCAATTACTAGCCAACCTTAAGTGCATTGTATTTCAGGTGGGACTTGTGTTTTTTTTTGTTTAAAAATCAAACAAAAATATAAACCCCAACTCAAATTTTTAATAAATTGAAATAATATTGACTAGAATGAATCTACAAGATAATCCAAACCGAAAACCAGAAGACAAACCAAACTTGAACCCCAAATATAACCAAAACATGAATCCTAAACCAGCAAACATTGACATGTATTTTGATGCAATTTTTAGAACAGTTGGAACTCTTGTCCATGAATTTAAAAACACTAGAGATCCCACCTAATGATCACTAGCAACTTGGTTAGAGGAAATCATTCCTCGCATTACAGAATCCCAAGAACAACTAACCAATATGATTGACTATAGGGCTAGAATGTTTGAATACTACAAGACTTCCCTTAGTAAAGAGTAAATTAGAGACCTTAACATATCCAAACAATAACTAATGGAATTATTTGTTGACCCAGGAACTCAATTAAATTCACCAATGAAAAAGAGACACATTTGTATGGATTGGTGCACCTTGCAACCATTCAAATACCATTTCATGGATAGGTGGTTTATGTTATTTGAAAAAAATCCTTGCAATAATAAGAGGTGCCTCTCTATTTCCTTAAGAAATTATAAGTTGAGTTTGTATTAGAAATTATCAACAAACATCAGAAGAAGACCCAGAATGGTGGGCGATGATGTAAAATTACCTTTGTTCCATGGGAACGGATTTGAAGATCTTGAGTAGTATTGGTTTATTTGTGAAGCAATATGGACTGTGAAGCAAGTCCAAGACAAATACATTAATACGGGACAACTTGTGACAAATTTTTGAGGTCACACATTATATTGGTACGTGAAGTTTGTATAGGTATCAGTTGGACATTGTAATTTACTAAGTCTAGTGTGCAGACCTGAACACTTTAATTCTGTAATTTTACTTAAACAATTCTGAAATTTTAATTGGTTCACACAGAGCCTTCTCAGATTGGGAAAAACAAGGGTTTCTTATGGGAAATTTTGCAGAGGACAAGAGTGATTTGTGGGCAAAAAACAAAGATATTTCAGACATGGAATTTCCTCTCCCCTAACACATTTAGATTTGGTACCTTTTAGGGTTCAGAGTCCGCACCGCGGAAACCTACTACCACGCTTCTGGGTAGCCAAACCGTGAAACTAAGGAGAGTAGTTCGGTCTGTTTCAACCAGAGGCTTCAGGAAACTTGTAGAGGTTTGTTCCAGCCTTAATGTAACATAAAAAAAAAAAAATATTTAGATTTTTTTTCTGAGTTTCTGGAAATTTTATGGTGCTTTGGGTGAATTTGGGTATTTCTGGAAATTTTGGTCAAGAGAAACCCTGTGCAAAGGAGGATCCAAAAGGGTGGTATGAACCCAAAAAAATAGGGTTCTGGATATTTATATGGGAATTAAGGTCTGTTACTCACCCACAAGAACTGACAAAGTTCATTTTTATTTTACAGAACTTGTTTTACATCAGTTTTAGTAAAACTAGTTATTTTCCAATGCAAATCTAGACTAGGTTGACTTAAATTGAGTAAATATCAGCCATTTCGATTTAGATTGGAATAAAAATTGCAGAAAATGTTTATAATATCATATTACATCCAAAAACTCAAAATTACTATCATCAATTAACTATAACACTCTCTTCAACATTGTGCATCATTACAATGTATTTTATTGACATAATACAAGGAAGGGCATGGAGGTTTGGACCATTAGATATTTAAAAATATTGGACTTGTTAATGAAATATGATGTACAGTAATGGATGGCTGTAGGCTGCTAACAAGTCCTGAATCAACTTAGAGAGGCTGCTCCATAGCTCCAATGTAACCTGCAATGAGAAGGGGAGAAGAGGGGAAGAGGAGAGAGAGAATGAGAACCTTGGGGCATATCTCCCAAGAGCCCAAGGAAAAACACTCAGAAAGGAAGCCTTATGTTCATAAACATCAACATAATAAACATCCAAACTGAGAAATGGAGCTCCGTTTGTCTTTAAATAAACTTGGGTGACTTGTTGAGCAAGTCAATCACTTGTTAAGCAAGTTACCACTTGCTAAACCTTAACCCTAGCCACAAATTCGACCTCCTTGAGTAAATTAGCATGATTAAGACAATAAATATGTTTCCCTTTCATCCACCTTCATCCAATTTGGAAACTTTTCTTTCCTTGACCCATAGTTGTTATTTTTCCTTATTACAACTTTTCTTGGCTTTCCTATTTTTATGACTGAACTCCAAAAAGGAAACTACACCCTCCTTTGTCAATTTTTGCCTCTTTTGTATTTGATTGATTTTGTTATATATTTTTTCACTTTCCCTTTTCCTGTTTGGTTGATTTTGTCATACAGTTTCTAATTTTCCCTTGGCAAGTTGCCTTGCCCAAGTGGCCCTCCTGTTAATGGAAACTTATTTTCCACCTAATTAATTGCATAATAATATTTAATGACAATTAATATACCAAGTACATGCCTCCTAAGTGAAATTTAAATAAAATATCCTAGGTTAATTTATTTAATGCATATTTTGACCCCCTTGGTGCTAGGCAAGGTCAACACTTCTGGCGATCAAAATGTGGGGATATGACAGTCCTCCCCTCCCAAGTCTACTTGTCCTCAAGCAAAAGCACCATAGAGTGCTGTAAATTTGTCCACCATGTTTCTGTTGCACCACTCTGATCATAGTCATTTCCCTTATACCACTTCCTTTAGAAAAGTTTCTAACCTAGTTAAGGTAGCTGAGTAGAATTCTCGGATTCCACTGCCTCCTCTGTAAGGACCCAAATTTTGCTGCCACCTTTTGAACTATGTCATTCCTAAGAATGCCAGGATCCCATGGTTTTATCTGCCTCCTTCCACCCATCAGTATAAACAACAAAATTTTATCATTGTAGAGGATGAAAATGAGGTTATGCAAATCATACCACCATACTGGAAGCTCATCTCTCCCCATGCCAAACTAATTTTTTTTTTATACTCTCCCACCAGACACGGGATTCCTTAATGCAGGACCAAATCATCTTGAGCCTCTCTAAAGTATGAAAATCCATGTGCAAGCTAGCACTAGAACTCACGTCACTATTGTTATGATTAAACAGGAGGTTAGCCCATGCCCCTCCATGTATACTGAAAGCATCATATAGCAGCCATACATTCTCATGCCATTGTTCATACAATTTCTTCGATGTGTCCAATGTCTCTCCATTGATGCAAGCAAGATGTTTACCCTCCAGTGCACACATCTGAATTATGTGTCTAGCCACCCAATCAATGGACAGACAATCTTTCATGCTAAATGATTCAGGTGGGAATAATTCAGATACTACTAATTCACTTGTCAAACCACATGGTTTGACCATCAATACCTCAACTGGAAGATTGGAAGTATCATGCTCCTCTTGTGGCATCAACAGAAAAAATCCTTTCACCCAATTTTCATCCCCACATGATGTGGCTGAAATAGAAGTGTGGGGTGAAGAATTGTGAGCCAAATCCCTACAGTGCTCATCAATCAAGATAATGCATCCACATATTCCTCCATTAGTTTTTTGAGTGACAGTGTGATCATGTGTCTCCTCCAAAATTGTACAGCATTTTCCTAGTGGCAACTCATAATCTCTTAGGAACCATGCAAGTGCTTGATCTTCATATTGCTTGACCTCAAACTCCTCAAGCACATGCAAATCGGAATGCACCTCATGTGCATGTGTATGGGAGGTATATAATAGCTGCAAAATAAGTCTTTGTTGCTGTTCACATGTCAAGACAATGTCAGTCACAACAAAAAAATTATTGCAGAAATAAATAAAAAATTCTCCCAAGGTCTTCATTCCAAATATCTCTCTATGGAACTCAACAGGTGCTCCCCTCTTCATCCAATGGATCAACTCTCTTCCATTGATCCAAAGGTGCAAAAATCCATCAATTGACCCACACATTGAAAGTATGTGTAGATCTAATTCCTTCTTGTCAAAATTGGCTGCACACGCATGCCTTTTCTGCTATTTGTAAATCATAGAAAAATCAGCAATATTAAAAACATTTTTCTTGCAACAAGACATAAAACTTTTTCCTTCCATATTTTCCTCTTCAGTGATTCCTCTATCCAACCATCTAGTGGATGAATTAGAGGTATTTATTGCTGATTTATATGATATATAATTATCCATCTCTTCTGTAATAGGATCTATCTCCCATGGGGAAAAATCATGATCCCCCTATTGTGCATGCAACACAAACCATACAAATTTCTTCACCCACTGTTCATTCCCCATTGGTGTTTCTGAATCTAGGACATGTGGGGAAGAACCGTGAACCTTATTTGCATGTTTGAAACATTCAGTAATTAGACTTATGGCTGAAACTTTTTCATTATTGGCTGGCCCAAATGGGGTGCTCTCATCCCACTCTTCCATGGGAGAGTGACTGTCTTCAAGGAACAACTCAAGTTTCCTTGGAAAGAAATCAAGTGCTTGGTTCTCATAAAAATGTTCTGCACACTCTTTAAGAACATACTGAATAGAATGATCCTCATGGTCCACCCAATCATGAGGTTCCTCTATGGATTTTGTCATGCCATTTACCCAAAAGGGATGACTCTCAGGAAATATTGAGGATTCACTCAATTCTTTCCACTCTTGTTGGAATTGTTCTATCTTCATTTGTGATTCTAAGAGGGCACTTTGAGTGTATCTCAAAGAATCTTGGGTGGCCAACAAATCACCTTTGAGCTTGTAGTTCTCTTCTTCATATATGCAAATACTTTCTTCATCATGCAGTGATGCTTTCCACAATAACTCAACAAGCTCAGACATGTCATTTTTATCTAAAAGCAATTGTGGGAAATTACCTTTGATTGTGGATAGCGATTTCTGGATATTCTCCATGGCTTCAAAGGAATATTGGTCTTCCATTAAAGCATCTTTCCAACACATCTTTGACACTAAAGCATGAGTGTCATGGAGAATTTTTAAGGCCTCTTGGATCTTATGTTCATCCATCTTCAATGACCCTGCAAGAAGATGAGGTTCTTGTAGATGTTCCTCCTCTTCATTTTCCATCATTGGATCATTTTCATGCAGTGCACTCGAGGTTTTGAAATCTGATCCATATGTTGTTTCTGTAATATATTCATATTTTAAGTCCTCAACAACATAATTTGGGCTACAACTTAGGTGATCATTCATCCTTGGTGCACCAGAAATATATTCTCTCAAAGTTTCATCCTTCATACTACATTCATTTTTGACACCAGAATTATGAACCTCGTCACTGGGGGGCTCAACCATTATGAACTCTTTACTGCAAGTGGCTGCCATATCAGACTTACAAAATGACACATAAAAATCAGAATTTACTAACTCGCCATGTGTTATGTTCTCCTCCTTATGTGGTGGAATTATGATGGCATGTTCACCCACCCATTTCTCTGCTTCACACCCTACTGAGTTGTGCTCAATTTTTGCTCCCTTGTGAGGCTCAAGGGGTGACTGTAAATCTGAATTATGTTTCTCTTTTGGATCAGATCCAAAAGATATGTCACCATCATCATGTTGAAATATTGTAACTTCGAAGAATATTCTATATGTATCTTTTTGTGGTCCCCGATGGTCCTACCTGGAGAACCACTTGTATTACATTGTACCCCGATGCTCCTAATCAGAAGAACTAATAAGATTCATGAGGTAGTTCCCTCTAATTGTAAAGGTGGGTCATTAGCACCCCAGTGTGGTTACTTGAGCCTACATGATTTAACTTGAGCCTACATGTCAAATGAGTTAACTTAAGTGAACGGATGAATATAAATAGAGGTGTAGTGCTCCTCATTTGAGACACACACACTCACTTGAGTAGTGCAATTGTGTAGGAGAGAAGTAGCTGGAGAAGGAAGAGGATCAGGCTTTGATCTCCTTGCTGTTTTTTATCTTTTACCTTTTTAGGGCATCTATATTGAGGAAGCTTTTGCTGGGTTTTTCCCTTTAGGGTTTTCCCAGGATAAATCTGTGTTGTTCTTGTGATACTGTTTTTTTCAGTGATCCTACTTATATGATTTTGTTATGAAAATGAAATGAAATACTAATGTATTAGCTAAGAATATGAAAATTTAACATGGTATCAGAGCTACCCTAAATAAGACAGCTTTCACAAGGAAAAATAACTCTCCCTCTCTCCCCAGAAGAAATTAGGGCTTCTTACTGAAGAGAAATTTTTGAGTGAGCCTGGAATAGGATTTCTCTCCTCATAAAAATCAAATTTTAGAGACTTGGATCAAGATTTTTGGTTGGGTGAAACTCCAGGAAAGTCAAACCCTAGTTTGACCCCAAGCTAGAAAAACCCTAAATACTAAAACTGCTAAGTTTTGGTAAATTCGCTATATCCCAAGATTGGCGAAGTTTCACGAGCTGAAAATTGTATATACCTAATATAAACTCTTGATGTACACTGTGTCCAAAATTCAGCCTCATATTCACTATATTTTCGGATATATGATCCCTCCAAGTTAGGGTTCCACCCTCTTCCAGAATTCATCCCTAAACAGGACACCTGGGGACAATTGCTATAGCTTAGGATAAAGAGGTCCAAATTAAATTATTGATTATTTTCCATAAATATTACAAAATATAATTTTTGTGGTCCGAATTTCAGAACCAGAAGATGAAACAGTGACATGTGGCAATCCATACAACTTCGCTATTCCGAACAGTCCTGTAAGAGGTCACTGTGGGAAAAACCAATGTTGATGAAACATGTGGTGTTGGATCAGGGACATGTGAGGTTACCTCAGTGATAAATTTTAGACACATAGGAGTATTAATTTCAGATATATCACAGAAACAGGGATAGGCATTTCTGCAGAAGAAATTGGAAAACTAGGGCTTCCTGTTTCGGGAGCTTCCCTCCACTGTTTTCAGAAAAGGAGTACATTAGACAGCTCCATTTGAAGAGATATATCTTTCTATCCAATCAGATCTTAAAGATTCCAAGTTTTTAAAATTAGGTTTTCTCTGACAAACCCTAAATCAGCTAGCTTTGGAAGCAGGACAGACACCTCAAATCGGTAAGATCTAATCTTTTGCTATTTTCATTTGAGGTTCTCATTTCAAAGTGATCTATCACATCAGCTTGATGGTAAGCTTGGTAAATTTGAAAAATTCCAAGCATGGAAGTATTTGATCTCTCTAAAGAAAATGAATTGGACACCTACATAAGTAGAGAGGTTCCAGTTCCATACGGAGATGAGGCTCAAAGCCTTACACAAGAAGAACTTGATCAAGGCCAAGAAGATCATTGTTGATTCAATCATGGATCAACTTGTACCACAAGTGTCTTCCCTAAAGACACTGAAGATATTTGATTCCTTGATCAAGCTATTTGAAGATAAGAGCTTAAATCAGAAGATGGCTTTGAGAAAACAGTTGAAGAATGTGAAGATACAGAATGCAGAACAACTTGAAGCGGTAGAAGAAGAAGTGGTGATAGCCGGCTTGAATGGCCTCCCAGGATCATGGGATTCATTCATGCAAAGAATGTATGCTAGAAGGAATTAATTGCTTTCAGCTTGACTCATAAGAAGAGAAGAAGAAGATGGGAGCAATTGAAGATCAAGCTCTCACCATTCAAAGAAGATCCCTCAAGTGATGAGGAATATGAAGAACTCAATTCTTGAAGAACCTCTTATTCATCTTATCATTTTGATAAGAAATGATGATTTCATGAATGAAGAAGATGATAAAGTAGAATGATCAAGATGGATTCTACCCATGAAACAAATAAAAGATAAGTATTCAATTGTCATTTCATGATATTGTTTTGTTATACATTTGATTATATTCAGTTGTTGTGTTATGCATGATAGATTGTTTGCATTAATGACTGTATACTACTAATATGCATGTGATGGGTAAGTATCTCATGGTGCTATACAACTATCCATTGCTACTTATCAAACCTCTTTGCTGACATATTGGATTAGTGCACAATCTCAATGATGTCATGGTAGAGATGGAAGGCATCTAGAAAGTTTATGAAAGGTCCTGTACAACCTCCTACAAGAAAAGAAGGATGAGACTTGTTCCAAAGAACAAGTGATGAAAATTCAAGATTCACTCCAATAAACATGAAGCTGAAGCTCCCAGGGTTAGAGACACCATGACTGAAGAAAGAGCTTCAGAGAGCGGTAGATCCACCTTGAAGGATGAAGACCACCATGGGTACAAGAGATAACTCAAGATGAAGAAAAGAATGCTATGAAAGAAGCTATGATCAAAGAATAACAGTTGATCACGGGGAATGATGTATACGATATGATTTCGAGACATAAAGGGAAGTACGTAGTATCTTCCATATGGATCTACAAGAACAAGTGTACAAAGCAAGGTTCGTGATTTGCCTCAGAAAGAATAGAATATGACATGACATACTCTATTGACCAGTATATATCAAGCATAGAACCACCTATACAAAATGAAGAGGGAAGATGATACTCCACTTCAGGGGGAGTGACTACAGAAAATTATATCTAAGTTTGACATGGTATGACATGATGGATAGCTTCATGATGGATTGAGACTTTACCAAGAGTAAAGTGGGTTCCAACCTTCAAGGTTGAATGTAGAATACTAGGATATGTTGATGACCTGAGAATACAAACTCATAGAAGATGTTATGATACTAGAATGATGTTTGGGATATAGTACTCAAACCAGAAAGCAAGAATGTGGTATCTTCCAAATGGATTTACAAGATAAGATATGTTGCTGATAGAAGTAAGGTAAGACTTGTGGCTAGAGGTTTAATTCTGAAGAGACACTTACTCCAGGAAGAAAGGTACACTGTCGAGCACCCGATATGCAAGTAGATTACTACCAACATACAGAGTGTACAATATTTATTGTCAACCTAGGAAAGTCTTGTATTTCAAAGGATAAAATGCACAGTATATGCTTAAACACACAGTCACTGCAATTGAACATTACTATCCTCTATCAACTATGCTCATCCCAAGAATCTGTGTAATCCCATTTATCTTCTAGGTAATGCAATCTTAATTACTTCCTGCTAAGCATTAAGGAAAGATAACAAAGATTCAAATTGCAATGGCAGATGAAAGAAAATCCTATCCGCATCCCCGAACAATTAATTCACCTATTCAATCAGATTACTCTAGAAAACCACAAACATAAATTGAATATTGATCTAGGAATTCAATTGCAAAAGATTGAGTTCAGCTACTCTAATAATTTGAAATGTAGAAACAAAATTCAGCAATCATAACAGTAAAGACAAGTTGCAAGGATTCATGGGACAACAACTAAATCTTCGGGACGAACAGAGCTATGTACAGCTACCATACAAAGTGCATAAAAGATAGTTACCTACTCAGTTGATTGTCACTCTGGACCACTTACAGATCTCAAGAAATTACAATCACAATTAAACTGTAAATCCACCCTTACTACAACTGCGTACAAAAAGAATAAAACCAGCAAGACATCACACAACAATGAATTAAAATTTCCTAATTTAACTCAGCAATCTCTATGGAAGGTGGGCCCAGCCTTCACACAGAGACATTGGCTGAACAACGTAAAGCTTCTTAAGTCATAAGTAACTCCTTTTATTAAAAGATAGAATGGTTACACAAATTGCTTCCACAGCTAATACAATGAATGAATTATATATTTTGCAACCCCCTGGGTCAAGACAACTCTCCATATTTATAACATGTGGATCGTAACATCTGATCCTATTCTGGGGAAACCATGAAGATCTCTAATCTTCAAGTGCCCTAAATAACACTAGATGTTACAACCGTGGCATGATAAAGACATAGAAAGCACAGGAAAGCTATTAATCGGTCCAGGAGTAGCGATCTTTTCTGATTACAACTATATCCGAGCAACAATGTACTAAGGATCTCCAATTACGGCACATTCTATTACAACTGCCTCGTCACAGCTCTATCTAATATGTCACATTAGAACCACGTGCCCTGGGTGATGATGGGAGGCTGAGGATCAATCTTGAGCGGCGAATATTCCTCCTGTCAAGACTTGTTCAGCCTGATCTCCCTGCAGTCCACTTATCTCAAACTACCTTTATAAACCTTAACATGTTAGCACATTTGAGAGATACACAGCTTTAATTATCACAATCATAAGTATTAATAAGATAAAGCAATGACCAGTCATACCTTGGTAGTTTGAGGAGTAGAGTGGAAATAACATGTCTGATTGGTATGTTGAATGGGGTAGAATAGGGGAAGAAAAGGTGATTAAGGATGGTTAAAATAGGCCATTTCTGGGCTCAACATCTCCCCCCAACTATCTTGTTGCATGTCCTCATGCAACAACCTGCATCATTTAGAATCGGAATCCTGTACTGAGCTCTGCTCGTAGAGAGAGGAAAAATTGTAAGGAAACTCAGGCACCTCATCTTTTTCTAAGAATCCTCTATGAGAAACCCAATACTTCCAGCAACACTGCTCTTCTGCCCTAGTTAAGGAGGAGTCCATGTTATATGGTTTTGATGTTCCTCTGCCCACTTCTCTTCCAATCCCCTGATAATTATTCTATGCTCACTAAGAGAAATCATCCCTTTCTGGTGTTCCTCCACCTGGATTTTCCATTTGATCACCTCCATCCTCAGAGTTGAGACTTCTGCTGTGAGGTTCAGGATTTCCTTTTTATAATTTGCCTCTTAATCTGAATCCAAATCAATGAAATTTCTAAGGGGTAGAAGCACTGGTTCTTGTGGGACAATGTCTTCCTTTTGGGCATCCTGCACATCTGGGTTTACTATGAGAGTTGCTGGTTCTTGTGTGACATCGACCTCCTTTGGATTCTCTTCAACAGCTACATCCATTGCTTCTAGAGACACTGGTTCTTATGTAACAGTGTCTTCTTCTTGGGTACCCTGCACTTCTAAAGTTAGTTCAAGAGTTGTTGGTTCTTGTGTGACAGCAATCTCCTCTAGGTTTTCTTCAACAGCCACATCTTTCACTCCTAGAGACACTGGTTCTTGTTTAACAGTGTCTTCTTTTTGGGAATCCTACACATCTGGGTTTACTATGAGAGTTTTTGGTTCTTGTGTGACAACAACCTCCTTTAGATTCTCTTCAATAGCTACATCCATTGCTTCTAGAGACACTGGTTCTTGTGTAACAGTGTCTTCTTTTTGGGCATACTGCACATCTGGGTTTACTATGAGAGTTGCTGGTTCTTGTGTGACAGAAACCTCCTTTAGATTCTCTTCAACAACTACATCCATTGCTTCTAGAGACACTGGTTCTTGTGTAACAGTGTCTTCTTCTTGGGTACCCTGCACAGCTGAAGCTAAATTGAGAGTTGCTGGTTCTTGTGTGACAACAAATCCTCTTGGATTTTCTTTAACAGCCACATCCATCATTCCTCGAGACACTAGTTCTTGTGTAACAGTGTCTTCCTGTCCTCCTACTACTAAGATTGGATGTCTTCCTCAGTGTCCAGCTGCTCCTCAAGGATTTCAGTATCACCCGAGGATTGTGTCTGGGCCTGTTCATCTTCACTCCAATGTACATTGGGGATGATATCCACTTTAGGGTTATCTTTGAGTTGCATCTCAGAAATCCTTGCTGCAACCTCCAAGGATGTTGGTTCTTGTGTGACAACAACCTGGCTCATTTCTTCATCCTCCTATTGCTGCAATTCTTATCCTATAATTTCTATATCATGGGAACATTCTGGGGTTATAGTACAGAGTTCTTTATTAAGCTCCAAAGTGTCCTCCATCCCAGGTTCTTCCCCCATTTGCTTGGCCATTTGGACAAGTACACTCAAGGATGCTGGTTCTTGTGTTATAGCACCCTGTTCAGGTTCACCAATGTCTTGCCTTTGTGGCTCTGCTTCTATAATATTTGCGTCATGGGAGCATTTCAGATTCAAAGTGCAACCTTCATCCCCACCATCAGGAATGATTTCATCCCTTAGTTCTATTGTCCCAGAGTTGGTGGAAACTTCAGCAAGAATATTCAGAGATGCTGGTTCTTGTGTGGCAGGATCTTCTCTTTCTGCAGCTCCCTATATTGTAGATGCAAACTGTTTCATTGTACAGGTATGAATTAAAACCTTTTGGCTTGCTTCCTTAAAGATTTCCCCACAAGTGGGACAGACTACTCGCTCATCTTCCTTACCAAGCTCGGTAGAGTTCGATCCCTCCAGTTGGTCCATGGCCTCCACCAATGTGTACATTTTCCTTTCACCCTGTTTCCTGGAGGTTTCTTTCCAAGTTTCCAGTTCCCTTCTAAGTGTTTGTATTTCCTCTTTTAATAGTGTATTCTCAGCCAGAAGTCCTTCAATTTGGGGTTCTTCCTCGACTGGCCCTTGTGGAGCATCCATTGGCCTAGGTGCAAGAATAGGGAACTCAATCTGTGCCTCTAGGGTTTCCCATCTTTTTCTAGCTGCCTCTGCTGCTGCAACTGATCTAGTTCTTTTCCTTCTTATTGGTGAGGTTATTTTAAGTTCATCAATTGATCTCTTTCTTTTCCTTTGTGGTGTTTTCTTTTGTGGTGTTTGGATGTCGGGATTCACAGTTGAGGTTGAAGGAATATCCCCTGTTCTAGCGTTTTCTTGCTCCTCAGGTTGTTCTTCCTCAATTAAAGTTCCTCCCCACTCAGGTGAGGATTCAATGGTTACCAGCTCAATATTTTCTTCTATTTCCATGGCTCTATCACCTTCAGGTTCAATTGTAGCAGCATTTAGTGCTGCTCCAATTTCAACTTCTGCTGTCAGAGCTGCCCTGTTATTTGGGTTTTCCACAAGGTTTTTATCTACACCCTCCCTCAATTGCTCTTCTTCTGATCCAGTTTCATCCCCCCCCCAACTACATTGTAGGGACTCCGGTCCTCCTGCTATGATTCATGTCCCCCATGCTGTGGATGAGCCTGTTCCTATTCTATTGGGACACCAGGAAAGGGAGCGGGTTCCTGAGCTCTAGCTGTGAATTGTTCCCAGGTTATATTATACTGAGCGAGGGTTCTCAAAATTATTAATTTAATAAGACCATGGTGAGTCAGTGAGGTGAGTGGGTGCTTAGCTGCTTGAACAAAGCCCGCCATATGATGCAAATCATGAAGCAGATAATATGGAATGTTCAACAAAATTCTATGGCGGAGATGAGATAGTAAAGGCAGTTCAGAATTATAAACGGTTTGGTACCTACCTTCACAAGTGATGTATTTCTTGAGGAAGACAGTAACCTGGTCCCATGGCCACGGCAATGAGTGTAGTGCTATCCCTCTTTTTGATGATTGAACCTACTCCCCCTCTATTAAAAAGGCTTTTAATGTTGTAGTAGTGGGGACTCAATGTCTAAACCATGCCCTTCCCACTTGAGGGATGGCAGTAACCTCAGATATAATAGCTTCAGAGACTTCGATGCGCAGCCCCCAAACCTCAGAGTAAGTTTCTGTGAGGTTTAGAGCAAATTTTAAGGCTGATTCACGATTGAATCCGTGCAGTGGTTTGAAAAATTCTATCCAGTCGACGGCTTGAAAGATGGAAAAAACCGCAGTATTTTTCCTGAGCTCCTGTGTATTTGAAGGTTCGTAACGAGCTAGAATCCCCATGGTCCTAGCTTCAGATTAAGGTTACTATTCCATGGATTACAGAGTCTGAGAATGGAGGTTACAGCACAAAGGATGCACGAATCGCTGGGAGGAGATGTTAGAGACTGTGTAAATTTGGAAAGTTCAGCACACCAAAACATTCAAAATTTCATTCCGAATTGGGGAAGGTGGCGGTTATTAGTCTTTACGTCGCACAGGGGAAAGAGTTAATTAGGTGATAATGGTGATACGAATGAATGTACGACTGATATTGTTAAATCATATCATTACTTAATCACGTGATAAATCAAAGCCATACCTCTTGAGTCTACGCACTGGATATCCTTCGGGAAATGGTGGAACGTGTGGTTGCTGACGTTGCGGAGGCCGACATCATGCGCAGTAATTAATTTAATCATTATAATTGGGATACTGCAATAATTCTTTCCACCAGTGAAACAAAAACCATCACGTCCCCATGGTCGGAATTACGAAAAAGGCTGTCACCTTACAGACCAGTTCACCGGCACGAGGAGGAGGAATCAGAGCCATATATAGCAGGTTTAATAGTGTAGGGAGCAATTTTCCATTAACACAGGAGTTACCACTATAAGTTTAAAAAAAAAAAGGCCTTTAATGCTGGAGACATCAGCCAAATATAGCAGATTTGCAGCCACTAGAAGAAAAATATCGCGTCCGCCGGAAAGGATGTCACAACCGTAGGAGAAAGGTTCACGGCTGCCAGAAAAGATGTTGCAGCCGTAGGAAAAGAGTTCATGGCTGCCGAAAAATATGTCGCAGCCATCGGAAAAGAGTTCATGGCTGGCGGGAAAGATTCAAAGCCAGTGGGAAATATTTAAGGTCACCAGAAAATATGTTACAGCCATCGGAAAAGGGTTCACGGCTACTGGGAAAATATGTTGCAGCCGCTGGAAAGGATGTTGCAGCCATCGAAAAAGGGTTCACGGCTACCGAAAAAAAGGATCACGGCCGCTAGGAAAACAAAAGTCATGGCTTCCAGGGAAAGATTTTTACGGCTGCCGGGAAAAGATGTTGCAGCCACTGGAAAAAGTTCATGGCTGCCGGGAAAGATGTTGCAGCTACCGGAAAATTTATTTAAGGAAAAGGAAATATGGCAAGGGAAGGCATCGAAAAATGACTCCCATTCGACAAGCCCAATCTATTCATCCCCCTGGCACTCCCATGCAATTTTTGGAAAAACAACAGCAAACAAGAAGATCAAATGCACAAGGGAAAAACAATATAATAAAATAGGAAAAAAAACAATTATTTATGTACAGTAATTCAAGCGCAATTTATAGTTTAAGGGTCGACAGAGGCAGAGAGGAGTTCCTGCCCTAATGCCAGCTGATAATCCGGGTCGGTGGCAATTTGTGAAACAAATGCATCTTTTGAAATAGGCTTATGATATAGTCGCAGCCTGTGACCATTAGCGAATAATGGTACGCGGTTTTCATCAATGGTCACCAGGCGGACAGTGCCGTTGTCAAATACCCTGTCAACCAAGGATGGGCCTAGCCACATTGTGCATAATTTACCTTTAAAATTTGTTTTGAATCTGGAATCATATAGTAATGCCCAGTATCCCTCATAGAAGACCTTCCTTTTAACGAAACGATCATGCCAGTTAGATCTCTGTTGCTGAATTAACACAATCTGGTCTAGTGTAGCTAACCGATTCTCGTCCAACTCATTCAGTTGATTTAATATTCTTTTCTGAGATTCTGTTACATCCAGATTCATTTCGGTGGCTGTCTTCAGTGTCTTAATGTCGAATTCAATTGGAAAGATGGCAATTTTTCCATACACTAAATCATAAGGAGAGAAACCTGTGGTGTTACGCCAAGTCGTGCGATATTCCCACAGTGCTTTCGGAAGCCTGTTAGCCCAATCTTTTCGATGACTCTTAACTATCTTGGTAAGGATGGCTTCAATAACTTTATTAGTGCTTTCCACCTGGCCATTGGCTTGGGGGTGGTAAGGTGAAGCCACTCTATGCTGAACATGATATTTCTGGAGCAGGGATTCAAATTGATGCGACATAAATTGCGGTCCCCCATCGGTAACTACTTCCTTAGGTACCCCAAAATGGGTAAATATTTCACTATATAGAAAATCAATCATAGCCTGATCGTTATCCTTAGCCAAGGCTACATCTTCTACCCACTTGGTCATATAATCCGTACAGACCAAAATGTAGGCTTTCTGTCTGGAAGGAGGGCTGATAGGGCTGACAAAGTCCAAATCCCATATATCAAATGGTTCAACTACTGCTTGGGGATGTAGAGGCATCTGATCTGATCTGTTGGGCTGGCCCATCCGTTGGCAGCTGTCATAGGACTGAACATACCTTTTAGCATCCCTGAAAAGAGTTAGCCAATAGTAGCCCATCCTCAGCGCTTTGTGCCCTATTCTTCTATCTGTAAAGTGTCCCCCACATGGTTCATCATGACAGGCCTTCAGTATATGATAGATTTCATCTTCCCTTACACATATTCTAATCTCAAGATCAGGTCCTGTGTAGAAGAGATGACCATTTACCCAGCAATACCTGGCACTTTGTTGGATGATTTTTCTCTTTTCTCTTTTAGACATATGTGGCGGGAGCTTTCC
Source organism: Pseudotsuga menziesii (assembly GCA_001517045.1). Taxonomy (NCBI): domain Eukaryota; kingdom Viridiplantae; phylum Streptophyta; class Pinopsida; order Pinales; family Pinaceae; genus Pseudotsuga; species Pseudotsuga menziesii. The sequence continues at coordinate 39,128 of LPNX010784302.1, forward strand.
TGCAACCAAATAATTAGCGACATCTGCATACCAGGGGGAATGAGCTGAAAGTGCAAATAGATGTTCATCTGGAAAAGAGTCCTCAATAGGCAAACTATCATCATTGTTAGTGAATCGAGATAAAAAATCAGTGACAACATTTTCTTTCCCAGTTTTATCTATAATGGTAATATCAAATTCCTATAATAATAAGATCCACCTAGTCACTCTGGCATTAGTGACAAGTTTGTTCATTAAATATTTAATGGCAGAGTGGTCAGTGTGCACAAACGTAGGATACCCAGTAATGTAATGTCGAAATTTATTGATAGAGTAAACAATAGCTAAGAATTCTTTTTCAGTGACAGTATAATTAAGTTCAGCAGGGGCTAAGTTTTTACTAACATAATAGATTGCATAAGGTACTTGACCATCCTGCTGTCCTAAAACTGCTCCAATGGCAATATCAGAGGCATCTGAAGAAATATGAAAGGGTAGGGTCCAATTAGGTCCTCTTAAGATAGGAGCTGTGGATAGCTTCTCCTTAAGCTTATCAAACATTGTCTGGCATGCTTCACTCCAAACAAACTATGCATCCTTCATTAACAGAGAAAACAAAGGAGAAGCAAGTTTGGAGAAGTTTTCTATAAACCTTCGGTAATATCTAGCATGCCCCAAAAAAATTCGCACCTCTTTTTGAGTTGAAGGGGTAGGTATATTTTTTATCACTTTGATTTTTGAGGGGTCCACCTGAATGCCATTGACAGAGATGAAATACCCCAATACTACTCACTCACTCATCATCATATGGCACTTTTCGGTGCTTAAAGAGAGCTGGGTCTGTTCACAGCGAGTTAAAACTTTCTTTAAATTTCCCAGTGCTTCCTCAAAATCCTTGCCATCAGGAGTAAAATCATCCATAAATATTTCCATACTATCATTAACTAACTCAGAGAATATGCCAATTACAGCTCTTTGAAATGTTGCTGGTGCATTACACAAACCAAAGGGAAGCACTCTGTAGGAAAACGTTCCCCATGGACAAGTGAAGGTGGTTTTATCCTGGTCCTCAAGAGCAATCTAAATCTGATTGTACCCGCTAAACCCATCTAGGAAGGAGAAGAAATTCTTCCCCGAAAGGGTTTCAAGTACTTGGTCAATAAAGGGCAAAGGGAAGTGGTCCTTTTGTGTGGATTTGTCCAGCTCCCTATAGTCTACACAGACTCTCCATTTACCAGTTTTCTTGGGTACAATTACGAGCGGGGAAACCCACTCGCTATCAGAAATAGGATATATAAATCCGGCTTCCAAGAGTTTCTGGATTTCTTCCTTCACTATGTCCCTTAGATTGGGGTTCATTCATCGTTGAGGCTGACACACAGGCCGGGATTCACTTTTAATATAAATATGATGGGTGCACAGATTAGAGGGAATACCCCTCATGTCTGTATACTCATAGGAAAACCCCCCCTTGTGTTCTTTCAAGAGACTGATCAGGTGTTTTTGTTCATCTAAGGAGAGATTCAGATTGATATTCAAGGTTTTTCCAGACTCTACCTCAATAGGAATACTTTTTGACTTTTTCAATACTGGGATTATGTGTGTGTCACCAACTAGTGTTTCTTTAGTGAGATTTTCTTGTTCTTCCTTGTCTAGGGTAATGTTCAGGATTTGATAAACCTCTTTGTCGACTGAAGTGGGTTCACTAATGAAATTCTTAATGGCATCGTCTTCCGTTTCATTTTTACAAGTTAGGGCCTTCCCTATAGTTAATAGTGGCTAAACATCCTCCTCTTCCTCTGGCTCTATCCAAAGAGAAGTTTCAGCCTCTAGACTTGGCCGAGCTGGAGGATAAAGGGTGAGGTTTTTACTCTCAGTGCCATCAGATATGGTCATGGACCCATATCGGTAGCTGATGCAAGCATCAGATGTGGCCAACCAAGGCCTCCCTAGGATTAATGGGTGTCCTCCCAGCTGCAACTTTGGTTGTAACACCAAGAAGTCAGCAGGGTACTCCCATGAATCAACTGAGATGACAAGATCGTCCAAAATTCCTTCGGGTCTAATGGTGGATCTGTCCACCAATTCTAAAATGGTGGGGGTCAGCCTACGATTAGTGAGCCCAAGCTTCTTTACAGTCTCAATTGTTATGACATTGATCGTTGCTCCTAAATCTACTAGTATGTTGGGTATCTGTGTATGCCCTATCTGTACAGTGACAATAGGATTTCCAGGGTCATCATACTTAGTCACTGGGATCTTTCCTGTTATCAATGCAGATAGATTTCGTATGACATGAACAGTGGGAGGATCTCTGGGTTTCCTTCCTGGTTTCTTGGTGCACTGGTCCCAAACGGTTCTAGCATAAATAGGTACATCTTGGAGAGCTTGAAGGAGGGGGATTTTAACATAAAGATTTCTTAACTCTCCTAGGAGGTTAAACTGAGGTTTCCCCCATGCCCTTGGTAGCATCAGTCTCTCGGGGTATGGTGGTTGCTTTATCAGCTGGGTAGTATGCGTATTGCCTGATTTATCATTTGATGTTTCAGCTGTCCCATCTAAGGGATGCTCAACATCTTCAATGATAGGAATTGTGTCTGACGGATGCTGTGGACTCACCCCTTCTTTATACATAGAAGGTGGAGCATCCTCTGTAATTACAGGTTCTACTATTTTCCCCGATCATAAATGAATGTCACTGCAAGTTACAGGGGAAAGAGATTAGGCTGGCATGTTGATAGTCTCCAATTGATGGACTATTTTATTATTCGGGTTAGGATTTGGTTGGGCAGGCAGCTGAGGTCATATTGGTACATTAGGGACAGAATTGTTCTGTAGCTGCAATTGTGACTACTGAGGTGGGTATTGAGGACATTAAGGGTATTGAGGATATTGAGGAGAATATGGTGACTGTTGTGGTGGAGGTGGGTGAGGAAACTGGTTCCCGGAATGGAAATTCCTCCATCTAGGAGACCACGAAGTAGGTTGGTGTGGTGGTTGTGTCCAAGGATTCCATGAGTTATAATTTTGCATTACAGGTTGCGAAGGATTCCACTGAGCATAATTTGAAGGGAACTGTGTATTCACATTTTGCATATTATTCCAGTTGCTCATATTATTCAAAAATGGAAACGAGTCTGAGGGCATACCTTGACTTCGAGGCTGCCAGGGTTTCTTTTGTGCAATGAAATAGGCTGATTCCACCTCTGGAGTTGATGCTTGTAGGAAAGCCTTCACTTGGGGAAGTGAGGGACATTCTTTCATGTCGTGGTTCAGCTTGCACAGCTGACATACCTCTACTTTATCGAGTGGGCACTCCCTCAAAGGATGGTTCTTTCTACATCGGGGGCAGAACACACCCAGTGTGAGATCTTCCACTGCCTGTTTTTGTTTTGCCTTTAGGACATCGATCTCCGAGGAGATAGAGCTCATCATTTCTAGTTTAAAATTTTCAAGGAGATTTCCTATCTCTACATGGGTGGCTCCTCCATTAGACGACTTCTGAGTTCTGTCGAAGACATCACATTCTAGCTTATCCCGTTTGTCCCGCCTGTTGTTCCTAGAAGACCCCCTGGAGTATCTCTTACATAATTCCACGATCTTTCCAAAAGAATCCTTGGAGATATCTCCCTTTCCTAGCAGGTTTAACATATCTAAACAATCATCCATGATTCCACGAAGCGGGATTATATTGAGCACATCTAGTCCCATGTTCATCTGCCCAGCTCGCTGCACGTTGTACAAAAGCCTTTCCACAAAATCCTCCAAACTTTCATCCTCCTTCTGCACCATTTTGAACAATTCCTCTCTTTTGTCCTTGGTGTTGCAATATTCCTGATATTTCTCCAGGAACACCTGTTTCATTTTATCCCAATTAGCAACAGTTCCTCCCCCCAGGCTCATGAACCAGCGTAATGCGTTATCCTTCAAGGTGGCAGGGAAGAGTTTCAGCTTTTGTGCATCGGTGACGTAATCATAGCTGCAACAGATGATATCGAATTCAAAAAGGAATTCATCTAGATCTTCTGCCGCTCTTCCATGGAAGCGAGGAAACACTGATGGTGAGATATTTTTCATAGGGGCTATCCCCTCTGGCTGCTGAATCGAAAATTGTAGTGTAGCCACCGTTCCCTCGGGCAGGGAGTGATTTTCATGATGATAGTTTTCCCCCATTGCCTCTTCCTTGTCAGATTCATGTCTGTTACTCATCTCCTCTTCTGTTTTCTCTTCTTCGTTCGTTCCTGCGTTCTTTTCCTCGTTCTTTTATTTGTTCCTCCACTGATCAGTAATCTCCTGGTGGAACTGCGTCCACTCTTCTTCCATTACAACCTTCCCGTAAATGTGGTAGACCATAACTCTACCAGCAGGTCCAGTTGTAACAGCTGTGTCCTCTTCTGCGGGGATATTTGAGGAAGTCGTAGCTGCTCGTGTATTCTCCACTGTGGATCCTGACGCTGGCACCCTAGGATCGGCAAGGTTTCTTCTGATAGGAGTTTCTTAGTGGTGAGCCCTGGTGGATGAATCAGTTCTATCAACAAGATCGTCGATGAATGTCCTTCTGCCCAATGGTGGTCCTCGACTACGACCCAAGCCACCTGCACTGTTAGTATTTTGTGGGGTTTTGGGAGTTGAGATATGATCGCGCTTTACCCTCCTCATATTCATGCAACCCAAATCATTACAACAAATAAAGTAGAAGAGAATGACTAGAAACAATTACTAGATGCAACTAATGATGGTGTTTAATTTTTATCCTTCCCCGGCAACGGCGCCAAAATGTCGAGCACCCGATATGCAAGTAGATTACTACCAACATACAGAGTGTACAATATTTATTGTCAACACGGGAAATTATTGTATTTCAAAAGATAAACTGCACAGTATATGCTTAAACACACAGTCACTGCAATTGAACATTACTATCCTCTATCAACTATGCTCATCACAAGAATCTGTGTAATCCCATTTATCTTCTAAGTACTGCAATCTTAATTACTTCCTGCTAAGCATTAAGGAAAGATAACAAAGATTCAAATTACAATGGCAGATGAAAGAAAATCCTATTTGCATCCCTAAACAATTAATTCACCTATTCAATCAGATTACTCCAGAAAACCACAAACATAAATTGAATATTGATCTAGGAATTCAATTGCAAAAGATTGAGTTCAGCTACTCTAAGAATTTGAAATGCAGAAACGAAATTCAACAATCATAACAGTAAAGACAAGTTGCAAGGAATCATGGGACAACAAATAAATCTTCGGGACGAACAAAGCTGTGTATAGCTACCATACAAAGTGCATAAAAGATAGTTACCTACTTAGTCGACTGTCACTCTGGACCACTTACAGATCTCAAGAAATCACAATCACAATTAAACTGTAAATCCACCCTTCCTACAACTGCATACAAAAGGAATAAAATCAGCAAGACATCACACAACAATGAATTAAAAAGTCCTAATTTAACTCAGCAATCTCTGTGGAAGGCGGGCCCAGCCTTCACATAGAGACGTTGGCTAAACAACGTAAAGCTTCTTAAGTCAGAAGTTACTCCTTTTATTAAAAGATAGAATGGTTGCACAAATTGCTTCCAAAACTATTACAATGAATGAATTATATGTTTTGCAACCCCCTGGTTCGAGACAACTCTCCATATTTATAACATGTGGATCATAACATCTGATCCTATTATGGGGAAACCATGAATATCTTTGATCTTCGGGCACCCTAAATAACACTAGCTGTTACAACCGTGGCATGATAAAGACATAGAAAGCACGGGAAAGCTGTTAATCGGTCCAGGAGTAGCGATATTTTCTGATTACAACTATATCTGAGCAGCAATGTACTAAGGATCTCCAATTATGGCGCATTCTGTTACAGCTGCCTCGTCACAGCTCTTTCTAAGATGTCGCATTAGAACCACGTGCCCTGGGTGATGATGGGAGGCTGAGGATCAATCTTGAGTAGCAAATATTCCTTCTGTCAAGACTTTTTTAGCCTGATCTCCCTCCAGTCCACTTATCTAAAACTACCTTTATAAACCATAACATGTTAGCACATTTGAGAGATACACAACTTTAATTATCACAATCATAAGTATTAATAAGATAAAGCAATGACCAGTCATACCTTGGTAGTTTGAGGAGTAGAGTGGAAATAACATGTCTAATTGGTATGCTGAATGGGGTAAAATAGGGGAAGAAAAGGTGATTAAGGATGGTTAAGTAAGGTAAGACTTGTGGCTAGAGATTTAATTCTGAAGAGACACTTACTCCAGGAAGCAAGGTACACTTCCTTCAAAACTATCATGGTAGTTTCTTCCATGATGAAGTAAAGACAAGCCTTCCTTAATGGTATGATTGAGGAAGAGTTTTACATCGAATAGTCATGAGGATTTGAAGTTGAAGACAGATGGAATCAAGTATGCAAGTTGAAGAAGGCCCTCTATGGCCTGAAGCAAGCTCCTAGAGCTTGGTATGGAAGAATAGATAGCTTCCTGATGAGCATGGGCTTTGCCACGAGTAAAGTCGATCCTAACCTTTCCTACAAGGTTGTAGAAGATGAACCTGTCATTCTATTACTATATGTGGATGACTTATTCTTGACAGGGAATGAGAAACAGATCATGGAAAGCAAGAAGAAACTAGTAGAAGAATTTGAGATGAAAGACCTTGGGTTAATGCATTATTTCCTAGGTCTGGAAGTATGGCAAAGTTCAGAAGGAATATTTCTCAACCAGGGAAAGTATGTGGTAGAGATATTGAAGAGATTCAATATGTTGGAATGCAAAGTCATGGCCACACCCATGGACTCCAATCTGAAGCTGTTAGCTGATGACTCATTAGAGTTAGTGGATGTGACTCACTACAGACAGATCATTGGGTCATTGATGTACTTAACAAATACCAGACCAGCCATTTTTTTTTGCTGTGAACACCTTAAGTCAATATCTTGTTCAACCAAGACGGGTTCACCTAGTAGCTGTAAAACATGTGATGAGATATCTGAAAGGGACTATAGACTTTGGTCTATACTATGATGGTAGCCATGAGTATAGATTGTATGGCTACACAGATGCAGATTGGGATGGAATTATCTCAGATAGGAAAAGCACATCAGGTATATGCTTTTGTTTGAGGTCTGCTATGAGTTCATGGTTTAGCAGGAAACAATCCAGTGTTTCTCTTAGCACGGTTGAAGCAAAATACATAGCAGATTGCTCTACTAAGTTGTGAAGCCATATGGATTTAGACGCTGATATCAAGTCTCTTTGACCTGAAGATGGATACTACAATGATTCTATGTGATAACCATAGTTATGATGACAAAGAACCCTGTGTTTCGACGTAACACATAGAAATCCGGTATTCCTACATACAAGATAAGATCCAGATGATGATACTGTAGATGCAGATGATGGTGATTTAGTATTTATATAGTGAATATAGAGATGATGATGTTTCAGTATTCCCATACTAAATATATAGATGATGATGATTTCAGTATTCCCATACTGAAGATATAGATGATGATGATTTCAGTATTCCCATACTGAAGATATAGATGATATTTTAGTATTCACATACTGGAGATACAGATGGTGATAGTTTAGTATTCACATACTGAATATGTAGATGATGATGGTTTGGATGATGATGTGCTGACAAAGCCTCTACCTTGAGTAGAGTTCGAACACTTTTGAGACAAGCTTGGTGTTGTTTGGAAAGACCTTCCTTGAAAGGGGGAGTAGTGATGTTGCAGTGGGATTGTATCATCCCTGGGCATTTTCCCTAAAGTGATCCGGAGACCTCGGTCCCCGAGAATGAAGAGGGATTATATCATCCTGGGACATTTTTCCACAATAGATCCGGTGACCTTGGTCCTCGAGAACGTGGTGGGATTGTATCATCCCTGGGCACTTGCCCTAAAGTGATCCGGAGACCTCGGTCTTCGAGAATGAAGAGGGATTGTATCATCCCGGGACATCTGTCCATAATAGATCCGGTGACCTCAGTCCTCGAGAATGTGGTAGGATTGCATCATCCTTGGACATCGTCCTAAAGTGATAGGGACTGATTCTCTCGTAATCAATCCGGTGGCTTAGGTCCTCGAGAATGTGGTAGGATTGCATCATCCTTGGACATAGTCCTAAAGTGATAGGGACTGGTTCTCCCGTAATCAATCCGGTGGATTTGGTCCTCGAGAATGTGGTAGGATTGCATCATCCTTGGACATAGTCCTAAAGTGATAGGGACTGATACTCCTGTAATCAATCCGGTGGCTTCGGTCCTAGAGAATGTGGTAGGATTGCATCATCCTTGGACATAGTCCTAAAGTGATAGGGACTGATTCTCCCGTAATCAATCCGATGGCTTCAGTCCTCGAGAATGTGGTAGGATTGCATCGTCCTTGGACTTAGTCCTAAAGTGATAGGGACTAATTCTCTCGTAATCAATCTGATAACTTCGATTGTCGAGAATGTGGTGGGATTGTATCATCCTTGGACTTTGAGTCCAAAAGTGATCCAAAGACTTTTTTCTTTGAGTTGTGGATTATAGGTTGTTGCTCCTGATGATGATGCCATACTGATCGAAAGATCAGTGTATGATGATAATGACGTACTGATCGAAAGATCAGAGTATGATGACATACTGATAGAAAGATCAGAGTATGATGATGACGTACTGATCGAAAAATCAGAGTATGATGATGATGTTTCTGATCGAAAGATCAGAGTATGTTGATGATGTTTCTGATCGAAAGATCAGAGTATGATGATGATGTTTCTCTGATCGAAAGATCAGAAGTTGCTGATGATGATGATGTTCTCTGATTGAAATATTAGAATATGATGATGATGTTGTTGCTGAAGATGATGATGTTCTCTGATAGAAAGATAAGAATATGATGTTGATGATGTTTCTCTGATCGAAAGATCAGAAGTTGCTGATGATGATGTTCTCTGATCAAAAGATCAGAATATGATGATGATGATGTTTTCTGATCGAAAGATCAGAAGTTGCTTATGATTATGATTTTGCTGATGATGATGATGTTTTTTGATCGAAAGATCAGAATGCGATGATGATGATGATGTTTTTGATCAAAATATCAAAATGTGATGATGATGAGATCCTGATGATGATCATGCCGTATTATCAAAGTATGATGATGATGACATACTGATCGAAAGATCAGAATATGATGATGAGTTGATGTTAGAGTATGATGATGTTCGGTTGATGATGTTTCTAATCGAAAGATCAGAGGTTGATGATAATGATGATTCTGATTGAAAGATCAGAGTATGATGATGATGATATTTTGATGATGATGTTGATGATGATGTTGATGATGTTTTGATGATGTTTTGATGATGATGTTTCTGATCAAAAGATCAGAGTATGATGATGATGTTGTTGCTGATCGAAAGGTCAAAGTGTTGAAGATGTTGCTGCTAATTGAAGATTCAAGATGCTGAAGATGTTGTTGATCGAAGTGGTCAAAGTACTAGAGATGTTACTGCTGATCGAAAGGTCAAGGTGCTGAAGATGTTGTTGCTGATCGAAAAGTCAAAGTGCTGAAGATGTTGTTGATCGAAAGGTCAAAATGCTGAAGATGTTGTTGCTGATCGAAAATTCAAAGTGCTGAAGATGTTGTTGATCAAAAAGTCAAAATGCTGAAGATGTTGCTGATCAAAGACTGAATATGTTGCTTGTCACGTCCCCATGCCTCCGACTGGCAAGGAGGACGCAACTGAAGCTTTAAGCACAGCGGGCTAAGTGACCTATGAACATATGAATTCATAAAATTGCTAAAACAGAATGCTTAAACATACACACATGAACATTTATCATGAACAGATGCAAACATCTATCAGGCATAGCGAAAACATCATACATTTAAGCAAGCATTCATTTAACATAGTGGAAACCAACAGCATTCAGTCATGGATGCATTCCACATGTTCATCATTTCATTAATAGAAATTAAGGTTGCAGAAGTATAATTGGACAAGATCACTTATCTCATGAAGAATTCGATCCGCAACCAGCTACGTCGCTGCAACATTCCACCCAACCATAGGCCAGCGTGCTCCTTAATCTCTCAGTAGCGCTGCCACCCCCAAGCTGGGCATGATTCTCCAAGGAATAAGGGAACATCAGGCTTACACATAGCGAAGGATATACAAGCACACAGCCAAGCCAACAGAGTTGGGTTTATCAGGCCATTAAGGAGCTGGAGAGGGCAAATTGCTAAGCTGGTGAGCTCCTTACAGAGCCAAGAACACCTACGCCAGAACTAGCCTGACCTCTAAGACACCCAAACACACCCAACACAAGGAATCAGTCCCTTCTCTGCTACACAGTCCCTCAAGCCCTGCATTCCCTTCAAGTGCTATTCAGGGGTGATGGAGAAGAAGGCCAGCCCTCTAGCTCTGTCTGTGTGGTTTCCAGCCACCAGGTTTATTGAGCAAATCTAAGCCAACATCCCTACTCCTTTCACAGTATGAAGACCAACCATTGCACTCAGGAAATTAATTTAGCTGTCACAACTTAAACAGGGAAAAATGACTCCCAAGCGAATCATACAGTCCCAAACGTATCAATGGACATGGGGAAAGAACAGTTCTGGAATGTAATTAGCGTACATTACCAACATACACGGGGAAAAAAGCAGTCTATTTTCATAGTCGAGGCCGCTGAGGAAAAACGTATGCAGACCACACTTGGGGACGAATTTACAGTATCTCGACCAGTGCATACACAACCACAATACAGAACCCACAAATCAACCTGTGAGTAAAGGGATACAACCACACTATTCAAAAATCTGCAGAAGAAGAACCACGTGGGTAAAAACCAGGAAAAATTCCTGTGCGTGAAAACAATGAGCAGACAATTGGAAGTGCATGAAGGTGAACAACTACAGGTAGGACGCGAAATTACAGTGCGTGGGTCTTCAGCAACTCATGGAGAGGAAGAAGTGTCTACGTGAGGGGATGAACAGCCAAAATCATGGGTAGAGTGTGCGTGTGGGTGAGGACTGACGGTCCTACCACCCCACTTTCCAAGACCATAACTGCCTCAACCGGTAAGGAGGACGCGACTGAAGCTTTAAGCACAGCGGGCTAATTGCCCCATGAACATATGAATTCATAAAATTGCTAAAACAGAATGCTTAAACATACACACATGAACATTTATCATGAACAGATGCAAACATCTATCAGGCACAGTGGAACCATCATACATTTAAGCAAGCATTCATTTAACATAGCGGAAACCAACATCATTCAGTCATGGATGCATTCCACATGTTCATCATTTCATTAATAGAAATTAAGGTTGTAGAAGTATAATTGGACAAGATCACTTATCTCATGAAGAATTCGATCCGCAACCAGCTACGTCGCTGCAATGTTCCAACCAACCATAGGCCAGCGTGCTCCTTAATCTCTCAGCAGTGCTGCCACCCCCAAGCTGGGCATGATTCTCCAAGGAATAAGGGAACATCAGGCTTACACATAGCCAAGGATATACAAGCACACAGCCAAGCCAACAGAGTTGGGTTTATCAGGCCATTAAGGAGCTAGAGAGGGCAAATTGCTAAGCTGGTGAGCTCCTTACAGAGCCAAGAACACCTACGCCAGAACTAGCCTGGCCTCTAAGACACCCAAACACACCCAACACAAGGAATCAGTCCCTTCTCTACTACACAGTCCCTCAGGCCCTGCATTCCCTTCCAGTGCTATTCAGGGGTGATGGAGAAGAAGGCTAGTCCTCTAGCTCTGTCTATGTGGTTTCCAGCCACCAGGTTTATCAAGAAAATCTAATCCAACATCCCTGCTCCTCTCACAGTCTGAAGACCAACCATTGCACTCAGGAAATTAATTTAGCTGTCACAACTTAAACAGGGAAAAATGACTCCCAAGCGAATCATACAGTCCCAAATGTATCAGTGGACATGGGTAAAGAACAATTCTGGAATGTAATTAGCGTACATTACCAACATACATGGGGAAAACAGTAGTCCGTTTTCACAGTTGAGGCCGCTAAGGAAAAACGTATGCAAACCACACTTGGGGATGAATTTACAGTATCCCAACCGGTGCATACACAGCCATAATGTAGAACCCACAAATCAACCCGTGAGTAAAGGGATATAGACGCACTATTCAAAAATCCACAGAAGAAGAACCACGTGGGTAAAAACCAGGAAAAATTCCTGTGCGTGAAAACAATGAGCAGACAATTGGAAGTGCGTGAAGGTGAACAACTACAGGGAGGATGCGAAATTGCAGTGCGTGGGTCTTCAGCAACTCATGGAGAGGAAGAAGTGTCTGCGTGAGGGGATGAACAGCCAAAATCATGGGTAGAGTGTGCGTGTGGGTGAGGACTGACAGTCCTGCCACCCCACTTTCCAAGACCATAACTGCCTCAACCACCAGCAGCCTTTCTTTAATGAAAGTGGTTGGAATAAAACAAAGGAATAATACATATGGTTTTTTCTCTCATTGGCCAAGGTTGGCAATTTTCCCCACATCCTTATCCTTGTGAAAATCATGCCCCTTTCTCATTTTAGTTTCCGCGATCGTAGCTGGTCGGGTTCATTTAATTAATTATAGATGCATATTTACATGTTGACCAACATAATATATGCCGCATGCCCCGATATACCATCGGCGACAATTCAAATCCAAAACATAACATAACCGATCAATGGTGGGGCCTTGGCCTTTAGCTCCACACCATGATCATTACAATATGTACATCATATACATCTGATGTAATGGGGTCAAAACCGGGGCATTACATTGCTGATGATGAAGACTGAAGATTGAAGATGAAGACTACATGATGTTGAAAAGCTTCCAATGATTTATAGATGTGTTACCTTGCTAATGTTGATGATGTCCCCTATCTCTAATCTTGTTGTTGATTATGTTGCTGTAGAATACCATTCTCGTTAAGGGGGAGTGTTGAAATATTGTAACTTCAAAGAATATTCTATATGTATCTTTTTGTGGTCCCCGATGGTCCTACCGGGAGAACCACTTGTATTACATTGTACCTCGATGCTCCTAATCTAAAGAACTATTAAGAGTCATGAGGTAGTCCCCTCTAATTGTAAAGGTGGGTCATTAGCGCCCCAGTGTGGTTACTTGAGCCTACATGTGTAACTCAAGCCTACATGATTTAACTCGAGCCTACATGTCAAATGAGTTAACTTAAGTGAATGGATGAACATAAATAGAGGTGTAGTGCTCCTCATTTGAGACACACACACTCACTTGAGTAGTGCACTTGTGGAGGAGAGAAATATATGGATAAGGAGGAGGACCAGGCTTTGATCTCCTTGCTGGTTTTTATCTTTTACCTTTCTGGGGCATCTATATTGAGGAAGCTTTTGCTGGGTTTTTTCCTTTAGGGTTTTCCCAGGATAAATCTGTGTTGTTCTTGTGACACTGTTTCTTTCAGTGATCTTGCTTATATGCTTTTGTTATGAAAATGAAATGAAATACTAATGTATTAGCTAAGCATATGAAAATTTAACACATCAATATGCCCCATCTCTTCTGCACTTATCTTGAAATCAACCACAAAGAAATTTGGAGTCATTTCACTTTCCACGTTACCAACAACTATATGTTGGACTATTAGATCTTTAGTTGTGCATGGATATTCTCCATCTCCTTCTGACGAAGGATTTGGTGACTCATAATCATCATGGATGCTACAAATAGGCTGATCTCTCTTTGGGGAAAACCCAAATAATCTATCAAAGAAACCATGTACAGATGGCTCTAATGAATCTTCACTTTTGGTCCGCTTTTCTTCCCCTTTACTTTGAGAAGTGGAAAAAATTAGTTCCTTTCTTGATGGATTATTGGTATTCAAAGAACCTACATGTGTTAATATTTTTGAAAACATAGACTCTCCATATTTATTTCCTTCATGCTAAGAGACACTACTACTCCCTTTTCCATGTTTGCTTGCCACCTACTTGGCAAGGAATTATCTATTCTCTTGATCTGACTGAATGATGCTTTGGGATACATATTTCAGCCCTTTCAATGTTCTTTGCATCAAAATTCTTAAATCTTCTTGATCATCCATTTTTTAATGCTCTTCTTCATACAACTCAAATTCTAAATCTCCCATGAATGGAACTAATTTCACAACTGTAACTTGAAGATATTACTGAGCTACTTTTCCATTGAGAGTTACTTTCCACAAGATGAGCCAAGGAAATTTCTCTAATACCACTGTAATGTCCTAAGTCTGGTGTGCAGCCCTGAACACTTTAATTCTGTAATTTTACTTAAACAATTCTGAAATTTTAATTGGTTCACACAGAGCCTTCTCGGATTGGGAAAAACAAGGGTTTCTTCTGGGAAATTTTGCAGAGGACAAGAGTGATCAGTGGGAAGAAAAAAAAGATATTTCCAACATGGAATTTCCTCTCCCATAACACATTTATATCTGGTGCCATTTAGGGTTTAGAGTCCACACCGCGGAAACCTACTACCATGCTTCTCGGCGGCCAAACTGTGAAACTAAGGAGAGTAGTTCGGTCTGTTTCAACCAGAGGCTTCAGGAAACTTGCAGAGGTTTGTTCCAATATTAATGTAACATAAAAAAAGTATTTAAATTTTTTTCTAAGGTTCTGGAAATTTTAAGGTGCTTTGGGTGAATTTGGGGATTTCTGACAATTTTGGTCAAGAGAAACCCTGGGCAAAGCAGGATCCAAAATGGTGGTATTACCCAAAAAAAAATGGTTCTAGAGATTTATATGGGAATTTAGGTCTGTCACTAACCCACAGAAACTGACAGAGGTCATTTTGAGTTTACAGAACTTGTTTTACATCAGTTTTAGTAAAACTAGTTATTTTCCAATGCAAATCTAGACTAGGTTGACTTAAAATGAGTAAATATAAGACATTTCGAATCATATTGGAATAAAAATTACAGAGAATGTTTATGATATCATATTACATCCAATAAACTTGAAATTACTATCATCAATTAACTAGAACACTCTCTTCAACATTGTGCATCATTACAATGTATTTGATTGACATAATACAAGGAAGGGCATAGAGGTTTGAACCATTAGATATTTAAAACTCTTGGACCTGTTATTGAAATATGATGTACAGTAATGGATGGATTTAGGATGCTAACAAGTCCTAAATCAACTTAGAGAGGCTGCTCCATAGCTCCAATGTAACCTGCAATGAGAAGGGGAGAAGAGGGGAAGAGGAGAGAGGGAATGAGAACCTTGGGGCGCATCTCCCAAGATCCTGAGGCAAAACACTCAGCAAGGAAGCCTTAGCTTCATAAACATCAACATAATAAAAATCCAAACTAAGAAATGGAGCTCCAATTGTCTTTAAATAAACCTGGGTGACTTGTTGAGCAAGTCAATCACTTGTTAAGCAAGTTACCAGTTGCTAAACCCTAACCCTAGCCACAAATTTGACCTCCTTGAGTAAATTAGCATGTGTAAGATAATAAAGATGTTTCCCTTTCATCCACCTTCATACAATTTGGAAACTTTTCTTTCCTTGACCCATAGTTGCTATTTTTCCTTATTACAGCTTTTCTTGGCTTTCCTATTTTTATGACTGAACTCCAAAAAGGAAACTGCACCCTCCTTTGTCAATTGTTGCCTCTTTTGTATTTGATTTCTTTTGTCATATATTTTGGCACTTTCCCTTTTCCTGTCTGGTTGATTTTGTCATATAGTTTCTAATTTTCCCTTGGCAAGTTGGCTTTCCCAAGTGGCCCTCCTGTTAATGGAAACTTATTTTCCACCTAATTAATTGCATAATAATATTTAATGACAATTAATATACTAAGTACATGCCTCCTAAGTGACATTTAAATAAAATATCCTAGGTTAATTTATTTAATGCATCTTTTGACCCCCTTGGTGCTAGGCAAGGTCAACACTTCTGGCGATCAAAATGTGGGGATATGACAGACATCAACAAAAGACTCTAGTGTAGATTAGAACCGGGTTAATCAAAGAGTTTTAAAATCCCAAATCTAAGTTGCAGTTTATTATTTTGTTGAAGGAGATCAAATAATATCCGAGTGAATCTGTATGGGATTTCAATTAGTGATTCAAAACACTGATGGACAAAGTCATATTTGGAATGAGTGATGTGCAACACAAAGAATGGTTCATCGTAGATTTGGTGCCACTAATGCAGCAGACGATTGCACCACAAACAGAGGCCCACTAAGTTGCGATGAAACTTGAAGCTTCACCAATTGCAGAAACATGATTCGGTATGAACTAGAATGTAACACCCCGGTTTTGACCCCATGGTATTGAAATTGTACATGATGTATATATTGTATTGTAAATCATGGCAAGGAACTCAAGGCCAAGGCCCTGCCATTGATTGGTGTTTAGTGTATAGGTGATCAACGTTGATACATATGGTTATTATGCTGGTCATGCACAATATATTTTGAATTATCAAGTACATATATAATTTAATAAAATACCACAGCTAGCTATGCACTGCAGCATGAAAGATATGGGGGCATGATTTCACAAGGAATAGGGAGGGGATTTAGTCAAACTCTTGAGCCAATAGGGTGAGACCAGATCTCATTGAGGGAACCCATAAACCCTCAGATACCTTTTTGTCCTCTGTCCTCAATCATTCAATTCTTCCAGAAGAGTGGTTGAGCTAGTTAAAGTCTTCGGCAGAGCAGGGCATGGCAGTCAATTTTGTGACTGATCTTTCCTATAACCTACAATCTGGGAAGTCATGTTATTGCTTCTGAAGCAAGCAATGATGGGGATACATGCCCAATCTGTCATCATGGTTTTCACCAAAACCTTGTTGGTCATTTTGATCCATTATCAATTTTTCATTATGTGGTTCACTGTTAAGAGTCGAGGAGCATTTTGATCACGTAGAGTTCTCTGCAACTATTTTCCTTTATCGAGACCCTGGTTGCTGGATTGTAGTGTTATAATGTGTTACAGAGTGGAGCCTGCATTGTTGTGTCTCCCTATGGTTTGTTGTGATGTGCACCCTAGTTTGGAAGAGATGTTGAATGACCTTGATAAACCTAGTGCAGAGAGGAACCTCACGAAAAGATAAGAGTGGCTAGTGAATATTCATTGCATGCCCAGAAGAGAACTGGAAGGGAAGGCATAGGCCAAGGGACTATCTAGTAGAGAATGTGATGTTTCATTTTGTTGGGGTGCGGGTAATGTGGATGCTAGGCCAGATATATCTTATGGAGGTGTCCCTAGCTCTTGAATGAGCCACTAGCTTAGCCATTCTTCCTTTCCATTTCCTTAGCATCCTGATAAACCCAAAGGAGATTGGCTTGGCTGACAAACTGTGAAACTCAATTGTATATTGGCTTGGATGGGAAGCATGTGAAACCCAATTAGATATTGGATTAGCTGAGAAACCTAATAAACCCAACTGGTAGTTGGCTTGATTGTGTATTGTTGTGCATTTTTCCATGTGTGATCCTTGGTTGGACAACCTGATAAATCCAACTAGCTGGCTTGGTTGAATAGCCTATGAAACCCAACAGTGAGATGGGTTGGCTGAGTAGAATGTGAAACCCATATGTTAGTTGGATTAACCGATCCTTAATGTGAATGTTGGCTTGAATGTGTGCAATCTATGAAACCTAATTGTTATGTTGTCTTGGATGAATAGCCTGTGAAACCCAGTAGTGATATGGCTTGGTTGTGTATCCTGTGAAACCCATCTGTTTGGCTTATTCCCTATAGCTTGATAAACCCAACTGTGTGTTGGCTTATCTAGAAATTCTATGAAACCCAACTGTGTGTTGGCTTGGCTCAACAGTCTATGAAACCCAACTATGTGTTGGCTTGATTGTGTGTGAGTATGATGTTTCCTATTTCCTTGTGGAAGTCATTCCCAGCTCGAGGGTGGCAGTTGTGTTGAGAGATTAATGAACACAACTAGTATATGGCTGGGTGGAACATTGCAGCGACATAACTAGTTGCAAGACAAATTCATCTTCAAGATAAGTATTCTCCATTATTCTTATTTATGCAATGTATTTTCTTATGAATATGATGAATGCTTGTTAATGATTTGAATAGAGTTTACTATTGTTAAGTGTTCCTATATTTGCATATGTATATGCCTTGTATATTTAATGTATTCTTCTTATGATCATGGGGACTAGAAGCCTAGTTACAAAGTTAGAAGGAATCTAACTTAAGTGTTTTTGCACCCCGGGATCCTCATGCAGAAAGCGGAAGGTGGGAGGAGGAAGAGAGAATATGAAACAAAGAAGAATATGGGTTTTCCACACTCTAGGATACGCCTGCAGAAGGAGGAAGGTGGAAACCAGGAAAAATAAAATGCAAAATGTTGGTTTTCCACACCCAAAAATCCACTTGTGGAAGGAAGAAGTAAGAAGTAGAAAAAGAGCTAGAGAATCTAA
Source organism: Pseudotsuga menziesii (assembly GCA_001517045.1). Taxonomy (NCBI): domain Eukaryota; kingdom Viridiplantae; phylum Streptophyta; class Pinopsida; order Pinales; family Pinaceae; genus Pseudotsuga; species Pseudotsuga menziesii. The sequence continues at coordinate 57,582 of LPNX010784302.1, forward strand.
GGAAAAAGTATATTTTTGGCACCCCACAATCTACCCGTAGAAGGCAGAAGGCGAGAGGTGGAAAATGGGAAAAAGGTTAAAGTTGAAAGTTGGTTTTGTGATTCCCAAGTTCTTCACAGGAAGGTGGAAAGGTGGAATGTGGCTGAATAATTCCGTCAAAAGTTATGTTTCCAATTTCTGAGTTCCAAAGGTGGAAGGAGGAAGGGCGAAAGGTGGAAGGTAGAACGTGGTTTGAATGACTCTGTTGCACACTAAGATTTTGATTCCTGGTTCCGTAGTGGAAGGAGGAAAGGGGAATGCAGAAGGAGGAGGGTGGAAAGGATAAGTTCAATGTGCAAAAGGAATTTCCGGTCATAGAATGGATTTGTCAAGGGCAGAACGACTGCTACAGTGGGTTTTATGCTTAAGCATTAATGTTGAAGAATGTTTTCACGACCCTGGCCTGTGTTTCAAAAGAAGAACCACAGTTCTTTAAGAAATTTTTTACTTCTACATGATAATCAAGGTATGGGTGTGTGACATTATGGTATTAAAGCCAATGGTTACAATATTGGGCCTAGATGGGCCAAGTAAATAGTTTTCAGACCTATTGGTTCCATGGTAAGTGTTTTTGACTTCTAATACTGTCTAATAGTGTGTGTTTATCAACACAATTTTACAGAGTCATAGTGCAGATTGGAAAAGTGGGTTTTGGCTTGACCATGAGAACCTACAACATGGATGATTCCCAAGATCCCTATGGGAATGAGGCATATTCCATGGGGGGAAACACCCAAGTTGGGAATGCTGAAACATAATCTAATGGGAGAATATATCAAGAGACTCCCCCATATTTTGTAGCCACCATGAGAATCCTAAGGGTGGAGATGCAAAGTTACAGAGAAGACAATGAAAGAATGATTAAATATCAGGAAGAGCAGAATCAGCTGAATGCATCGATGCTGGGTAGTTTGACAGATAACCAGAGGCAGATGAAATTTTAGCATCATGCGGTAAATCTGGAAGGAAGTAAGAGAAATACCAGAATAAGAAATAGGTCTTCTATTGGATCATCTGTCTCTGAATGATCCACTAGGGGTTCAAGCTCTTCATCTCATAGGGATAAGAGGAAGACGCGTTACCGAAACAGTCATTAGGGTAATTTTGAGGTAAAAAATGGGCCTCCAAACAAAAAAAAGTACTATTAAAATCTACTTTTTAAGAACCAATCACAATCTAGAGAAGGGAATCATTTACAATAGTTGAGTTGGAATTACTTGAGTTAATGTTTCTTATTTGTCACATTCTAATTGGTTAATGAAAATATTGGTTAACCATGGTAGTCTACAACTACAGACATTCCTGATATTGTTTCTGCGGTATATCCAAAAGTATTGGTCCTTTGTGTTTGAAAATTCGCATTGAGGTATACTCGTATGTCCTCTTTCCAACACCGTAGGTTAGAGAAGAATTGATTTTACCAATTGGGACTTATGCAATTTTTTCGAAGGTGACTTATTTCAGGACTTTTCAGCATAGCGAACTTGTATGGACTTCCACGTGTCACCGTTTCACCTTCGAGGTCTGAAAATTTTACCACATAAAGTAAATTTTGTTCCGAAAGTACTGCTCCTATGTGTTTGAAACTTTAGATTGAGGTATACTTGTATGTCCTCTTTCCAACACCGTAGGTTAGAGAAGAATTGGTTTTACCAATTGGGACTTATGCGATTTTTTCGAAGGTGACTTATTTCAGGACTTTTCAGCATAGCGAACTTGTATGGACTTCCACGTGTCACCGTTTCACCTTCGAGGTCTGAAAATTTTACCACTGAAAGTAAAGTTTGTTTCCTATCTAGAACATCTTTCTAAGTTTCATTTGGACCTTTGTATCCCAATATATAGAAATTCTCCATAGGTCACATGTTTAGGACTGAATCCTGGGAGAGGATGGAACGTTGATTTGGAGGAATCATATCTCCTAGAATATAGAGAACAAGAGGCTGAAAATTTTATAAAGGTTTCATCAGGAATTTATCTTCGACTTGTAAACGTTTCGTCTCTTGAGCCTTCTCCAATCTTGAGATATAGAGAATGTACCCAAACAACTAATTTTAGTATTTTAGGGTTTTCAAGCATGAAACCCTAATCTTCAATAGTTGTAGTTGTAGCATTGTTTCGGCTACACAATGAATTATTTTAGGGTGGATATGATACCATGTTAAGTTTTTGATGGTCATATCAGATATTATAACATTTAGCATCATAATAGTATAACCATAAGCAAAGAGATCACTGAAAGATAGACAAGTACAACCACACAAAAGAACACAAAGATTTATCCTAGGAAACCCTCATGGGGAAGAAAACCCAGTAAAACTTCCTCTATATAAGATGTATAAAAAGTAAAAGACAAGAGCCCAGACAGGTGCGCCTCCTCCAGCATATATATATGTGTGTGTGTGTGTGTGTGTGTGTGTGTGTGTGTGTGTGTGTG